>CM040758.1:16556627-16929127 GCA_022829145.1 Albula goreensis
TAAATGATTTATCATATGCTGAAAATAAGGGTGACAGATCCTGAAACAGGAATGGATGATTCACATTCTAATAAAGATAAGCCACCTCAGGTCATTACTATTAATGCATCCTTAAAGGCTACAGATAGGGGGATATGTGCGCATCCTCAGCTGCTCTCCCAGCCTGTGATGGACCTGCGTTGTGTAGATGGATATCTCTCCAGCTCTTATTGCTTCTAAGCTTCGATGTTTTAATGAGATTTAGCTGTTCATTTCAGATTCCTTCAAGAAGGAGAAATGAACATACCAGCAAGTGTGTTTTCCCGCCCAAAAGCAAGTAAATCTTCTTGTGTGGATTGTAGCCCTGAATATTTATGCAGTAACTCTCTCTTATGATCCAGTGGTGGCGTGGTTGGATTAATGTCTTCTGATATTAATCCACAAACTAATCCTGAATTATAAACCCTAATGTTCATATCTGATTGTGATCCTTCATTCTTTACTGGTCCACATTTTTTCCACTTCTTCTCCTAGACTGGATATCACATTGTGTAAATGTCAAAGGCTGTGTTTCTCCTCATTCTTAAATTGTGAATGTCTCTGACACAAGCACACTCCTACAATTCAACACATATTCAGCTATATGTGTCACACTGCATTGCAAGAGCACTAATGCGAACTGGGATAAAGGCACTGCTCTTATTGACAACAACATATAGCCTGTGGGCACCTAGAAATACGCGGCAATAACCTGACAAATGCTGTCTGACTTCCCGTGAAATGTAGAATGAGAAGGAGCAGCAGTAAGGTGTATGTGCTTTCAAGAATGTGCAAGCTAGTCTGCCAGCTTCTGAATCGACAGAGCAGTTTCTCAAAACTGAAAAACAAAAAGAGAAAAGTAAATCAAAAGAAAAAAAGATTTGACCTCCTCAATGCTCTTGAACACCAGCAACAGAAAGTGATGGGGACTCCTGGGACTCTCACAGGTGTTACTTTACATGCAGGATTGCTATCGCTCAAATTCATACTTAAACTTTTTCATGGAAGTCAGTCAGTAAGTAATCCCAGTGAATTTTGTGTATGTATGTATTTGAGTGTGTGTGTGTGTGTGTATGTATGTATTTGAGTGTGTGTGTGTGTGTGTGTGTATGTATGTGTGTGTGTGTGTGTATATGTGTGCATTTTATTTTGGTTAATATCCATTACAGGGTCATCGGTAAGATCCCCTGAGGCACTTGCCAGTATAAGGGTGCATCTCACTTCAGTGAAATGGCGGGGGAAACTCAGACATTGCCCTAAATGCAGGAAAGGCCTCTTCTATCTCACACATGATTCTGCTCTGATATGCACACACACTGACCAGTCTGCCCAGTCATGTTTCTCTGCTCCATTCAAAATGCCTCCTCTCCTCTGCTGATGTACCCTAGCTCCTCCATGAGAGAGCAGTCATTTATGGGTAAGTAAGCTGGAGATGAGTGCACACTTGGATCAGTGGACTCAACACATTGGTCTTTTTGTCTCATTGCGCAAGGGAATGCTGTCTGAATTGCTTTTTGCACATTTCCATAAATTGCATCAAAACCCATCCACTTGGAAACAGAGACTTTCCACTTGGAAATCCTGGGGTTGCCAGAGAAAGGTCGATTCAGTTTGAAAATAGTTACCTTTTCCATAGATTTATGTCAGACATGTTGAATGAAAAATATACATGTCAACTGCCAACATACCCATGTGTGAAATTTGTGTGAAAGTTAAGATATGAATTTCATCAGTTGTCAGTGGGATATGACCCTTCCAGATGTTTCTTTTTATTTTGTATTTTTTGAGGTCCTCTCCATAAGTGAATGAGAAATGGCCCCATTACTGAGACAATGAGAACCCATAATGTTGTATGGCTTTCTATGCTGCTCCAGATTCGTCTGAATCTGCTCATCTGAATGAGGAAGGAGGGAAGAAGAAAAAAATAAAAAGGTGAGTCTACCATTCCTCAAGGAAAAGAAACACTCCTCCAGAGAAACTTGGATTCCTGCTCACACTGCAATAAATTATCATGCGGAATTGCAGTTTGTAGTGATATCACACTTTCATGTTGTTTTCCGGTAATGATCTCAACTCTTCACACCTCAGACCATAAGCTCTCCCCTCCATATCGCGCAGCAATAGAGCTTGATGACTCAGGTTGATGCTGAGTCACCTGACTGCTCTGTTCAACCATCTGCCGCCATGGTCATTTAAACCAAACGTAACCACAGCCCATCAGGCCCTGCTTCAGTTTCTTCCAGTCTGTCAGTGTCAGAATGTGCCTTACTAACTGTGACAGGCAAGGGTGAAGGTTTGCTTGGTTAGCAGTAAGAGATAATTTGTACCTATGGATGATAACATTATTTCACAGTGAGAAATATACATTGCCCCCTATCTTTACCTACTGAGTAGTTTATTCCATCCAAGAATTAGATCCATGGGATAAGTACAGGTGCAGATCAGGCAAAGATACAGTGAAAAAATGATCTGATTTATCTGACAGATTTGGTCTAATCTCCCACACAGCACAAGCCCACATCACGTAACGATGCAAGGAAGCCAACATAAAGCCCTGTTACACAAGGTTTATTCTCTTCATTTCATAAGGATGTTTTTTTAGGCTTTTATTTAACAAAGCAGCACCTTGGTACAAACAATTAAACAGAATTATTGTTTATGCACAAGATTTATTTGTGTTGTTCCCAATGTCTGCCAAGGCTCAATTATTTACATGTTTTTTTAAATATATTATTATATTTCCCTGGTGTGCGTTAAATTTTAAAGGTTTCATCTCAGAGTGCTAAGGAGGAGTGCACCATGTTTTGAATAGGGGAGATGCATGAGTGTGTCTTTGAACACAGATATGTATGGCCATGTCAAACAATTTTTCTTACAGCAATTGCAAACAAATACTGTCATTTCATCTAGGGGAAGGACAGTAGGGTGGTCTATTTTCATAATTTTCTATGTAAATTTCTTTGTGGGTAGTACACCCCCTGTACACACACACATCCAACCCATCCTCATATTAAGGTTGACAGCTCCACAAAAATAGCAGGGTCTCTTTTTCAAATCTCATTACCGCAGAACGTGCTTCTCAGTACGTCTGAGAGAAAAGCCATTGTTGGAGACGCCTTTGCTAATCCCAAGTTTGAAATGCAAAATACAGGCTTTTGGAAACAAGAAAAGGGGAGCTTTGTATGACACTCACAGCTAAAAATAGAAATATTTGTACTCTTATTAAAAAAGTTTGTGAAGCTTGACATTAAATCAAAAGAAACCTTGTGTTAGTTTTTTCTTGTAGCTGACAGTATCCTTTCTTCTTGGAGTTCCAGGTTCATGTCTATTAACTATTTATTTATCTCTGATTTAATTATTCCTCACCATTGTAAGAAAACATGTACAGCTGAGAATGAGTATGATACTCATTGCCACATACTGCAACATACACTTCTTATCCATGTTCATTTTATAAAAAAATGAAAAAATGTGTTCATATACATAAGAACACAAGATCTAAAGGTTGAAAATATTAATCTGTGATTTTAAATGTAAAAGTTAGGCCTATAACATTTCCATGTCTTTGCAAATAAAATGTGCAGTGTGAGTTTTTAAAGACATCTGTAACATTATAGCTTGTGCAGTCCTACATATATGACATCTTTCAGGCCTGTGAATTTTGCTCAACTCTGTCTTTAACAGCCAAAACATTATGAGCCATTACTGCATAAAACGTAGGCCTCTGGGCATGTTTTCAACTTCCTGTAATTTTATTTTTCTCTTTGAAGCTGGCAAGCCCTTTGTCTGGCAAGGATTCAGTTTTTTAATAATATAACCACTTTTGATTTTACATAGCTTCAGGTGACTCGCAGCCAAGATGGTCAGCTGATTAAACAATAATAGTATACATGCTACATCGAATAAGTTCCCTGCCATTTTGTCAAACTGAATGGTGGAGGAGGAATTTACTGTCATAGTGTAAGTAATAATTTTGAAAGGTTATAAACTGAGGAACAATACTTTTTGTCACATACTTGATTTTACTACTTCAAGGACATTAGTGGTTAGTCAAGATTTACACTATATCTGACTGACAATTTAAAAGAAACTGCAATGAACCTAGGTGTGCAAATGGTCTTTCTTCAAAAAAAAAATTGGAATTATAGAGGTTGTCTTCCTGTCTGTCAATGCATTCAGTTCCATGCAAGCTGTTTCAAGGGACAAATGGATTAAACGGATCAGAATGATTTGAGCTAAAGACTCCCGTTCATGAATGTGTGCAATTCTTCAGCTTTACATATTTTAAGGCATGCAGATGCATGAAATGAATGGCTTTAGCTGCTCAATGCCAGATTATACGTTTGATGGCTTGGTTGGAGATTTGAACATTCCCAAGGTCATAAATGTTACACTGTATGTTAGCTACAGCCATCGCCTGGCCGTTCATATTTCTGTGGATTTGACCCCATTCATGATCGCAGTGATAATGCCTGGATGAAATATCTCACATGATAATTGATCATTAACACTCAGTAATTGGTGTCATCCATCAAGGCTCACGACTGGGGGAGGTACTGAAGCTCACATCAGCAAGAGTCATGGTGAGAAACATGCAACAGTTCAATGAAATGAATCTTAATGGAACTGGTTTGTTCTCAGTATGTTTAAAAACCAAAATGATTTTATTAGAGAGTAGCACTGTGACAAAAGCTGCGACATTCAGATAACTGAGCGGGGAGGTTTTTGCATTCCATGATGGTTACGGTTAAAGGGCCATGCCAGTGCTGCTCTTTTCTGTCTTTTATGATTGCATGCCAGTTCTCTCGCTGAAGTGTTTATCCAAAGGCACTGACAGTTGATTAGACTAAAAAGGAGCTATGTGGAGTACACCGATCTTAGTGCAGTTGCACTGAATCACCATCCTTCTGGGTCCCTTCATTCCATGAAAACATGGCCATCTGTGTCTTGGAAATGTTTTGTGATTTGTGCAAATGCAGCTGATGTCGTTTGAAAGGAGCTGTTGCTGGAGACAGCAACAGGATGTGACTTGAAGCCCCCTGCTCTCACTACTGCAGGTTGATCATGTTACCAACATTTAGTGTTATCATTTCATCAAAGCTAAGCAAAACCTCGTGACACAGAGTCTTTCTGCCTATGGTCTGTTCTTCTTCATTCAGAAACGCACCTAACCTCCACACACAGTGTGGCCTCTTACCATTTGAAGCATTTTCCAATATCTTGCCCTGGATCAGATGCTTTATTCCCACTGAATTCATTATGCATAAAGCCACTTTAACATAGCCTTTGATATGAGAAGAAGAGATACACTTCCGTATCCCACATATGGTGCATGTACTCACATGTTTGGAGCCAATGCTGCTGCTGCTGCGGTCAAGTGTCTTTGGAGGGAAAAGCTTTTAATGTTGGGTCCATATGCTTTGGTGATTTGTCTTCAACAGAGACAGGATTAGGAGTTCATTGTAACTGAATCAAAATTAGTTGGAGAGGTGAGGAGGAGAATTGTAAAAGAACAGCTCAAAATGTTCTTTAATTCACAGTCTAATGATAGAATTAATAGACATATTGTTGTATTACCACATATTGTATTACCTGAGTACAGGTACCATGTACTGTATGGTGGCAAAGCAACAGGAAGTGGACAGGAAAACAATGGTCTTTGATATGGAGTGATCCAGAGACTATGCTACTGGTAGGTCTCATTCAATCATTGCAGCTTGCCTTGCGTGATGTGTAAAATGGTGATTTTAGAAGCATAAAAACTGGCATTATGAAGGCTACACAGAAAATTGCACAGAGAGAATGGGTTAAATTGAAACATTGTTGTGAAGAAAAGTCTTCTCTTTCAAAGAATGTAAACATTTTAAACCTTTTTATGAGGCTCTTTTTTCACTAGATATCAACTCGTCATCGGCTCTGTCAGATACAGTAAAAATATGAGTAGTTTATTTTCTTCAGTTGATGGTATAAAGCAGTCAACAATGTAATAATAGGGATTTTCCCCTAACATGTAATTCAAATATAGTTACACATGTAACTAATTGTTATTTACCTGTTTTTCTTTGTCTTTCATCATATTTCTTTTTCATAAGTCATACCAAAATGCAAGTATTTAAAAAAATATCAAAAGATAAACTTTTACCATTACCACAGCCAAATGCTCACTGACTGACCTACACAGCACGGTTGATACTGTCAAATCTTGTTCAAAGTAGAACAATGAAGATGGACCAAGTAAATACAAAAATACTTGTATCACTCACAACTTTGTTTTGACACTAAGTTTATAGTACAATAGTTCAATCCCAGCAACAATGTTCACACTCACTAAATCTTAATAAATCATACTAGAATCCTAATACAGGCCTATTCATAACACAGTTTTTGTACTGAAGCATGAAGAACTTGAAGCATGTACATAATAATTTTTTCAGCTGTATGAGAGCTCAAAATCATTGGCATCTGTTTGCAGATAATATAAGCTTCAGCCTTTCACTTTTGTTGATTTGCCTAACATTCAATGTATTATAGGTTATCATATGCTAACAAGTTTAAAATGTGACATAACACCATTGTATATTACAATGATTTTGAAAGAGAATTTTTTAATGTCAATTTGACTAAAAATGGATAAAACCAGAAATCCCTGTGTATTCAATCAGAAAAATGTAAAAAGTCTACAGGTGCAATCTGAAATTAGGAAAATATTCCACGGACTCCATAAACCTCTAGCGAGATATGATAAATATATTTCTGCAGTAAGGACTACTCCTGTTATGAATATATTATATACTGTACAGTTTATATTTTGTAAAGACTGAAGAAAGTGAACCACATTGGCACCAGAATAGATCAAATATTTTCTGTTCATCACACTGGGAATGTTTTTAACATGTCTCCTCTGTGGCCTGACCTGGCATGGTGGCCTGTCTCTGAGCTATAAGTGGAAAACTGAAGAAGAAAATGTCATTACTCTGGGATCAGAACCATGTCACAGGTTATAAGTCATACACAGGGGTGTTGGGTGGCTCTAAGGTCTGTGTGAAAGCCAAATGATCAGAAAAAGGCATGGCACACAGTTTGATTCTGTGCAGGCATTCTTAAAACATGCATACACACATTCACACACACTACACACTTTGGAGTGCTGCTTGGAGCAGCTGCCGTCTGAATGAAGATTCAGGGTTCCAGAACTCAATACCAATGGGGCAGAAGGAGGATAAAGCCCTTCGGCTATTATTCTCCTCAACCAGTAGGGCAGGTATTCCCTGCATTACCAGAGGAGCAGAGCTGTGTGATGTGAAATGTGAGCTGCAGTATGAGCTAGGGAATGTAAACTTTGAGTTATTGGCTATGAAATATGAACTATTTACTCTGAATGATGAGCTATCGGCTATGGTCTATGACCTATGAACTATCAGCTATAGAGTATAAACTATGATATAGCTGTCACTCATGAGTGAGCCTTGAACTGTCAACTGTGAACCAGGAGCTAGATAGGTAATCTGTAATATAGTTCTGCTGTGGAGGTATGGAGCTGAGTTAATTCTCTTTGCTTGTTTTGCAAGAGAAGCTATGAGCCTAAGTAAATGTTTGTGTTTAAAAGTTTGTGTATAAAATATATCACCTGTGTGTTTATTCTATATGAAACATATGTTTGTTTGAATAGTTATGTGTGTGAGCATGCATGCCTGTAAAGGCTTATAGATGTCCTGACTGTGAATGGTGCTGGCAGCATGCAGACTAATCTCTTATTTGTACCATTTGTTTGGTTTTTCCTCAAGGCTTGCTGTGTTACCAAGTAGGAATATATATGATACAACTGGCCAATCATGACAGGACTGAGCTCAGTTGATTAAATTAGTGGAGTCAGGTGTGCTCCAGCTCTTCTGGAATGAAAACCTGCTGCCACACAGGCCCTTTATGGACAGGACTGTTCACCCCTGCCCTAAATAGATCTGTTTGCCCTTGGCACTGCATGTGGGGACCAGGGTGAACACACTTTCATATCCCTTCCCAAATACTCCTGTGACAAAGTGTTTCCCTTATTAAGTGAAGAGCAGCTTTGAAATCTCTCCCCATATCTTGAAGGCTGAAAATAGCAAGTTTTTGTCTATCCTCCCCAGTGTTTACACACGCTGACAGTGCAATCAAAGCGCAATAGAAGCCTTACTGTTTATACAGAGCCTCCTGTGATTAGGTGATTAAGTAGGGAAGCTGGGTGCGCGCACACTCATGTCTCATCAGTAATTGCTGCTTTAGATGACTGACTCCATGTGCCGTGATGTTCTTCCTCCCACATGTGTGGCGCTGCTCTGGCTTCATGCTGTGTGCTCAGCTCATGATAACTGGGTTGATGACAGGTTTCATATCGTATGTGCGGTTAAAAGTTATGAATTGCGTGGAAATTGAATTGGACTCAAGTTTATTTTAGTTTCATAGGTCACCAATGTTATTTATTTATTTGTTTGTTTGTTTTGCAACCTGCACTTGAGAGTACCACTCTGAAGGTAGAAAGTGGTTTAGAATTATATTTGGTGCCCCAAAGGCAGTATGGCGAAACGCAGAAGGCCATCATGAAGCATTCATGAGTACGCTACCGGAAAAGGTCACATCCTGTACAGCAGCCAGATGAATGGGTAGAGAAGCACTACAGGGTGACGGAAGGCAATCCTTCGACTCATACAGGTGCTTTTGTTCCTCACCCTCAGGAATAATACTCAAAAACACATATATCTCCACTAAAAGGAGGCAAGAAAAGTCATGCGGGATAACAGGAAAACTCATTTTTGACAATCTCATTAATTGGAATCCTCTCCTCTAATTTAAATTATGAATACTCAAAAACTCCATTTAAGGGTCATAATGTATAAAAATGTACTGATAAAATTAACAAGAAGTTGCAATCAATCAATTTATTAATAATAAAAGTCATGCAGAGTTCTTTCTTGCCCTGTACATCTGAAAATCAGCCAACATATAACGTCATCCTCCGACGTCATCGGCAGTGTGAACTAGTGGTGCGTCTGCAGTGTGTATAGAAGCGAGAATTGTCTAAAGTTTAATGCTAATGAGGTTATTTATTGTCACCTAAATCACAGATTGGCCTAGAGGGTATTTTATTGTCAGGAAAGCATCTGTACATTTTAGTTGCTTCAGAAAGCTGGGTTGGCAGTTGAAGACTGTAGTGTTGCCCTGGTGAATATCTGTTACCTTGCACTTCCAGTAGCTCTTGTATCCAGGGACACCTCATAATTTTCCTGGGGCATAATTTCAGAAACGTTGAGCTCTCCACAATGTAGCTGGCAGCTTGCTAAACCACAGGGGTGATGAGTCTTCTCTTTTATTTTTTGTCTTTTCCTTTTTTCTTCCTGCACGTTAACTTAAAACCAAACCCAGCTACTTATCATTGCAGTGGTAATACCAAGTGAAATAGTGCAGGACCTGATAATGCTTATCAAGGTATTTTAAACTAGCTCATAAATAGTAAAAAAAAGGACCATTACTTTGTAAAGCAACAAATTATTTGTCTTTAGGCCATGATTTAAGTCTACAAAATGGATCTGTCTGAATGAGTGTGCGCTTAACAGGTCATTTCAATAATTCAGTATGTGCTGGCTTTCTGTTTCAGCTTTCAAGTCATCCTCCTAATTATTGTTAATCTATTATGCAGGGGTTATTTTTGTTATTACAGAGTCAAGATAGCTCAGACATGCCCCAGAGCTGTCCGTTACAGACAGAAGCTCTGAAAAAGCAGACTTGTGTGCTGCATCATCTGGTACGGCCCCCCAAAGCAATGGTAAATATGAACAGATCCCTTATTGTTCTTCCCCATTTTTTTCACCCCTGATTTGGAATGTCCAATCACCCTCCATTGGTGTAATCAAGGGCATACAAAAGTATACCCACTTAAACTTCCTGGGATGTGCAATATACCCACCTTTTAGACTTTTTACCATTAATAAATATTAGCTATATGTATTAATGGTATGCCCATCTCTTCAGAGAATATACTCTCTCAGTCACCGATATAGCGCTGAGGCCCGCGCCATCCTCTTTGGAGGAATTTTGAAGGGTGCAGTCCAGTGCAGGTCACCAATGTAGCTGTTAAATTACACTGCCACAGAACCATACAACTGTTGCAGCTGGCCATTGGAGTAAAAAACAAGCACTAGATCCTTAGGCTTTGAAATCTTTTACTGAGCAGGGGAATTCCACCTCTGACACTGCACTCAATGTCTGCGATGCCATCTCAGTGCATCTCACTAATACAACATTGAGTGCTATTCCAGACAATAAGGCGATGTTTGACAATCTCTTAAGGTCTGAATGCCTGCATTGGTGCCTCTTCTCCAGATCTTTGGGACCCCACTTGATCCCTCTGAATTCTAACATGCCGTCACACCCCCTGGGTGTGTGTTTGGGGCATTAGAGTACACAGTCAAATCATCACTCACAGCCAGTGCAGTGCTTCCTCCAGTTCAGAATCAGCTTTGCATGAAGAAAACTGTGGGGGTGGAGCTTGTGGGCGGGATCAGGGGCAGTGGGCTGGTTGGCACTTAAAGGAAATTCATGCTCCATTCGGCTCTGCTGTGGTATTACTCACCTTCTCTGCATCAGACTTTCACTAAGCATGGCTTTGGCTCTGAGAGGGTTTTAATTTTGGATGGCCGCGGTGTGCTCTTTCAAAGGCTCGCTGCACGTGCAGGGTGCGCGTGGGGACCTGGCCCATGTCTCTGAGTTAGGCTGCATGTTTTCAGAGGTTAATGCATGCTGGCATCGCATAAATGTCTCCTCATCCAGCAGAGAATATGTCAGCTGAGCAGCAACTGAACCAACTGGCTCAACGTCCACTTTTATTCTTAGCTCCAGCCCCTGGTGCTCTTTCTCTGTATGTCTCTTTCTCTCCTTCTCTCTTTATATCTCCACTTCTCTCTCTGCTTCTCCTGCCTCCTTCTTCTCTCCCTCTCCACTCCCCTCTTTCCAAACTTCTGTCTCTCTCACTTTCATCGTTTTCCCACTGTTTCAGCTTATTGGTGATTCACTGCTTAGCTGAACATATATAAGTGTGATTGTGATTAGCCGTGTCAATTCCGCCCTATCCCTCAGAGAAAGCAGGCTTTTCCCCTCTTAACTTCATTATCAATGAGAACACAGTGGGATGCACTGTGCAGCTTACAATAAAGATAGAATGCTGACACATTCATGCAGAGATATGATCAGCGTTTATATTGCTGTTACTGTCTAACTGTGTCTGTCTTTCAGCATCCTCCTGCCTGGCTGTCTCTCTGCTCAGCGCAAATGCTCCATTGGCATGACATGCAATTAGCATGCATTGACAGTGAAATACAGAGGAATAATCACTCAAAATTCAGCACATTAGATCATATGAATCATCTATTTTTGCCAACCCCTTCCTCTTGATTACATTTATTACAGTTCACATTGTTGGTATGGCAATTGGTTACACCAGAATGTATACTTCAGTAATACAGAAGTGCTTGCATGCAATAGGATATTCTTTCCAAAAAATGAAAAGGAATGCAAATTGAATTCAAATATGAGGCTACAAATCATAAGTAAAGAGGGAGAACTTAATAATCCGATACCCAATCTATCTGTGGTATGAAATGATCTGCCTCCCCCTATCCTTTTGCCTGTGGGAAGTAACTCCACCTCTCTCTCTCTCTCTCTGTCTCTCTCTCTCTCTGTGCTGTAGCAGAGCTGTGCAGTTGCTCGGGGTCTCTCTTTGGCCTCTCTGGAGGGCTAAGGTGAAGATTGTAACTGTGCCGAGTGCAGAGTGGCCTGCAGCTGCAGTGGGGACTAACGGAAGAGGGACACTGCTCAGGACGGTCACCCACCCCCCCTTCCTTCGGCCCCCTTCATCCATGCCTGGCCTTGAGATGAACCCCTCTCTTCACTGTTTAACGAAGGACGAATATATATTTATTTATCTTTTTTAGATCTGAAAGTGAGGGATGCATACAGCTGCACAAGCTGGCCTGTCAGTCAGGCTTAACTTCCTGTTCGTCTTGCTTACAGGACCGTGACGAGCCAGAGGCATAGTCGTGGGAGCAGGATGTGTGCTTGTTAAGGGCGAGGGGGTGTGGTGAAGTTTAGGATGGGGAGGGGGTAATTACTAAAGACTTAATAGCACTTTGGACATGGACACAATTCAGCTATAAAATAAGCAGTGTACAACTTACAATCCTGAGTTACATCAATGGCAAGCATAATAAAAACAGAAGTGGTTGATGGTGATGGTCAGTAGCTTGTATCTCATAAGACACGCATGTTACTTTTCAAGCAGTGTTTTAGACTCCCTGCTTCAGACATCTGGTCAAGACAGAACCCAGGCTACTCTCTGTATAATAAGACAGAACCCAGGCTACTCTCTGTATAATAAGACAGAACCCGGGCTACATGCTGTATGAGACAGAACCTAGGCCACTCCTGCATTTTTTAGTTAATACCTGTATTTCATTGGTAATAAATTATATGGGGTTGTCTATGTCAATTTTATATGACACACTGCAAAGCAAATCACCCACTGAGACCACAGAGATATACTGTAATCTAATCTACTCCACCGAACAGGACGGTGTTTTTCAAATCACCAGAGTATTTCCTGCCTCTGGGCGACAGAGCTGAGATGGGTAGACTTCACACAGAGTGATTTCACACTCTGATCCACGTCAAAGCGGAGAGACTTTGCCATTGCCAACAATGCCAAACCAATTTCAGAATGGTCTGAAGAATCTCAAGTGCACACATACATGACCCAGCATGTTAATCGCATGATTCCTTTGTTGGGCCTCTAAGTGGCTCATGATCTAAGGCACACGGTCATGGAGCAGCAGGCCTCTGAGTGGCTCATGATCTAAGGCACACGGTCATGGAGCAGCAGGCCTCTGAGTGGCTCATGATCTAAGGCACATGGTCACGGAGCAGCAGTGGGTCTCACAGCGTTCCGTTCCCAGCCAGGCCATTATTGTATGTGGCCGGAGGTCCACTTCGGCAAGATGGAAATTGGTCTTTTTTCATTATTTTTTCAATTGTGAAAAAATGGATTGGGGCAGTTAAAATTCTCAGTCTCACCAGCCCTCCATCAGCCTCTCCTGACCAGCAAGATTCCTGAGTTGATCATATGTGCCTCCAACAGCACAGGCAACCTGTGCCTAATGTCACATCTGGGAAAGGAAAGCAGAGAGGGCGAGGCGTCGAGTGAATTGGGGGTCATCTTTTTACTGCGGGAACAGTAGTTCAGTTCAGGTGGGTAAATGGGAAAACATGCAAAAAAAAAAAACAACCTCTGCAATTAGGGCAAGATGCGTATAATTCTGTTATAGAGACATTAACAGAGCTTTGCAAGGTTTGTTTGGCACCTCCTCAACCACCCTACCTGCTCGCTTGCTTGGGGAGAGAGAGAGAGAGAGAGAGCTATGAGTTGCCATGGAAACAGTGTCACATCATCTAACCTAATGAGTGAGCTCTAATTAATGTGAAATTAATAAAGGAGTGTTAATGCCATGGCAGGCTCCAGATCTCTCCAGGCCTGGGAGGAATGGCTGGGTTATCTAGTGGCTCTCCCTCCCTTTACTGCATGTGTAGGTGGGCTTGTGGGATGGCACGGCTCTATATTGAGATGTTCACAATGATTTATGAGGGAACCATGCCCTGGTATGCAATATTGATGGGTGTAATAATACAGATGCCTATGTTCCATTCTTCATATATATATATTTTTTTTTTTTTCTCTCTCTCTCTTCAATGATAGGACATGGTTCTTATAATCTTTTAAAAATATTTTTGTTTACGATGATATTTTCAAAAACAGTTCTTTGCATCACTGTATGAAGATATGACTGGATATGTTGGAGAGAAATTGGAAGTATATAAACAGTGTGAATTATGTTAAGCAAACGTTTCAAGCAAATTCATATTATTACATACATTATTATTTTAGAAATGGATGTGAGTTGAAAGAAACATTTTTTTTATATATCATAGGTCTTGAGCTATCATTTGTTATTGAGATGTCAAGTTAACATATAACTGGCAGCCCTCCCTTGTGTGCCCTGGCAGCCATTAAACTGTCAGTTTCTGACGCTGGGGTTTTGGGGGGAGGAGGGGGGAAGGCAGTAGGTGGGTTATGCTACTGGCCTCATGCCAGAAGAGCAGCCTTCTCCTCTTTCTCATCACCTGGTCCAGCATCCCCAGAGAGGGATTTCACCTGCAATACTTGTCATGTGGAATAAGATCATGTACATTAAAGAGGCTCAGAGAGCCAGGAAACCACAGCAGCCTTTAGCCCTGAAACTGTGGGGGCTGTGGTGGGCTGTGGTGGGCTGTGGTGGGCTGCGGTTACTCTCCTGGCTCTGTTAGGCCTGCCAGCTGAAGGACGTACTCTTTATCAGTGGGCATAAACACATTCTATGAGAGGTGGACTACATGTGTACCATACGGTGCCTTTATACCTTTACAGAATGCATACATATATAGCACAGACTTTATCATGACATGCCTCTATAGTAATACATATCCCTCATGCAAGCTTAAAGATATGGAGACAAATAATTGCCTGTACCAAGTAAATCATACAGGGATCGAGCAAATCCAAAAATAATAACAATGCTTTATCAGAGCGAAATACACTGCTGCCTGGTGAAAGCACTGCTTTCTTGGCAGGGTTTGTAATCAGACTCACAGTGGAGGCAAATCCTGGAAGGGAATGGATCAGAGGGCTGCCCAGTCCTGTTTGAGAAACGCTCTGTGCGTGCACGAGCCGGTCTGCTGCCAGGCGTGACTCCAAGCTTCAGCGCAGCTGTCTGATGTTGTTTTAAAATACGATTACTGTTTCTAGATTTGAACAGGCGCTGGGCTCACCATTCAAACTTTTCACCAAAGGACTTAGAAAACTTTAATTTGCCCTTATCTGAGGATCTTTCATTTATTCAGACCATGTTTCATGTGCAGATGGTGTCGGATACAGATGAACTTGATTAAGATGCGCAGCTGAAATTAAACTCTTCGTAACAGCTTACGTGCATCAAAAAAGATAAAGATAGGTAACTTATCCCAAAAAATAACATGTGAAATAAGACGAAATTAATTGGATGTGAAGTATTAAATAACTGTATTCCCATCACGATAAAAACAATGGATGGAGAAAATGAATATTTGCTGTTTGCTCACAGCTTTATATATTATTTTGTAAAATGTACTATGCAGGACCCAGTTCAGACCACATCATGCTCATATTATCACTTAAAAAAGCCCAAAATATTTAAATAAAGACCATCATTTTCCTTCACAGAGCTTTTCAGTATGAAAAAAGTCATTTTAAAAATGATAAACTGACCTGTGGTCAGTTAATTGCAATTAAAGCAAGCAGATCCGGGGGTTTTCCCAAATTTTCTGTCTCTCTCTTTTCCCAGTATTTCCTATCCCAAAAAATAGTTTTGATCCTTAGAACTTTGGATTCTGGGGAGATTGATCTGGATGTGGAAGAACTTGTGGATGTTCAAACATACAACTGTTTTGCTGTGTTCACATGCACACGCTCTAATGCGTGCATACACACACATACACACACTCTACCTGTACATATGCAGGACAATACAAATGCATGCATGTACATATACATACATACACATATACATATACATATATAGATACATACATACAAATATGTATACATTAATAACATAAGCTAGCCCCATCGCGCTGTTCTAATTTGTGTGCAGATGGGTCCTGGGTATGTGAGCCCATTCCCACGGAGGCACATGGGCTGATTTGCATTTTAAATGCCCCCCTAATGAGTTGATGCTGGTCTCACCTCTGTGTTCAGTGGGTAGGAAACGTCTGCTCACACTGGCACTGATGCCAGCCCTGCCCAGCACGCTAGCCACGCAGACCAACCGTGCCTCGTTAGCTGGCTGAGAATGTATGATTTGTTGCAGCGGGTCCCACTGTAACAAGAACAACTAAAACCCTGTTCCCGCAGTCATCTCGCCCCAACTGCGTGCCAGCATGTCATTTATCTAATCCAGACCCTGGTTTCCTGTTAATTAGTGAAACCATTAAATGGAAAAAGCCTGAAAGAATCTCAGCATAATGCAATAATTCCACATTCACACGTTATCTTCAAAGGGTGAATGGGATGGATCCCGACATCCAAATGTATTTCCTAATGATGGATCTGGGAATGGGGAATCTGTTTAGCTCCTTTTTCATTCCCTCTCCAGCTCTGTCTGAGAGGACTTGTGCAGATCCATTTAATGGAATGTCTTCCTGCCCAACATTTTGTCCCAGGATCTTAATGCAGCAAAGTTAGTGTTCATTGTGAAATGTATGATCTACATTACACTAAAAATAAAAGTCATCCTAAAACATTAAATCATATTTTAAAAGAACAAATGAGAGATCATATTATTTGGAGAAAAACAATTTCCATGACATATCCATTACTTGCAATTAAAGTAAGAATATTAACAATGTGTTTTGCACTTTTCATGATCTCAAAGCAGATGTAAGGGTGATTTTTAGCATGTTAATTACTTTAAAATGCAATTTTGACATTTGAATCCATTCTAAATGCTTTACTAAAGACACAAGGCACAAATTTTGGTGCAGGGGGGACGCTCGCATAACACTGAAATATTCACATGTTCCAATATGCATTACCATGAAACAATTGAGCTTTTTAAACTGAACCGTTTAAAGCTTTTAAACTTTGAATGAGCTTCACCTTTGTGGACATCATTACTGCTGTTCCAGTGTAGAATCAACCCTTAAAATGAGATGCATATCCCACATCATTTTCAGTTCCCTAATTTGCATATAACCCTGCAGACAATAGTGAAGAAGCATTTATAATATACTACTTTTTTCAAAATTCATGTGTTAAATACTTGCCCACAGTTTGCACGTGTTTATACACATACCTTAAAAAGTATATCATTTATTTAATGGACATATTAAAGGAACCCTTTTTGGTAATGGTAATCCTTACATAATACTTGTTATCTGTTCTTGCTGACACGTTTTTGAGAAATTGATGGTAATGTGATAGAGAACTATGTAAAGCTAAAATAATCTCAAATCCAATGTGATGTTCTGTATACAAATGAACATATTGTTTCGAGTGTACTGAAGTGGTAGCAGCCTAGCTGTGTGTGTGTGTGTGTGTGTGGGGGTGGGTGTGTGTTAGGACTGTAGTGCGGCTTAGTGTAGGTAGAACTTGTTAAGCAGTTGAGAGCAGGTGTAACCTGTTTGAGTGGCTGGGTGAAGGTCCAGGAATGGGAATACTAATGTTTCTCCTTCTTCTCAAATGAACATTACAGGGTAACCTTTCTTTGTGAAGGTATATAGATATATCTATTTCTGTTATTTGTTTATTTGTATTCATTCTGTCACCCAGGATACAATGTTTGTTGAAGCAACAAAATGTATCACTACAGCCAAAATGCTAAACAAGCTGAGATAAAATGGCTCCTATGTTCCATTTGGCTTATCACTCAAGTACATGGCTTGTAACTGTTCCATCCCTCCTGTGAAAAAAACTTTTTTACACACCTTTTTGCCTTTTAGGAAAAAGCAATAATCAATCATTAGCTGGTGCAATCTGTTTTTTTTTACTAATATGCATTAATTAAAAAAACAATACAGTAACTGATTTTTGCAATACACTGGATTTGTATTATCCAAGTGTATAAATACATAACTGCATGACACATCCACATACTTATGTAAGAGTATGGAGCATGTGAATGTATGTGAACAGGCTATAAATAAAAATGCCCATTTCGATACTTCTCCGGTTAGGATGCATGGGTCCACATTTCAGTGGGCTTGACCCAATTAACCTTTCATGCAAGCACTTAAAAGACACTAAAAATACCTACCATGAATGCTAAATGAAATACGACTGTGTTTCATTGTAAATAATGCAATGGCTGGATGAAAGGAGCAGACGCAGGGAATGGCACACTGCAACCCCAATGTGCACCAGACTGCTGTTAGCTTTGTGTGCTCCATATGTTGACCGTGTTTCATTTGAAATATTAAACACAAAACTGACAGCTTGGGGGGGTGGATACCTTTAGACCCTTTTATATCTATAGTATCATGTTTCAGATTGGCCATAGTTTCACTGGATTGGTGTATGATCCTACCCATCTAAACTCCTTAGGGAAGTAATTAGTAGATGTGTTAGTTTGACGAATCTAAGCATGATTTCGCTTGTGTTGTAGACCAATTTATTGCACAGGGGCTTATTTCCTGAAAGCAATATGATGCTGTTTTCATCCTCAGATTGTAAATATTTGTCAAAATTTATTCCACAAAATTCTTCATGTGAGTCAGTAATGACCATACATCATGGCAAATAAATGGAAGTTTAACAGGAAAATGAACAGTATCTGGAACTACGAGTTGTGCCTCTATTCAATATTCAGTACTATGACTCAGTAGGTACCCCTTTGGCTTGAGTAGGTGTAGTTAAGCACACTGAAATGTTTAGCTGAATAGCTATGTTTCTGTGATTAGGGCATTGTCAGTACACTTGTTTTGTACTTGTCATAATGATCGTGATCATCATGTGGGGACATCCTGTAATTACTCACAGCAGACAGGCCTGGGTACATACAGCATTTCTGCAACTACTAAAAACTAAATAAAAGCTGTGAGAGCTGAGGTAAGCTGAGCCCCTGATTCAGCCCACCACAGCTTTTCATGAAGGCAGCATGGCCATGCATTGTGTACTTTAATACAGTGCTCCGGGCGATGTCTGCGGATGCAGTTTATGGAAAGAATCAGCTGGATAAGGCTGAACCTCAGTTGTTGGAAAAAAAAGCTCTTGGGCTACAACACACTAGGAGAGGAAAGCACTTTCTTTCTCTCCTTCATATCGTCCACATGTTTTTTCTATTTACAGTTGGACCTAGTTTACACTGCTTTCTGAACTTAAACACCAAAATCTGTCTGTGACGATTATCCAAGAGGTAGTCTTTATGTTATGGTTATTTTGGGTTGGGGTCAGTACCTGAGTCCTTTACAAAAGCAGTGATTGTGGTGGCTGCATGAGCAGAGTGTTAAGGAGCTGACTGACATGAATATTTTATCCTCGCCCATGAGCAGTGAGTGACGTTGGTGTCCTTTGTGACATCATCAATGTCCTTCAATTCATAGAGGCGTTTTTAGATTAATCTCACCCCCACCCTGATTTCACTCAAATGCATGTCTAATTGGCATGGGCCATGATTTATGACACAATATGGCTGCCCAAGGGAAAATCGAAACCCTTAATTCTCTGAGTGGAATTACATAGGAACTGTGTTTTTCAGCTGTGAATCATTACAGGTACTCTAACACAAGCGTTAAACACAGAACAGCAGAGCAGTACTCTTCTTAATAAAATATAACACATTTAATGAATGAAACTAATGTCACAATGATTAAAACAATTAAAATATGTAAACGAGTTGCCACACCAATGCAGACTGATAAACTATAATTTCTTTCTAAAATGCATATTTCAATTGAAAATGTGTAACACATGAAACAGAATAACAGAATTTTAACTCAAAGACAACATGTATAGTGCAAAATATTTCATGAACGTAGTTACATTTTAGATGTCTCGAATAAGCACAAAAAACATATTTTTGTCTGTACTCAGGAGTCATGGACTATGAGCTAGAAGTTTAATTATATTTCAGAACAGAAAAATGTATCTTTCAGGTTAAACAAATGCCAGGGACTCAGTATAGGTACACTGGGTAACCACTGTCCTCTTCCTCCTTTGAAAGGAGAACTCTGTAATTTCAGTTCCACAAATCCTTCATGCAAGGGGACACATGAATAAAAACATGTAAAGTTTTAAAACACTTAACAGCTGTGTAGACAAAAGGTTGCGCAGGTAGATACCCCTCAAAATATTGCTATTGCGATTTTACTGTGGGTAGCATTTTTGTAGACCAGGGCTTTCAGTGCAGTGAAGGTTATTAATATACATATTGATTTTAATCAGACCCAAACTACATTATGCTAGCCTGTGACGCACAGCACTCTAACCACTTGAGATAAAAATAGCTAAATCTGAAAAGCCACTTTATTATCCACAACACGACCATCCGAACAGGGCTGTTTCACACGGTATAACACTGAAACAGCACATCCTCAGGAGTTCACTGCAGCACCATGTCTTTATGAACAAGGATTCCCTCTCCCAACACACGTTTAACACACACTCATTCTTAAAGGCACACATATATACAGCCACTCAGTTGTAAACATATGCACTCTGTCCTTTACTCATTCGCTTACATATACAGGCATGCATGCACGCTCTCACACACTCATCTCTGCATGAAAATACGTCTGTCTGGGTTGCTTACAAAATCAAAAGTACCTGATCTTAATTTTCCAATTTCAACACTGCGGCCTCATGTTAATGCAATATGAGATTTAGCTGAGCCCCTCCCCCTGCACTCAGACTGGGCAGATTGGTGACAGGAGGTGTTTAGGGCCCATGACAGAACTAAGAGGCGCTGAGCTTTGCCCTTACTCTGGAGATATAATGTAATATAACAGAACACAGTGAAGCACATGCTCCTGTGCTGCATGCTACACACACTGTTCTGACAGCACTGAGCACCCTGAACTAAAACTACTGAGGAATGCAGCATATGTTGTGTGCTTACTCTTAGTATAAAAGGCATGCATCCCAGTAAATGGTTAAAAAATAGAAAGGGTATACATTTAAATATGTGTCAAATATATTTTTAAAAAATGCATCCTGCATGTATTAACCTGGATATTGTATTGTGTTATTGTCACTTTCATAAGGACAGTTTTAGGCAGGGGCTGTATAATGTAGACTTTAATATCTTATTTTTAGTGTATTTGACTATATTTGAATAAAACTTAAATTCATGACATGATATTGGTTCTAAGATATACAATCATGGTTTGCATTCCTGTTTTTTTTATAATAATAATTGTTGAATATTTTAGCAAACAAGTAAGACATAAAGGGTTCTCAAAATGGACAAATGCGTGAATGGCATGTATACTTATTAATGTACACTTACTATTTCTCCACAGGTGCACCATAGCTTCCCAAACACACTTAGGAAGACCTGCAGCATCTGTGTGACTGAGCATGAGTGAGTGAGGCACTGCCAGCATGCACATGCCACTCGTTCCAGCTTGTGCTGAGTGGATACAGATAAAAGCCATACCTGGATATAACACATATGCTGCCATCAGAGCACTTTATTTCATATACCATCACAGTACATTTATCAAAATATCAAAGGTATACCGGGTTCTGGATTTCACTTTCATTCAGCTCACATGCAGTCAGAATCAGCAGGGTTGTATGTGAGATGTGGCTGTAGTGCTGATGGTTACTTTGCTTTGAAGAGCAGTGTATGGAGTTCATCCCTGATTTCTGCTGATGCATCACTCTCATTTCTGTGATGAGGGTCTTCCCCTCTCTGCTGCTTCCTCAGATTAAGAGAAATAAAGCTGCTGGGAAGAAAATGTGCATAAATTCTTCTGTTTTCACAACTTTCTCATATTGGGGCTTAGTCCCTCTGTTACAATATAGTTTATGTGAATATAATATGTTGTGCAATATGTTTATTACAGAGTTTTTACTTCTCCATTCTGGTTATGCACATATTGCATATAAGTATTGTGATACTTTGATGTTATTTAAACTTTTTTTACCATGTTAGCTGAGATCTGCCTCTCCTTTTTGGTAAGGACTATCAAATCAATTATAAAATACAAACATTTCCAGCTGACTGCCCAGTCAATTCAATTCCCTGGTGACGGAGGCCCAATAACTCCCTCTAGCAGGAGAATCTGGCATACAGCAGACCTTCTACAGTGTAGTTCTGGATACTTTTGCCTGCTATTACTGAACCAGGGTCAGCTGGCCCATCACATGGCCCAAACCCCCAATGATAATGTAAGGAAGATTAAACTGACCCTGAATCCGTGCTTAGATAGACAGGGTCTCATATAGCGTGCAACCCTCCCAGCTATGCTGATAAATGTGCAGAATAATCCCATAGGTCAAAACTTTTGTAAAAACTCAGGTTGAGCCCTCATTTGGGACTATTCAATATCACACGTTTTTTGATCAGGTGAACGGGGTTGGTGTGGTGTGATAATATTGCTCTTGCAGACAGCAAGTCACATGCAGCAAAGATTAGAACAATAACAAAACATCCCAAACAGGGCACCATAAACCCAAAGCCCACTGGGGTTTGACTTAATCCCACTCAGGCCATTGCTGTTGCTTTTATTTGCTTTATATTATGAATATCTGCTACATAACTTGACATTGAATAAAAACATAAAGTGTGAAAGTTGTTTTAAAGAATCACCTTCTAAACAAACTTTAACTTTTTAAATCATGTGTGCAACAATGTATATATTACATATATACATGTGCCTGGGTATTTGAGATGTAAACTAGTTTTCTTGTAACATGCATTGAACATTAAGCATAAAAATATTACAGTTACCATATGCATTGTCTCTGATAAATAACCAAAATTAACGGAAAAAAAAAAAAAGAATGTAACAAAGGGACCAGGGTTGAAGACTGTTGGCTGTGGACAAAGACAGTACAGTGTCGTTCAGAGGTGAGCCTCCTCCTCTTTCCCCCTCTACTCCTTTGTAATACATAATTGTACTATAATTGGGTGTTAAATCATTGTTCTATGTAGATAATCAACTTCAAGGCCCGGTTTTTAAACAGATTCACTGAATTAACTAAGTTGTCTGGCACAACAATTTCCACCTCATTTACTAATGAATACACTTATAACACAATCTCTGGGGTACAGACCATTGCCATAAATGAAAAGCAATTTGCCTAATGGCCATGAAATGTCACCTTTCAATAAAGGATTTATATTGTGAGGCTACAGGTGAGAGGTAGATACAGTGTGCACTTTCTATTGAAAGTGCAATAATTATAAAGTGCCATATTATTTAAAATGTAAGTGGATATGTGAACAACATGGGGGAGGGGGGAGTCTGGTCCTCTGTTCCCATTGTTGAGCAGTAACAAGGCTCTTAAGAGCCAGAGCCGATGTGACAAACGCCTGCGTAAAGAGCGGTTGCTTTTTACATTGAACTTTGGAGTCAGTCCAAACCACCGCCAGTACTTTTGTCAGCTTTCCAAGAGAGGCGACTTCCTGATTTAAAAATATATCTCACAGACCCACTTACTTCTGTGGATTGGTGAGCCATGATGAGTGACAATGACCACTTACCATCACTAGAGATGAGAAAGGCTTGCAAGCTCAGCTAAAACAGACTGAGTTTGGGAAGAAGGACCACCGAAACCACAGCTGAGGGTGAGCCTGCTCTGTGTGAGCCTCAGCTGTGGAAACTGGGTGTGCTGGGTTCCACACAAATGTGGCTGAGTAAAATGGAGGTTTGCTTTTCTAACGCACACTGGAAGCCTTATGGTACATATGCATGCGCATACAATTGCCTTGCTTTAAGTGTTAAAAAACCAAAAAAAAACAAAACCAAATTCCTCCAGGACCCTCCAGTCAACAAGAAGAATAAAAAGGGAAACAAAATCAGAGAGATCGCTCCTAGGTTACATTTAATGAAAAAAAAATCAATTCCTTGTTCTGCAGGAAACATAATTGAAAGTGTTGTATAAAAAGAAGAGACAAACAAAAACATAAAACTCAACTGGGAATAAAGAATATATCCTAATAATACAGGAAAACAGGGATACAAATCTATGAATATATCTATGAATATATCATTCATATGCAGGATGGAGCCCAAAGGATGCCGTAACAAGGTGGAAGTTACAAACTTGCAAACTGAACAGTTGTGAGAATTGTGGTTATTATTATATATTTCTATTTTCCCCATGACAACAGGCTTTCTGGATTTGCTTTAAATGGCATCTCATTCCTAGCCATGATGCATTATTAATGGTGACAACTGTGGTTCTTGAGAATGAATGACCCTTTATGTAGAGTTTTGGTAATCTTCATCTATATGCGGGATACCTGTCTACTGGAACCTCACTCCATTTACAGAATGAATGGCCTCCTGTCCTGCCCCAGTTATTTATGGCACAGTTTTTTTCCCTCTGGAAGGCAAAGGGTTAAATCCCCATAGGACAGGACCTTTAATTATTAATACTAACATGTTCTCTGTACAATGCATTCTTTGCATTGTACACCTCTTTTATGTGCAACATTATGTTCTCGGACACAATCTAAATATTTATAAATATGAAAATATTTGTTTAGACATTTTAGATTGGAGCCTGTTGCCTGTTGATGCAGAATGAGAAGCCTGTGTGTTTGGCAGGTGGGGGCGTGGGGGTGATTCTTGCCTTCCAAGAACGTGCCGTACCGCCTCCACACACCATACATGTTCACAAGATGCAGCAATACATGGATGAGACCTATGAGCATCTACAATTTCAGATGAGTCCTAGCTCATAATAATACAGTACATCAGATCTCTGTAATCCTGCAGGTAAGAATCTTTATAGGTGGTTCTTTAGTCTAACATTGTAACACTGTCTATGGATGCTACAATAATTCAGCCTGCAGTCTTCATCCAAGGAAAAGAACATTAGATCATAATCAACCTGTGACAAATGAATGACTATAAAATCGAAATCAACTCTTACCAATTGAGACCTATGGATCTAGGCTATGAATAAAGAAATGATTAGTCCCCTGGCTTGATGATAACTGCACAGACAGACTTGGTTAGGAGTTGGGGGTGGTAACTGGGGAGGGGGGTGTCTCCCTCTCTCTCGCTCATTGCCTCCTGAATGGTGGCAGTCACACTGGAGGCTACAGTGCCATCCATTAGGGCAGTACAGAACATGACATGTCCATCTTAGGCTGGGTCACAGAGGACAGGGAGAAGAATGACGGAAGCCCTCAGACCACGGTTCTGTGAGGATGAAAAATGGGATCACTTACTGCCTGCGGCTGTGCAGTCACTGACACCAAAGAGGTGTTTGGCACCCCATTTTTCTTAAGCGTGTTGCCAAAATGAAATACGGAAAAAAATGAAATGGCGCATCGATCAGCATTTATGTGTGGAAGTGCTAACAGTTCATGAAATCTTTTAGTATTGGCTCTGGGAAACTTGAAAGATGGCTAGCAGGTTCTTGGGGATGAGGTTTTTTATTTTCTTTTATGACATAAAAACAGAATTAGACCCTTTAATGTGGTTAAATGGGTTTGTGGAAATACTCTAAATACACCATTGGTTAAAACGTAAATAATCAAGTAGATGATTGAATTATGCCTTAGTTTAGCTTTGTTAGCATGGATATACTTTTCACATCGGCTTCGACTGACATACAAAGGGAAATGCTTGCATGCAACGTGCCAACGAAAACACTACTGTGTATAGAGGCCAATTTCCTATTTAAACAATGAACCGTAATTTGATTAGGTTGCTGCGACCCTTTGCTGACTCCCCAGTAAACACTCATACATTGTCCTGATTGTTGTGTCACACAGCTTTAAGCTGGAATGTGGGCCTCCGGCTTCATAACCCGTTCTCACCCGAAATGAGCAAAATCTGGCAACTCCAGTTCCAGTCCTTTGGTCAAACAGACTGACTGGATGACTTTGTCCAGGGCCCTGCTCACAGCAAAGACTCCATGTCCAATAACCCTGGGTTATTCTGGCAGTGATGACCAATGTGTTACAGACTGAGGATGCTTCTTTTTCCGTGGGTCTACTTTTTTTGATTGTTTTGCAGCATGAAAATCACAGAGCCAATTTAGAATACGTCTCACCCATTAGCAGCAGATGATGGCTATTTTTACTTGATTGCATATGACAGTTCTGCATTTGTGCCCATCAAATTAAATCATTTTAGTCATAACTGGAGGAAACAACGGATTTCAAATAAAAAACATTATAATTATATATTTAAATCAGATATGTTTTTCTATTATTAATATTGATTAACATATGAGCACAGAGATAATGCTACAGCATTAGACACAAATTGAATCTGCTTTTGATGGGACTGTCTATTTGTTCAGACTTGGCAAGCCTGTCGTTAATAAAACATGGGTTCTCAAGCATGACCAGGCAAAAGGCAAGTTCTTTAAGGTTTTTGTTTGTTTCGTGCTTGACTCCTTATAGCCACACACACTGAAGAAAAAAACAATGACAACAATTAATGATGAAAAAATTAGCGATGGCATTCCCAGCCCAGTGCATTCTGTCATTTCAGAATGACTGTCCTTTAGCCGAGTAGGAATACACCAGTGTTCTCAATTAAATAGGAGATTCAAGACTGGTCGCAAACCACCTGTACAGCTTGGAGAAGCCACTTACACCTTAGACTGGCATTACTACCAAAACCTGTGCTGCTCTTGCACAAAAATATTGCCCTGAGTGCGTTAGGTAAATGAACATATGCATATGACCACCTGCTAGGCAACATTGATAATGCAACCTGCAAGTAATATATTTTGATGGATTTACATTGCACAGTATGCATGTGTGTATTTGGGAATCTAATGTAAGCCTATTGTAGCAAATGTTTGTGAAACGCCATATACAATGTAATCATGATGGTACACCTACAGATAGCACTGTAGGCCTGCTGGATTAATATGTATATGCTATACTCTTAGAGCAGGACGGGCTGATGTGTACAGTGTGTCCTCAGTCACACCCACTGTTTATGTTGTCCCAAATGAGATAAGGTAAGTTGAAGTAAATTTATATGAAAAGCAGGATGAGCCATCACTTAACGCAGGGGATCCCACTGCTCGGATTGGATTATTACACGCATGTGTTCAAGCAATTAAACTGCAAACAGCTGTGTCCAACTTTATTTATCTTGGAAAGTCACTCAAGCTCACATTACAGATTTATTTTGCCTGTAAAAAGGATGCAAATGCTGGGGATGATTTTGATAAGACTATCTCTGGGATGTCTGATAAAATTGCACCCATCGGGAGTGCACTAAAAAAGGCATGTCACTCTCACTACTGTTAATTAAGAGGTATATTTATTAACCAGCCATTAGCACAGTGCTGTCAGATACCTGGGATTTCACTCCCCCAGACGTCGTCCTCAAAACCTCCATCCTCTTCTGACACCCATACAAATCTTGCATTACCTTTCCCACATACCTCCTTTTAAAGTCTCCTATCTGTTCCTGGCAGCCAGCCATTTTCACTCTGAAGCTTTCCCCCTGATTCTTTAAAAATATCCCCACCACATGCACACGTTTTCATGGCAAAGTGGGGCTCCCGGAGCCCAGCCATGCTTGAAGCTGCTCCTGTATCATTGTCTCACTGACTGGAAATGCCCTCTTTTTACTGGCTCACATGAGCCGCTTATTGACAACAACACACTTTAGCTCAGCCCTTAATCTGTGCTCATCAAGTATTACTTAAACGTCACTACTCATATCCTCAAAAACAAATATGGATTTGGTTTATGAAAGGCATGCAGAAAAAATAACTTGAGAGATGAACCATGTTTGAATCTTTATTTACTTAATTTTGCGCAGGGATTTTTTTGTCTTGGGCTGGTTGAAACAGTAAAAACCCACTGTATTGTTAAACCCAGAATAATAACAGTTTCACATGTGTGAGGTCATTCTGAAGCGTGAGCGCTGTAACAGTTTTGGTTATATTTGCTGTAAGTAATTACCATACAATACAAGGTTTTACAGTGTGATATTTATAACCTTGCATCCTATGGCTCCCATTCATGGGTGAGATAAACCCTAAATATACTTCATATAAAATAAATACATAGGTATAACATACTGTTGATTTGATGATATCATCATTGTAAACATTGAAAAACAAAGGGGTCAACATAGCATTTAATGTACCTTCAAAACAAGAGTGTTTTCATAAGTAGAAGAAAAATATACACCCTGTTTCACTTGTATATAAGTAAGAGAATACAGTTCACAGACAGTTCCAGACACTTGGAAGTTGTTTGTTTGTTATTTTTTCTGATTGTATTTGGTATGTTATTTCACAGTGCACCCCCATGTGATAGCTCAGACAGAGTCCACTTTGACCTGGTTGTTGTTTGTCATTAAAGGGGATGGTTTGCTCTTGATCCGTTCGGCCGCATCATTGGAGCTGTCCTGGAAGAAGATGCTGGCGGTGCAGACGGAGACAATAATCCTTTTGTACTCCCTCCTGAAGTTCTGATTGAGCACCCCATAGACAATGGCGTTAAGGCAGCTGTTGAAGTAGGCCATGAAGTAGCTGGACACAAACAGCCACTCAGGGATGATGGGCCCCACCGCGTCTGGGTTGATGGCCACGGCCAGCCCGATAAAGTTGAGTGGCGCCCAGCAGACGGCGAAAAGGACAAACACCACGAACATGGTGACAAAGTTCCTCACGTCGTGCGGCGTTAGTTTGGGCCGATTGTCTGGCTTCACCCGACGCCTCACCTGGATGACCAGGACCCATATCCGCAGGTAGCAGTAGGTAACAATCAGGATGGGCAGGATGAAGTGGAAGAAGACCACAGCGATGGTGTAGGCCGAGCTGGCCGACTGCACGAATGTGCAGGAGTACACCCGCGGGTCGTACTGCAGCGAGCCAACAAAGAGGTTGGGCACAATGGCCACCACAGTCAGCACCCAGATCAGGAGCACATAACACAGGGAGTTCTTGTCGCTGTACAGCTTGTCGTACTTGAGGCTGTGGCAGATGTAGCAGTAGCGGTTGATGGCAATGCCGGTGATGTTGAAGATGGAGCCGATGACGCTGACGCCCATCAGAAAGCCACTGATCTGGCAGTGGACGTAGCCCAGGTTCCAGCCGTTGTGAAAGATGGATGTCAGCACCAGAGGATATGGGTAGATTGCCACCACCAAGTCTGCAATGGCCAGGCTTACCACAAACACATTTCCTGAAACGGCAAAAAGGGAAAAAAAACATAAATTATTAAATATTATCATGAAATACCAATGAAATTTCCTGGATTTTACCAATTAATTACAAATGTGGTATGGCGGTACATTTATTAAATGAATACTGAACTGATATGAGTCTCACTAAACTAAACAAATTCTATTCTATATATAAAACATACAGTATAAAACTAAATATGACCCATATTACTTGCACCTCTCAGAGGTCCAGGTTTTTCACACATTACAGCCTCTTTTGCTTTGGTCATGGTTAAGCACATTACAAATGGCAGCCTGACTATCAAAGTCAGATTTGTGAAGCTCACAATGAGCACTTTTTCTTTGGACTTGGTCAAGGAGGAGTTGATGTATACTAGTCATATAAGTGCCAATCTACCTGAGATTGAATTTCAACTTGTGATGACTGAGATTTTCTTTGAATGTCACCAAGACACCTTTACCCTTGGTACCTTAACTCCTTTTACCATTTTGTGACAAACCTACAATCTGGACACCAGTTATTTCACCTCTTTCAAGATATGTTACATCTCTAATGTTAGTGGATCACAAGTGACACACCAAGTACTGATTTTCAAATGATGTATTGATTTTAAAATGTCTTTTATGGCAAAACCACACAGATAAAAGGAATGTAATTAATACTAAGCACACATGAGACTCTTTAATTGTGATTTAGTTACTTTACTGGTCCTGTTTCATTCAACATTTCCATCATTTTGTCTACCCATTGTAGGTCTATACTCTAATATTACCTGCTTAAATCAAATGAGTGATTCTAAAGAAGAGGACACCAAATCCTGTTTACTCTAAGACGGCTGATCCCAGATCCCCCTGCTGTTATTTTTCAGAACACAACATTTGGGTGCCATTTAGAAAAGCAAATAACATGTTCAGTTAATAAACTTGGTGGTAGTGAAAATCACACACTCTTAGGAGGGTAAGAAGGTCAAGTGAGCCAGTAACTCACTTACAATTTAATTAGCATGTGCATTCAAGGCCATCTGGCAAACAGAAATTTGCAGTAGTTATCCTGTTGTTCAAACTGGAAGATTCAGGTACTGAGGTCACAATCCCAACAGCTTCAAAACACTTTATATGATTGTTGTAAGGCTTACAATCATTTTGGCGTACATACACATGCACACATGCACTCTCTCACTCACACACACACATGCACACACACGAACACACACAAACACACACACAGATGCATTTGAGGTGAATATCTGTAGCTTTGTGTGCCTTTTTTACATAGGCTCCCTGCAGTCCCATGAAGGATAAAAATGAGAGGGAAGTGAGCATGCTCTCTCAGACTGACCTGCCCATGCAGTGCTGTGACCTCAGCGTTTGTTTTTCTTTGTCTCAGAAATGCTATGCACATCATGTGAACAGCATAGCAGAGCATGACCTTTATCTGTTTTAATTAACTGACGTAGTCTACAGGACTGCAACACAAACAATGTTTTTAATTTATTTGTTCATATTCTGCATTGGCTGTAAAGCAAAAATGGATCTGATATTTGGATGATCTGAAAAGCTCTCCCAGCACCACACCATGATACTTAAAAAGACAGCCATATCATTAAAAAAAAACTTTAAAAAGTTAAATAACTAGGTGTAAATTGGTTTTTAATTTCTTGCTCTGTGCTTTAAAATATCTCCACACCTTTATGACATTGCCACTGAATGGGTCACACAGGATACAGGGGGAGAGCCAGGACAACCCCCCTCACACCTTCACACTGTTTCCAAAAACCTTTTGGAAAATGTTGAGGGAATGTTCCCAGGCACAGGTCCAGCTGGCATCTAACAGGCAGATCTGCTCTCACATTCCAGCATGCCACTGTCACTCACTTTGATGGCTGGCCGCTAATTTCATTTGAGTTAAACTGAGATTTGAACATGCCGCCACTGGCAAAACAAAAGCCGAGCATATTCTTTCTTCTTTTTTTTTCTTTGTCTTGTTAAAGATGCCAGACATTCTTTTGAGGAATGACCTTGACTGCTTTTAATTAAGTCATGTCCTCTTAAATCTGTCATCTACCCGCCCTCTTAAAGGGATTAGCAGCACCTGTCATTGCCTTGTGACATATTAAAAAAACAGCTGAACACTTATGGAGCCTAAAGCAAAAAACATGTGAAATACCTTAAGTGACAGCGTGCTGTGATTGGTTGCGGGGTTACGTTGCCGGCTCCCCTCCCCTAGTATGACTCACCACTCTGGCTAGGGGTACCTCCTGGATCACATGTGCAGAAAACCTTGACCTTGACAGAACAGCATACCGTTTGTCTATGGCACCTGCCACTCTGCTGTCAGAGACTGAGTTCCCCAGCTCATTAAAGATCTGTCATCTAGCTCTGGGTGACGATAAGTGTGTCAGTCAGGGCTTCCATTTAGTAAAGGGCCAAGATTATTTGCACATGCCCAAAGTCTTCCCCTTGACTCTTTACAAGCATCCCCCAAATTGAATTTATGCAGCATTATATCCTGTATAATTTTGCATGCATTTTTCAGCACATAAACTGTATCATTTACCAAGAATCTATACTTTGTATCTCTTGTTGCTATAAAGTGATGATGAACAGCATTTTTTTACATTCAGTTGCTTTGCACAGCTTTTCACTCATATACATTGTACATTGCTTTACTCACACACCCTTCCAGTCTCTTACTCACCTACTTACCACCAACCTACTCCCTCAATAACTGCCAAAGTTATTAGCTCAGTTATTCACAACACACTCATTTACACACTGATTTATACTCAAATACAAATACTCATTTATTCAGACTCACTTTTGCACTCACTCACTGAATGAGCAGCTCCCCCAGTGGTAAAGCGCAGTAACATTGTTTTACCATTTGGGGGCAGAAGGGCCAGCAGACATATTCGGGGCCCTGAAACAGTGCCTCCAGGCTGCTGCTTTGTTATTACATTAACAAGCGTTCTGTGTTCACAGCTGAGCAGCTGATGGTCCAAAGTGATGAGACTCCCTGTCATAGTTTACTGAAGCTTATATATTGTGATCTCCGGGGAGAATTTGGAGAATGATGTGATGCGAATGGGGGAAATGGCAAGGCATAAGGCCTGGTGAAAGAGTCTGTCATTGTATGGGGACCAGGGGGACAGGGACTGGGACAACGACTTCTATTTCCAACTGGTGAGAAAATGGAAACACAATCTAAAATTTCTCTGCATTGGTTGTTGGTGGGGGGCTGTTGTCACGTTGCTGAGAGAGAAAGGATGAGAAATGACCTCGCTCCTTCCTTTGGGACAGTGGCATTGTGGTCTCATTAGTGCTCTATCCCGTCCCCCCTACCCACTCTGCAGATTTATACTGAGCACAGTCCCAGAGGCACCGCAATAAAACAAACTGACACAGTGACTTCTGCCACCTTCTTTATAATATTCCTCTTATGTGTATTTATGTTCCTCCCACAGCCCAGAGCTACTGTAACTCATGGACTCAGGCCCATGGACATGCTATTTTAATGAAGCCAGGAAACTGCTGTTGTTGTATAATATGTAATGTGATTGTGTACTTTATATTGTGTATATAATATGTACAAACGTGTGCATGGTGTGCATAGTCTGTGTGGGTCTGTAACATCCTTCTTTGCTGGTTTTGTGATGGTGTGCCCTTATGTTAAGGCAGAGAGAGTCGGAGCACACATATTTCATTGTATTTTTAATACACATGACAATAAAGCTGAACTTGAACTTGAGCTTACAGTTAGAGAGCACAGAGATAAGTATGCATGCATAGTATCACCACACCCTAGGTTATACTGTATTAAAGCTTATTGTAAACTACGTAAATCAAAATGAATAAGAAAGTTCTTTGATTTCCAGCAATGTGGAAATGAATTAATCCCACCTGGTTAAACACCTCTAAATCATTCTCAGCTGAAGTGTTTCTTCTTCTGGGTACCCCGATTTGGACTTTACTGCAGCACAGATCCAGTAAACCACTTAGGTGCACAGAGCGCCAGCAAAACTGTTACCCAGTCTCACTTTCACAAGCATTCAGATACTCAAATTCACTAAATACTGATTAAAGTTTTCCTAATATACAGTAGTCAGAAACCCAGATTTTCCCACCTCTACATTTTAGTAGTTCTGAAGCATTTTATCACACCACTGATGAATTATGCTGTTGATTGTTGTGTTTTATGTGTTTGTGTATGATTACTGTTATATCTATTTGACAAACTAATTTCCCCACATTTATTATAAATTCTCTGTTTACCTATGTAGCACCAAAGCATGCAATTCTGTGACAAGAACACAGCTCTCCCTATGCATTCTGGGAGATTTCAGATGATGTGGAGACCCCAAGATATTGTACCTATCAGCCAATAAGAATTTGAGTATGAATGACAGGGAAAAATTTTAGTTAGACCACAAAATCACTGGAGCTAATGGGCACAGGTTCTTTAGACCAGCCCTTTCTCACCTGCTACACAGCCATTATTAAAACTGACAAGACTCACTACTCTCAACACTAAAACCCCCAATTTGACTGCATTTTAAGAACATTGAAGAAGGGCATGCTACGTCCAACCACAGACGCCCCCCGGGTTCATTCATTCATTGCTCTGTTTCACCTCAGGTTCGTTTTGAACACCATCCTTCTTGTTTCCACTTTGTCAGGCGATTTCTTCTCTTGTCCCTCGTTTTGAAGATCACGCACAGTGAAAACACCTGTCTGAGACACTCAGTATCTCTCTGGATGAAGCAGAGATGACTAAACACCAGTGGTAGTGTCACCCTGGATGTCAGCCGACTCCACACCTAGCCGTAGGAAGCGAGCTGACAGGCCCGGCCCCCGCTCAGCGGCAGGATTAATGGACTCCTGAGTAAAAGCCAGTGACTGCCCTGGTGTCGTCTGCCTCCAGTTTCAGTTTGATCTCCAATAAAAAAGCCCAAAAGGGATTGAAGTGACTGGTGCTACTGAATCGTATCCCGGGGGAGGGCGACTGATGGGTCCAGAGCTGCTGCTGAAGGTCATGCTATTCCCTGAAGTTTAGGGAAGGGACTGGCACACCTCTCCCAAGCAATTTCCTCCAGGGCAGTCTAACCTGCAGCACCTTGTGATAAGGTGCAGCACTTACAGAACCAACTGACTGCATCACATTCTCATAAATTTCAGAACATTTTTTTTCTGAGAGTGAACCAGTCATGCTACTGCATGGTGGTGATCATAGCGGTTAAAAGAATGGATCAAAGTCAGAGAAGCTACACTCATTGACTGAAATGAGGTTTAGAGCTCCCAGCTGTCTGTACTCAGGACCTGAAGGATGCAGCTCAAAAGGAACAATATTGAAGGAGTTTACGTGTCAAAATAAATGGATAGTTTTCTAATCTCATTTTAAATACATCCTAGGTCTGGGGGCTGCCTGAAAAGAGCAACAGTGCATGGGTCACTTATGTTCCCCCAATTTCAATGCATATTGTCCAGCCACGTGAATAAACTGCACAATATATAAAGAGTTACCTGGGACCAGGGTTTCTCTAATCTCTGCTCATAACAACTATGTAACAATGTAAGAGCGCCTTCGCTGCAGTCACAGGCGTATACTCCTAAGCCAGGCTGAGATAGTCATGCAGCATCGTGAAGTGACCACTGTTCTCTGAAGGGGGTCGTTTACACAATGCAAATATAACGGGATGAAAGAGCAAGAGAAAGGAGTACACCTTTCAGTCTACAACTAATTACACTGAAATTGCTCTCCAGTGGTTGGAGAATGCTTCATCTATGATTAAGGCCCAGATGACATCATTTTACCACACCCACAAGGGGCCACGGCCAGTGTTTTAAACAATGACGGGTCTCTTTTCTAGGCTGCATAGTAGATGATGATTGGCAACCCTTTGGGGAGGCTGTGAGTGAGGTGAATGTTGGGATGCTTTTAGCATGCCCTAGTGAGTATTCAAAGAGACTGTCATACTCTAGCACCTCCCGCCCAAACCCCCAAAACTAACCACCAACTACCACAGCAGAGCAGTTAGGTCATCACTTTCTGTCTGAGATAATTGGCTCTCAGTGCGGGCTCAGGAAGCACTCAGCAAACGCATTCCAAGATCACAGAAGCGGCATAAAGGAGAGGAAAGGCCACTCAGGAGATGTAAAGAGAGGCAGATTTATGGAGCGGGACACCACAGCCCAGCATCAGATCAGGACTGCACTGCTGCCACTGCTGGCTTCACCCTTACAGTGAAAAAGCATCGCTGACACGGGAAAAATGTCTCCCCTTGGAGAGCCAAAAGAAGTATTGATGCTGCAATTAGATGAACTTGATAAGTGATGAATGTAATGTGAACTGTAGATTTTTTAAAAATAAGAGAACAGCCGTAGGCGCCCTGTGATTGAGAATGCGCGATCCCATCCTGATAAGAACAGGGTTCCAACTTCCGGCTTCAGTGTGGAGACTGTTTCTTTTCAGACAGTTTGAGAGTCAGTGTCAGTGGCTCACCTCTGTGTATTGTGTAATGAGTGTTCTGTGTACTGCACCTCAGCTGACCCCTCCACAGGTCATTTCATAGCTGTTCCAACCGTCATTTACCTGACTAAATAAAGACAACAGACAACTTATCTGTAGAATACTCAGCCCATTCACACTGTGTGTATCTATTCCCCTCCAACAGCCAAATCCTTTGTGTTCCTCACTCTCAAATACTAGAAGCTTTCTTCCTCTACTCTTACTGAAATCATGTGAACAGAGGAAGAGATGTGAGGAATAGAGAGAGATATGCAGAGAAAGGGAGAAAGGCAGAGCAGAGAGAGAACAAGAGAGGCAGAGAGACAGACAGGTTCATCTGAGCCATAACACCAGAGGTTGAATTCAAACAGACCTACAGTAGTGGTCACAGTGTCAGTATCACTATAAAACATCATTTATTTAAGACAAAACAGATATCTGCTTTGCTAATATCATCTCTTTAATGCTTATGGAATTTTACTGTCCCACAGGGACCGTTTGGGCTCTTCCACTCCAGCTTTTCTCATTGTGCTGCACTGATCACTGTGAACTCTCTTCCACTATCCAGGAGCAGGGTCCTTTCTACATGGCCGTTCAGCCCCCATGCTCCACTTGGGCATGCCCTCTCTGGTCACATGACAAGGGCGTTGCCATTACATTTCATAGGCAGCAAGATGCCTTCCTGCCACATAATTGAGGCCTCTCATTGTAAATGTGATACTCCTAATACCCCTAACCTTGTTATTTCATGAACTCAGACCAGTATCATTATCAACGTTAAACAACATTTAAACAAGAAAATTTTGAAACAACAAATAATTCAAGTCAAAAAAATCCTGGTATTTGTATGCTACAAATAAAAGTATATAACTGATTTAATTCAGAAGAATATCTAGATTGTTGATTTTAATCATGTCTTTACTTTTACAGGCATCCCTCTAAAGACCAAAATAAGGAGTCTCTCTGTTGTTCTTTTTCATTTTGTTCTTGTTTATATATTTAGGAGACTTAATTTCAAAAGATAACATATCATTTGACCACAAGATATGGTACATAAAGGCTTAATAAAACCTGAGGTTCTGCTCCGTTGCACAAGATTAGATACTAGAAACTCGCAAACAGAATCCCATTGTGTCCCCCTCCTGAGTCATCTTTGAAAAGAGATCACATGTGCCAGTCCACAAACCACGCTCCGCACTTCAAACATTTCCACCCCAACCCCTTGCCACATTTCCAAAGAAACACAAATAAATTAAACCGACTCAAAGGGAAGCAAGCTACTAGGGGCGACTAGAATATATATATATATACACAAAAACATATATATATATATATACACACACACACACACACACACACACATATATATATACATACATATATATATAAATTTTTTCTTCTTTCTTGTTTGCATGGAATTGTACTGGAAGTGACAGGATTGCCATACCCACTAAGCAACTGACAGACATACAGGTCTCCCTAAGCACAGGTTCCACCCATCCATCACCCATGGAGCAGTGCCAGAGATAGGCACTGTGCCATTCACAAACATTTATCAAATACTAAGTGGCCTCTGGCTCAGCAATTCAAAGATGGCTCCAACCAGAGGCAGCACATATTCCAGAATACTCCATTGGCAAAGAAGGACAAGATTAGCTACATAAATATTACAAAATTAATCCAGAGAGACCTACAGAAACAAAGAAGAAAATTAATATGAATAATTGACATAATTACAGAAGTTAATCTTCCTACTATTTGATGGTAATGAAATCTGGAGGGTTTGAGAAGATGTGAGGAAGCGGATGTATTTTTCGTGAATGTGAGCAGCAGAAAGGGGCTCGCACAGTAGATGGGAAATCCTGAGGTTCCCTGACGTCTCTGATAACGACGCTTTTGGTTGGCACATTTCCCACTCTGAGAAAAACAACTGAAACCAGGAACGAAATGTGCCAAATTAACGGAGCTGCTCTCCAAACAAGCCATGCGCCAGCCATCTCTCACTCTGAGATGGGTACTCAACATTGTAATGTAAAACAGAGGATGAGTGAAGTGTACAAAAATCACTTGTGAAAAAATATTTTGGGGTAAAGAATGAAAGTGCAAAGTGGAAATAGGATCTATGAATATCACGGTATCAAGAGGAATATTTTTAACATTGTTTATTGTGGTGGAAAACAAAAACACAAAAAACAACGTAAAAAACTGCATTTTGGCAGCAGTGGCTTTTGTCAAGTGATTTAAGTAGTACTGGGCCCTCATACTTTACATCTGTCATTGATATTTTTGTCATATTTTCAGAATTCACCACATTTAAGAATACTGATAAGAATAATCATCTTTGCTGATTCCATTACATCAATATTAATGAAATTTTCCCCTACTCCAGCGACGTTACCCATAATGTAGAGTAGAGGAAATTTCATTTGCCGCCTCTACACTCTAACACGAGTACCTTGTTCTCAGATCCTGGAGTGAGTCAAACAAGAGTTGAAGACTTACAACCTGAAGTGTAATTGCTCTCTTTGCTCTCCTTTTACATCTCACACGTTTGTTACTCCTGGGAATAAAGAGGAAAAATCTTGACTAAAATGTAGTTTCTTGTTCATTGCTGTACGTAACCAGCGCTTACACCAAAATGGGGACATATACACTGTACCTTCCGACTTGCAATGTGTGATGGTATTTTTAGACCCTCTCCATCCTGACAGCATTTTCCGTCAGTTCGAGGAGTGCAGTCTGGCATGCGTGTCAACTGAAGCGTGCACTGCCAGCCTACACTGAACTCGGCCAGCTGAGCTGCACAGTCATTCTGCTATATATATTTCCTGCGCAGCTGAAGCAGCAGTCTGCTGGCACCCGTTAGGGCACGCCAGATGCTCTTGTGGGATGGAGTAGGAAATACCCTGCTGATCCTGACCCTCCCTCACAGGAAGACACACCAGCATATCATGAGCCCGCATAGGCACTGTCAAGATTTGAATCATTGTTAACGACCTAGATCTGATCGACTCATCACTGTTGTTGAACTGAGAACATCTCAGCTATAGCAATACATGCCACTCAACAGCCCTCAACACGTTGATTAACTATTTGTCTTGTTTACATTCGCTTTCAGTGAGATATTGTAATTCACTGCCTCTTGGCCATAGCAAATGTAGACAAAGTATGCTGTTATGATGTTGGATTGTGGAGAAATCCCAAAAACACACCGCTGGAGCTCGCAGCAGGACTGTTGATAAAGCAGAGGCAAATTCAGTAAAGGTGTGTGGGCTTTTGGTTTCCAGCTGGCGCCTTCACTGTGACACAAGCACACTTCAGTGCCCGTTGGGTCTGCGGGCCTGCCATCAATACATATCAGCTGTTCAGACGATAGGAGTTAGAGGAGATTTCCTGCCTCTCCCCAGTGTGCCTGCCTCAGCTCAGCTCACTCGCTCATATTTCTTTTTAACACCCCTGCAGCCGTCAGGTCCCCACCCTGGTTGGCGTCTTGGGTGTCCCTCCTACTGACAACCCCTCCAAAAAAGAGAAAAGAAAATGGGGAATCCGAGGTGGATTCCAGAACAACACAGAAGCATAACAAATAAAACCGGCCATTTTTCACCCGGCTCCCGGTCCTCCATCTTATCTTTTATTTATCTTCCTCCTTAAGAGGGAGGATTTCCTCCCTCCACTAACCTCCCCCAGCACCCCCACACACCCACACGCACACTCTCATACACACTACCCTTATCAATTCAAACAGTGAACATGGACTGAGAAGCACACAAAAATATTGTAGGCAGTTAAACTGAAGCTACGGTTGTTCTCCAGGAGGAAAACCCCTTTACAGAGCCATACCTTATAACAGTTATTCACCAGTCAATAAATCCTCCAATGAAGGGAATGATCAAAATAAAAAAAAAATGATATGCATGTAACTGCCTATTAACCTTTGCTTTAAATTAATGCTATGGGAAGAATGTAATACTAAGTATACAAGTTGTATACTCAAAATTGATTATTACAATAGTAGAGTATTAAACTGATTGATATGTCCAACCAAGCATGTTCCATGGGTTTTATTTCTTTTGGAGCAGACATGTGCACATTTAAAGATAACAGAAAAAGTTATGAGCGACTCATCACAAAAGGGGACTTAGTGACTCTCATTATTTTGGAAAGGTTGTTGGTGTTCCATAGAGAAATGGTTTGAAGTTTATCATGCAGAGGCGATCATGCGCACTATGATTCATACAGTCCAACTTCCTCATAATGCTTTGATCCTCACTGTTTTAATGATTCACACAGACATCAGCTTTTTCTGATAAGTGAGCTACCCAATCTATAAAACACAATGTTTGTCACATTAGCCAGTGTTGCATTTCCATGACTCTATCAAGAGAAGATAATCTCGTCTTAATGAAACTGTGACATTATCCGCGCTGTGTTTGCGGAGGAGAAAAACGTGTGAATATTTTACAGTGGGATGAGATGGAAAATGTCACGTCTTGCCTGGCATTTGATAGGAAAAGCATCATTTTCTCTATCAGGGAATGCAGATCTCTGGAAAGACAAAGATCTCTGTCTTAGACTGGCAGCTTCTCCATGTGTGCTTACCCAACTGTGAAATTTACCGCCATCTATGACACTAACCTCCACCAGTACTACACATCTCCAGCTGTAACATTCTGTTCCACCTGCACCATCCACCTCTATGCCATTCACATCCACCAGTAGTGTTCGCTTGTACCTGTGCCATCCACATACGCCTGTAACTTTCACTTCCACCTTGTGAAAGCACTTCTACCGTTGATATAAATTATGGGTCAGTGGGGATCTGGGCTTTGCTTCAGCGGTCCAGTTCCTCGTTGGGTGAGCTGCTGCAGGTGTCAATCAGAGTAAAATACAAGCATGGGACAGCACTGCTGGATCATGAACACATGGGACCAATGAAGCAGTGCCGTAAAGCTCTCTAAACTGGACACATTGTGGACAGGTTGGAGTAAAAGAAAGCTCCCAGTGTACCAGAGAAGGTGCTTGTCTTCTATGTGCTGCCTCAGGATATAATGGATCTAGTATTACCACAATACCTGGGATTTCATTCCACAAAATATTAATTCCTAGAAAATATCACTGAAAACCCACTGTCTTCAGTTAACAACAGCACAATTTTCTCACTGAATTTGTGAATATTATTTGTCTGCTGCTGGGTAATGAGCGGTCCAAACTACACTACCCAAACTCAAGCTGCAGTACAATGGATTTCAAATGCAATACTGCTGTACATGTTGCTTATATAGATCTAGTGGTTGTACTCATGACAGCAAAACACTGCAGTACATAAATGTACAAATGGGGTGGATATACATTTTTTCAGCTTTTTGGAAAACAATTTTAAAGGAGTAGTTCACCCAAGCACGGAAGATTTTGCACCATGGACTGGCATCATATTTGGTTAATTTATAAAGTTAAACAACCATAATCACAAAATCAGATTTACAGGAACACTGGAGATGCACACTATTCAAAATAATTATTCAAAACAATTAAATCATTTTCTTTTTTGGCTGGAGTTCCCCCAAACTACATTCAATGTACTTGACTAACACAAACATAATTTTTAAAAATCTCAATCTATTACTTGTTAATGGCCTAGCTAGGATTTGTGTTTAATGATAAGCTAACAATAAGGTTCCTCAGCTTGACAGTAGTCACAACAGCATTCACTCAAAACTGGGATAAATCATACCAAACTCAGGTGCTGTCTGCCCAGTGAGACACAGAAGTGTGGGTTAACACACATCTTGCTTCCTACAGCCTAAATTTCCTATTGATTTTGGACCGAAAACATTGGCTCTTGTACAACTTTTGGCTTGCCAAGCACACAAAATGTTTACCCTGGAGGAAACTGATGATGTTTAATTCTAGCCAAATTTCCGCAAAAGCCACTGAAACAAAATGTGCCAGATGAGGAACGGGAAAAATAACAATCATGACAATTCCAATACCTGCTATTTGGTACAATATACATATGTAGAGGGGATGGGTTGGTGAGGGGGGTGTTTGGGGATATGCATATGTAGAGGGGATGGGTTGGTGAGAGGGGGTGTTTGGGGATATGCATATGGGTTGGTGAGGGGGGTGTTTGGGGATATGCATATGTAGAGGGGATGGGTTGGTGAGGGGGGTGTTTGGGGGGTGGACATAGTTCAGAGTGGTTTAGTTGTTTCATAAGAAATTGACAAACGGCCGCTGGCTTCCCAAAGCCAAGAGAGATATAGTATTGTATCTCATGGTGGTGAAACCACCTTCTCTGAGAAAAGAACTCATTTTGAACAGTTTTTGTACCTTTTCTTCTCAGTTTGGAGTAACTCAGTTGGGCCCCATAGTTTCTCAAGTGCTACCTGCTCACTATGAACACCATTGCTTCAGTGTGCATGCTCTGATATACAGTAAGTGCTTTATGGTGCATTCCCATGGTGCTTTGTGTTGAGGCCCAGCACAATGCTATACTTTGCATTGTGGGCATGTCCTGACACTTGTCAATCATGTAAAACTATCTTTGTGAGGAAGAAAAGGGAGCTGCAGGCTCCTAGTCACAATCAACGGATAACACAACTGAGGCCAAGACTCAAGCATGTGACTCTGTGGCCCAGCTTGTGATTGCAGTGAGCTGCTCACAAAATGCATACAGCATATGATTCAAAGAGAAATTTACATGGCTTGTACTAGATAGGCATATAAACTGATGGAAGCTCTTTAGTTTGAAACAGGAGGTAAAAAATGCAGCCAAAAATAAGCAGACATATTGCAGGATTGTCCTCAACCTGTTTTGGGCTGTTTTGCGTGATTAACAAGTGTGTCAGGTTAAATAAGGATCACCAATCTGTAGCTTACTGCAGCTCTGTCTCAGCACTCCCTGTTCTGTGCATGCCTGCCACAGTACAAAGAATCCACTTATTTTTTTCAGCTCTGGTTTTCCACAGCAGCACAAAGAATCCAGTAATATTTCAGCCTGGAGTCACTGCTTTGCTGTTTGTTCCGTTCTACAGAGGTTTATTTTTGTTGTTGGCATTGTGAAAAGACTGTGGAAACAAACGTTTACATGCACACATATCGGCAGCATGGCTCTTGTGTAACTGCAGTAATAACCATTGACAGCATGAAAAGTGACCTCTCTCACAATGGTGAAATGGAAACATGTGCATAATAACATTCAAGTAATAAATACATGCAGATTAAATCCTGGACCACTTTGTATTCCCATATTTTGTTTGTTGTGTTGTGAGCTATTGTATTTAATAGTTTTGTACACTAATGAGTTTTGTACATAAAGAGTTTAATCTGGGTATTTCTGGGTTGTTTAATCTGGGTACTCACTATACAACCCTCCCCCTCATAAATCCACATCAGTAAATGCTGGCAGAGTCCCTCCCTCCGGCACATATACTGTATGCATGTGTTGAGTGCGGCTCCCCTCCAACGAGCATTCGGTTTTACTTGATCTAACTGCCCCCGAGCTTACCATGTGCGTCATCCACGCTCACTTCAAGCAGAAAGAGGCTGAACTGTATATGGTAAATTACTGGCAAAAAAGGGAAGGGTGGGAAGTTCTGTATTTTATCTGGAAGACATGCTCACCACTGATGAATTGACCTTGCTCCACCGTTGTTATGGGTGAAAAAGAAAACATTGTGAATAGGATGTATTGTGCATTCTGTAGTTGTTTTTCAGTGTTAACACTTGGCTTACCTGATTAGAGTGCTGTTAGGAGTCTATGCGAGGGGTTATTGGCACAGCTCTGGTTGGTAGGTAGGCAGCCTGCCTTCACTGTGTTCTTACCTAACAGCAGGGAGTGCTTGGTCTGAGTAATTGGAACAGACAGTGGTGCCACAGTGCATGAAGTCTGAGAAATGACTTGCTTTTGAAAAAAAAAATGAAAAAGGAAATGAAAAGGTGGGGGAAACAACTGTGGTATGCCACTGAATAAAAACAATAGATTCTGCATGTGTCTTTGGAGTCCATAATTAATATAGCCTTTCTCTTTTTGTCTTTAATCATTTGTAAATGTTATGCCTGGTGCATGGATTAATTCGTCAATGGGACACAGGAAGTGTACTGATAAAAAGCCAGCATTTCCAGAAGCATTGTGATGAACCGCTGTTGCGTTTAATAAACCTATTAAACTTCTGTCACAGTGGGGAAACACTGATCCCTGTGCTTTCTTCTGTGAGAAAGTATATTTTGGATTTTGTAACCTTTAGCCAGTTTCTTCCTGAAACAAGCTTGGCACGATTGGGACATCAATACTGCCATTTCTCACACGCTGTTTTAGGTTGTTCATCCTACGGGCAGTTAGGAGGGCATTTCTCATAGCTTTTTTGCTGGGCAGCTGTTTTGTGCCCAGTGTCTGGGATCTGTACTTGCAGCTATGAAATGCTTTAAGAAAGAGTCAGTAGTGGAGGAAAAAGCAACAACATTTTCACAGAGATTGCTCTAACGCAGCATGCTAAAAATTAGGATATTGTATCGGTAGCAGAATGGTGATGGAAACCCCAACTGACCCTTCAAGTTTGAGTAACAATTAATTGCAAAATGGAAACGGAAAACAACCATCAAGGTCAACCATCTTTAAATGATATGTTAGCTTTAAAAGCACACTATGCAGGGTTGTAAAAACAAACCAGTGCAGTGAATCATTATGTGGCCATTCACTTCAAATGACAAGAAGCTTTAATTTAATGCATTTGAGTATACACTGTGAATGTCTGCTATGCAGGCACCACAGCACACACAAACCTACTGAATGTAAAACGTCAAAACTCATCTTCTGTTAAATAACACACATCTTAAAATTGTGTTCTGTTTCTGTAGAGTACCCATTGTTGGATGTGAGTGTACTGACAAAATGAGAGACATTTTATGGATGCAAGTCTGAAAAAAATAAGCTAACAATCCATACGCCATGTTGTATATCTGATATTTGTTATTGTGTTTGTGCACAGCATTTCTGAGTTATTATGTCCCCAACAGTCCTCAGAGATATGCCAAACCTCTCTGTGCTGTACTGTCAATGCCTTAAAATGCATCCCTCCTGACTATTCATGCTGTGCAGTCACATGACCTTTTTACTGTAGGCTCAATTTCTGAGGCCAAGCCAGAGTCTTTAAGTGTGATAAGTCCTGTGATAAAAATAAAGACAGTGTTCCTTAATGTGGAAAAGCTGTGTTATCAAAAGCAAACTGAAATACTTGGATGTGATCCTTATATGCATCCAAGCTGCCACTTTGCGCCTTCATTTTCATATTGTTGGACATATTACCTGCCGCCCCTCTCCCTGCTGCAGAATATTTTAGAGAACAATTTGCTCTTGATCACAGAAGAGGCCTTTGTTTTATTTGTCATATACAAGCTGTGTCTCCAAAGTAGATAAACATACATCATTTGTCAAGTATTCAGCTAGCTTACTAATGTAAGCTATGTAGCCAGAGATGGTAAACCTAACCAGTAATCTAGATAATGGCACATACGGATATGAATTAACTTGCTAACATTTTAGTGGACAATAATTAACAACACCCAACTAACAATTGAATGAGGAACAGGAATAATGTTAATTAGAAAACCACTGGTATATTCTGTTTGCCACAATCAAGTGATTTCAGATATTTGGTTGGAATACACCATTCCGAAAGATACAGCTGCCAAGGACTACAACATGACTATTGAGACAGCTCAGATGCATTGGGCGCGATGCACTGGTATACTTCAGAACAACTGACTTTACATTAGACTCCAACTACACAAAACTGCCACCACAAAATGCAATCACAGTAAGGTTTTGCCCTTCCACTGATAAGTTTGTGTTTTTCTGGAGCATTTAACAAATGACATTTTTTGGGTAAGTGTGCCTAACCAACATTCAAGGTTATATACTTAAAACATAATTTTGGTCATAATGAGTTATATGTCTATACAAGCACCTGGATCTAACCCTGCTTTTATACTGCAGGATAACCTTGAGTTTACTGTTATGTATGCATGGCAAAAATGAGAATATGGAAGCATTTAACTTATTGCTGACATGCAATTGTGGAGAAATGTTTCAGCGTATTAGAGAATATTTGTGAATAATATTTGATGTGGTGCAGTGGGCTTTCAGCAGTAGGATCTCTAGCTGAGGGACTGAGATCCCAGTGGGGAGCAATGCTGTTATATGCTTGAGCAAAGAGAGTTACCTCATTTGCCCCAGAAACAATTCCTCTGCCATTTTAATTTGTAGGATTTCGTGTTGACGAAAGTAGGAGTATGAGGACAAGTGATGACCAAGTGGCCCTTGATAAGGACATCTGCTCTGAAAAATTAACAATAATTTATGTAACAGACAGTTCCATATGCTTTCAGCGAACACCTGCCATTTGATATCATTCCAGCTTTCTAATTCCGTCGAGGCTGGCTGATTTAGCTTTGAATTCCCACCTGGACAAGCTGCTGTGGCCCAGAGGGGCTGGAAAAGCTCTGTCTCTCACGCAGAAGCCCAGCCTGAACCTCACACACATTTACAACCACCCCCCTTCCCCCCTTCGGGAGAGGACGTTGTGACCGATTTCATGAGACATGTCCCTGTGTGGGCAGCAAGGCCTCCCTAGTTTAAGCTAGTGCAGCTAGGTCTTATCAGCTTCAGTACAACAATGAAAAGTCAGAATTCACAGCAAAAAGCCACTGATGACAATAAGTGGATAAGGGGGTCCAAACTACATCCAGTTATCTGCTAGGCGACCCATGATGATGTTTTTATTTTTTACTTTTTTTTAAATGTTTTATATTTTTTTGATGAGCTATTGACTATTGAGACATTTATTTGGGTTAAAACAGTAAAATTGAAATTCCACAATACAATCAATAAAATCTTTCCTGTGATGCTGCATATTTTCAGACAACTTTGCAGTTTTGTAAAAAGGAAAGAATACATTGTTCTGTTGTTTCAGTTCAAGTACAGATTTTGCAGCAGGATGTATTAAAGATAAAACCTTGTTAAATTAATTTACTGTTCTGTTGCTTCACCAGACGCAAAGTACTTGAGCAATATCTGACACATGTTACTTAGTTTAGATTCCATGATAAGCCACTGCATGCAAAAGACAAACACCAAGCAAACTAGGACCCAATGAGTCTTCAAAACCTGGCAGCTCATTGTAAACATGGGTTGTGAGCACCCAGTGGAAACTAAATTGTTCCCACACAAAGACTTTGAGTGACCTCTACTTTGAATAAGTTGCATGACTTCCATAAGATCCTGACAAATGACACAAACAAAACAAAAAGAGTGGATCTGAAAAATCTTGCAGAAGTTTGGTTTTCGAATTGTAAATGTATTCTGTCATCATAATGGAACACACTGGAGCCCATTAATTCAACAGCAGTTCCCAATAAAACACTTCACATTAAAACAGCACCGGCAATGTTTTTATCATGAGGCAAGTAGAAAAAGAACAAGCAGGGACCGGCTCTTCCCAAATGGCTATACCTGCCATTTAGTTTGGGAAAAGTACAGAAAAACAGAACTGGAGGAATAGTTGGCTGATGACAAGCCAATAAAAAACAGACACATTGCTGGATCAGCCGGTCCAAATGTTATGGATTACTTACGATTACACAGAGCACAGTAAGACAGCCCTGGATCTTTGAAAAATAAACATCATAATCCATCTTACTTATCAGAGGCAGAGTGGAGATAAAACTGTTTGAAGTTAAACTCATAAGTTTCTCAGTTAAACATACTTAATTACAGCTCATTATATGTATGAGCAAGCATCTAAATACCCTATATTCCCAGGCACAGAGTTACATAAAAACATACACACAGCCTTACCAGAGACTATCCAGTAGAGACTGAGCCCTCTGAAGGAAAGACACTCATAATTCACAAATGCCAGACTACAATCAAGTGCAGCCAATTAAAAATGCCTCCAATTAAGAACATGCAGCCCATCACAATCAGCGGGTTTTAACAGGCAACTCCACATCCAAAATCTGATTGGAAAGGAATCTGTCTGACAGTCCTGCCTCCACACTGCCAGGCTCTTCAAGTCTCTGGGAGCCTTTTCTGATTTGGATAGATCAAAAACATCACATCAAAATTTGGTTGTTAAGAATATCATCCCAAATTTCATCCTCCCCCAAAAACTTTCTTCTCAACACATGCCCTGGGATTTCAAAAAGGTTTTTTTTTTGATTAATTAAATGGCTCCCATGATGATATTGAAGGGAGGAGGTATGATTGTGGATCTCCTCTATCCATCCATTCATTAGTTCATTAGTCACACGTCATATATGAAACCACTGGCCCCAGTGTTATCATAGAGATCATTTACAGAATTGCACTGATTGGCTCAAAGCAAAGCAGCATCATCCACGGAGGATGACATATTTCCTGTTTCCATGTTAAGAACTCTAACCAGCTTTTTGAATGAAGAAGTGGATTGAAGCCCTAGTTGCACTGCTGTTGGAAAGTCACCACAGCTGTGACTGTGACTGAGCTAGGGCATGAGGTCACAAATGCCTGTACACATATTTTTCTTTGCAGCCTGACCTATATAAAAAATCAACAATAGCCCGGCTTGGATTGAGATGGCCAGATTATGAATATGGCGATTAATCGTGGCATGCTTTCTCTCCGGATGTGCACACATAACATAAGCCCAAGGGAGCCCAGCTCCTGCAGGGTGGAGAGGGACATATGGGGTGTTGGCAGTGTGCAGCACACTGTCTCAAACTCGGAGCACTGTGATTGGCTGTTTCAGCTCTAACTGATATATGGCCAAACCACCTGGTGTATTGTAATCATGATGACACAAGACCCAATGCAGTGCAATTCATTTAGTCTGTTTTTTCATTAACTTTTTCTCACCACTCTGTCCAAACAATAATGAGCACATCATATAGATCAACTCTGTGTGCACACATTCCTAGACACAACCTTACTATAACCATGGGCACTGACAGTTACTAAGTCGCATTATTAGGTTATTATTCTTTGGGCCCCCTAGACATTATTGGTGAAAATGCGTAATTTACCTCCACTGCACTGGTTGACATTTGTGAAACAACTGCTGGCATACAATTAGTTTTAATTTGATTCCCAGGTAACGGTGTCTTACTGTGAAAACATTATTTTCTACATGGAAATCTCACAGTGATTAATTGCTTAAATGGCTGACTGACTCCTTTACAAAGTGAAATCAAAATACAAGCAATCTTTAAGGATGACTCCTTCAACTAATCATCTGAATGATAATGAGTTTCTGCATAATTTTATGAGGCAGTACCAAATATTTTGCAAGTTAGCGTGTGTACAGCGAAGTTATCATTGATCAACTAAAATAATAGCGGGGCTGGTTCCTGTGGGATGGCAGCATTCACGTTAATTAAAAGAGCAGAAAAATAAATATCAATCAGTTTGGCAAACATTTAGCTCTACATTTCCACTGTACATTGTATCTGCCCAAAATATTACATTTAATTCAGTTTAATGCATCAACACACATTTCACTTAGGAATTTCCTTAGTTGGAAAGAAATTAACCCACATTTTTACTGGTAAATTGGAATGCCATACCCAGGTTATAGGCTCATTCGCAACCCTGCAACATTCTCTGTCAGCTCAGGAAACAGAAACGCCTTTCACATTTTTTCAACCCAACAGTAGAACTTTACGTTAATTGTATCAAAGCAGTGCTCTTCCCACTGCTGCCAGACTGCAGGCACCTGACTGACCAGAGGGGGCACTCTTGCAATTCAGTTTTTACCAATAAAAGAAATGAAAATCTCTGCCCTAGATGACAAAGTAAAACCCACTTGCATATGTGTCCAGCCATGTGTCCATTTTTTTAAACATTACAAGCTCACATTGATCATTTCAGCCGACAGCAGATAGAGGATGCCAAAGGTATCCACAGATTGTTCATCGTCATGGAAGCAGCACATGGTATCTCTAGACTGCATTTTGCACCTTGTGATGTACTGCACTGAATGGAATTCTTTTTGTCATTTTAGATTAATATAAGGGAATAAATAGCAGAAATAATGAATGCACAAACCCTCAACTAAAGGACAATCCTTTTTTAAGCTCTTTATGTAATGTACTAGGTCTCCTCCCCCCACCACCAGTGTAAGTGTATTACTGAATTATAGGGAGTGAAGTGGCATCAAGCCATGATGATAAAAATCTATTTTGCCAGAATATTCTATTTATGTAATATTTATATCTGGAATTTCTAAAAAGGGGAACAAATTTAGTACAGTAGGTTATTACATGTCTTTGTAACGTGACGTGTTAGGGTGAGGATTATAATAGATATATGGAGAAATTTAATAATAAAAAAAAAAGATTCAACTGACCACATCGCACCTCCGGAAACCACAACTCATAGAATGCAGGCTAAACAAACTCTGTGTCTGAGTTTCAAGCAACTCATAATTTCAGATATTTCTGAAATGTATTGCCAGTGTATGGTTCCTGTGCCTTGAGATGCCTGTTATTCTGTTCCACCCCATTAACAGAACAGGAAAAAGTTAGGGTGCACTGAAAAAATGGTGGTCGCGTGGATATAGTATCTCTAATTTATGTTTTTAACACTGAAAGTTTCAGCTCTCGCAATGTGTTATTTTCAATGTAAAACTCGATTTAATCCTTGTAATTTCAATTAGCATAACCAAAATTCCAAGACGGACCGCATCAAATTAATGATGAATCCATCGCTAGCCCTTCTGCTTGACTGGGCAAACGTGCAGAGAAAAACAAGCCAACATAAAAAGGATGTCAAAAGAGTAATGAGGTGTCTTTCTTATATTCAATAAAAATAGCATTTCTACTGTTATTATTTTAAAAGAATACTTGTTTTTATTTGCAAGTAAATACAACATCGTAAACATGGTATAACATAATAAAACTTTGCGCAGGCTTCTAATTTTCTATTTGTAAGTTGCCATACACGTAATGCAATAGCGGCACATTATTTGCATCTGGCTAATGTTATCCACTTGGTTTGTGCAAGCTTACACTAAAATAAGCTTGCCCCCCCACCCCACCTCTCCCCCCTCACTACAACAAACCTCATGCACATCAGCACAAACAAAAATACTGCAAGCGTGATACCCTTGAAACAATAACGTGACGTATATGAATTGAGATGACACTAAACGTCAATCAAACGGCTTAAGAAGTTAATTTCGTGTCCTGGCTTGTGGCTCGTACAAAACATCACTTACCTACTAAACAAGTAGGCTAAGTATTTGCAGTGAGTTTTCTATCGCCTTCTCCTAGGATGTAATTGGCTCGATCTCAGTTACTGTATAAGGCGGCAAACAGAAATTCTCTCAAATACAAAAAATAAATAACTAAATACGAAATACAATGTCCAATTCACCCAGTCTTTCTGTTAATCTACAGGCTCACAATAACTGTTTAATACGATGTAGTAGGCTATTGTAAGCTAACGACCTGTCAACATACACCGATATTTCCAACATGCATGGTACAATGATTTCTCCGCTGTAACGGGCGAATTACTCCCACCTAACACACACCAAAAACCACAAGGTAAAGTAGACTGTAACCTAATTGATACAGTTGCCTGTTAAAAATAACACCTCGGAAGAGACAACCGCGCATTTATCTGTGATGCCAGAGTCGACTGACTGGCTTTTCTGTAAGAATCGTTGAAACAATTATTTCAGGAGTACACTGGACCCATTTCTGGTGTCAGTGTGAACTGGACTTTGAGATCACAATGATGTGAAATACTATTGTCTGTGCCAGTTAATTGCACTTGGAGCTATCATATGGGTTTAAGAACCACGAGTAACCAACCTTTATAAACTATGCATTACAATATCATTGCCGACAACATACAACAATAAGAACACCTCTCGTACATACGTAATAATTAAATATTCGATTAAAATTAGGATATAGCGATTAACAGATATGATGCGCAATCTGCAAATAAAGTGGATTAAAACCATAAAGCTGTAATAGCAGGTGCACACGGTGCTCTTTCATTAAGCGCAAAGTATTATTGTAATGACAATAACTAGGTTCAAGTATTTTAATGGCCCAGCACATTTCTAAAAATACAAATTTCCACGATTTACAATGAGTATTTCTTTACAATTCAAAGAAGGCTGCGCGTATACATCTCTGTTTTCAGCCTCTACGCGTGTTCTCTCTTACCTGCGTTCCTCAGTTTCTTGTTCCGGTAAACGGAGAAAATTACCAATATGTTGCCCAAAATATCAACGACGGTTGTGAATATTAGAAAGCACCCTAGAGTGTTCGTGACCCAGGGCGGGCGATTTAGTGTTATCTCGTGTGGGGCCAGTGAAGAACCGTTGAAATGGGTCCCATTTATGCTCATTGTACACCGTCAATTTACTTTTCCCATTCAGCACAATAAATCTCAGTTTTGAGAGCCATTGGTTCTAGATTTTAATGTCAAAGCTGCCCCAAAATTCTTCAGCAAACAACTTCTTCGTCTTGTTGTAGACAGCTACAGTCCTGGCTTCGATTAATAACTTTTTCTTTTTTGCCCATGCGTTCATGTGCCAGAGTCCACACTTTTATAGCTTCGTGTGTACCCATCACATTGTTGGTCTGTGACAGCCAGCGGTAACTTCAGCCCTCCCCACCATGTGATTGAACGCACGAGTCGTGGATCTCGGAAATGCTGCCCCCCGGTGGGAAAAAGGTGGTAAGAAGCGGGCAGACCCTCTTCCACTCTGGCACGTTCATTCATACCTCCAAGCGACTAGTGAGTTCTCTTATTCATGTGTCTCTTCATTATCATTTTCCAAATCATTCATACATTCGTTTTGACATAGGACCATTCATGCGCTTTGTGAGGAAGGCACGTGAGAGTTAAGGAGGATACTGCTCATATGGTTCTAAACCTAACTGATGTCAAACCACAGACATTCGACGAAATCGCTGTTTTTAATTGATACTATAAATGATTCAGCTAGTGAAAGATTAAGATGACGAACATGTATAAGATGAAGACGAATAATAATAATAATAATAATAATAATAATAATAATAATAATAATAATAATAATAATAATAATAATAAGAATGCCTACATTTTTAATAGCAACTAATAACAATAGCAACTTCAGTTATAATGTCTTTATTCCAGAACGACAACGCTTAACACAACACATAGCTTGCTGCCTGATTAAAAATGCAGTTATTGAAGTTTGCTATGTTAAAATATAAGTACAGTTAATATCAGCACGAGAAAATGTTCGGTGCAAAACAAGCGCAGTTGTCCTCTTTCCCAGCCCTCCGATGTTTGGTGTGTTTCTGGTGCTTGAGGATAAAGAAACGATTTTCAAAGAGAAAAGAAAATGGACGGAGGGGGCTGTAATCCTAAAATAACTCGTGAAGTGCGGCCAGATGTATGTGGGGGCAGCGCACAGCATGTACCGTGGTGCATGGCAGGAAATAAGACAGAGACAATAGAGGATGTGGCAGATAGATTGGTATTTTAACAAGCAGAGTGACACTCGCGGAATCATCTATCCACGTGCCCCAGATTTGAGTGATGGGAACATGCACGTGCATACTGACAGACATGCAAATAGAGACAGGCAAACACAAACGCGCACACACAAGCAAATGCTAGTGCTGGCGTGGACGTGCGCAAACTTGCGAAAACATGCAAATAAACGGTATGCACATGCATACAGACAAATTCGCAAATACAAGGACACAGACATGGTAACCGTGCTAAGAGCTGTCAAAAGACGCCCAGGGTTTTCTTTCAAATGTGTAATTTAAGGCGTATTGTCACTGTCTGTTTTATCAGAAACCAAAAGGCTGCAGGGCTGAACAAAACATACATCCATCTGGCTGACTCATATTTAATGTACCCCAGTGGTTTAAGGTAAGTGGGAGGAAGTGTCAGTAGCCTGTCCTAAGCACTCAGGTTCATTTGTCAGAGCTGGGAGGGAAAAGATAAGTGGGGAAAACAGGGAACATTTCCAGCATGAATATTCAGAGCTTGGCAGGATGCAGCTCTCTGCTCTGGTAAGGGCAGAGCCAGACAGAGCACAGGCAGGCCCCCGTTACTGTTCTCACACTAATCAGAGTATTGACAGCATGGTGTGCAACCTGTGTCAGAGTGGAGGAGATGCACATATGCAAATTCACACAAAACAAAATGCACACAAACACACACACATATACTCACTCAATGCATGCATATCTCTGTAAGCCTTTATGAGCTACACATGTGTACACAATTGCACACTGGTACACCATACACTCACAACCACACACATGTGTACACACAAGAGTACATACAGTCTGTAACAGTGTGATAACATGGGCACATGAACACACACACACACACACACACACACACACACACACACACACACACACACACACACACACACACACACACACACACACACACACACACACACACACACACACACACACACACACACACACACAGGTAAACTGTCCATCTGCTGTAGGATTTACTCCAAAGACAAATCGACACACAGTCCCTTATGTATACACACACACAGGTCCTGAGTAAAGATTTTGCTGCCAGCAGTGCTTATAGACATTCTCACTCTATTCTCAGCCCCAGAGTTGACAGAAACCATACAGATGCAGGCCTGCCAAGCCTGCTGTAACACACTTTGCAATGTTTGCCATCTGCTCTGAATCATCACAGACATTGTGACACAAGGCTCAAGCATCACTGCTGTAACTCCAGGATCCAGTGAGGAAGGGACACCCTTTGGAGAGCTGGATCAGAGCAGTGTACCCATGTTCAAGATTCCTTTGTGGGCTGCATTCAGAATGGAAAATGGGATTAATGTCTTATCCTTTGCAACCTGTGTATGCTGAGGTTCTTAAAGAGATGGGCAGCATTGAAGGTGATGAAGATAGCCAGTTTGCAAGCATTTGTTTTGTTCCCTGGAGACAGTCCACCTATCTCAGGGGACTGAGCCTGGGGAAGTTTGTGTGGCAGCGTAGTACTGAGTACTGAGTTGTGAGAGGCCCCTGCCAATCTCCCATGTGTCGTTTCTGCCCTGAGCCACTGCACAGCCACACTCTGGAAACCCTTATTTTATGCACTGTTTTGCCACACATGTAATTTTATATTTCCAAGACCCTTTCACTCTCCAGAAATTGTGAAAGTGGGATGCATTTTATGAGATATTGGGAAAATTGAGTGTGATTTCCCAGCCTGGTTAGCTGTGCCTTCTTTGTTGAGGTGTGGTCAGGTGGTGCCCTATAACCCCCCATGTATACTCCCTCCCACACAGCAGGCTGGATCATATTTCATTCATCAAGATGGCCGTAAATCACATTACAGCAGACAGCAGCATGTCTACAAATGGAGGAGCAGTAAAACCTCACCGCAGGCATCATGAATAAATAAGCGTCACATCTTACGCATTGCCCTGAATAAGCAGTAGCGTCATCACCCCTCTGAAGGGGGGAAAAGAAGCATCATGAATAAAGTGAGACATGTTGCCACTGCTTGGGCTGTGAATTCCATGGAAAGGCCCCTAAGATGGCTCTATAAGAGGATGCAGGGATGGGGCTTGGTGTGGCCAGCACAGAGCACTCACGAATTGACCTCTGAAAGAGCATCCCCAAGGGCCTGTTTCAAAATGAGCCTCAACTCTCCCAAAACACCTCAAATTGATTTCCAGCCTCCAATTACATCAGTGTGGAGTGGTGATTACAGAGCGCTAAATGTTTTCCTGGAGAACAGCTCTGGGTGCCCTGTTAACAGGTATGACTCACAGCATCCTCAAGCAAGAGGCGATGTCGCAGGGGAAGCTGCCAGGTTAACATATTGAATGATGCAAAACAATGACACCATCCTTGGGACACCCCATCCCTCTCATTGTGTTGACCCTTATGACCTAAGCTCCATGCACCTCGGGCCCTCGAGAGAGAGCCTCACCTGCCAGTCTCTGCCCTCCATCCTGTCCACAACAGTGGGGCAGGGTCAATGTCTTTTTTCAACCTCAATATTCCCAACTGAATTTATGCCTCTCCCTCGATTCAAAACACCTTTTTGAGTCACTTTCCCTCTTCCTCCATGTTCTGCTCTGTTTTAATTTTTTTTTTTTTGTTCTGCACCTTTTCAGCGGTGACAGTGTGACAGCAGCTGATCTGAGAACAGTCAGAGCCTCGGCACCAGCGCCACAGCCCGAGGCTGTCGCTTTCTGAAGCTGTCAGAAGAGTGTGTGTCAGGTACATGAGAGCCCTCCCCCACCCACGCTCCCCAATTCCCTGCATCCTGACAGTGACTAAAAGAGTCTTCACAGGGCGTCAGACAAATACGCTCTGCCATATCATCCAACTTTAATGGAAAGCCATTCTGATAATGAACTCTCTGTGGTGATTGCTGTTAATTGAAAAAGTCTGTCTGTTTCTCTCTCTCTTACTCTCTCACTCACTTTCTCTCTTGCTTTCTTACGTACTCTCTCTTGCTCTCATTCTCTCTCTTTCTCTGCTTTCACTCTGTGTGCCTGAAGGGGGAGTGTACTCATTTCTCCTCTTCCTGTCGTTCTGCAGAGTGCCCCAGAGACCAGGGTGCTTCCTCTTATGGAAGTTTTTTAAAATGCAACCCGTGTATGAGTGAGGTCTTAAAATTCACTGAGCACAGAGAGCAGAGCACCGACACATCGCAATCCTCACAGGGAGAAATCAAAAACATAAAAAGCTGCCATCCTGTAAAAGAGAAGAGGACAGCAGTTTCATTGGACTCTGTGAATTTTCTAAAGTTAGGCACAGACCACACACACAAGGAAGGGGCTAAAATGGTAAAGATGCTCATCATACATGTTTGGCTTAGTATAGGTTAGGCTTAGTTAGGCTGGTTAAGGTTCCCTAGGTTACTGCTCAAAGAGGTGTGAGCCTATTCACACTCTTCTGCGTGGAAAAAATTTAAAAGTGGTGGTTGAAATGTGTAACAGTCAATTTTGATGTGAGTTGATTTTCTTTCACTTGGTGAAGTTACTCAAGTGTCCTTTTGTATTTTACATTTTATATTTTGTTCATTCGTACAGCTGGATATTTACATGAGAGTAAATACCTTGGATAAAGGGTATAATTACAATTTTTATGTCAAGATGTTTTACATTTAAATTCTTCTCATAATTCCATCCCCTTTCACCCTCAACCATGATCTCATGGTGTGGAATTTTTCCATATTTCATTGGCTCATAGTACTAAAAGGAAAAATAAAAATAAGCAATTTAGGTGGATGGTGTTCAGTGCCTTTTCCTATCATGTAAATTCCAAGACAAGGCAGTCTCAACAGGAAGAGTGTGAAAGGAGAAACAGGGCTCCAGATGTCAATAAATCTTTTTCCTCTCGCTCTTTGACGGAAGGGAAGGTTAATTCCGAGATGGAACACTCCATCATGGAAACAGACGTCCATGTTGTTATACGCTGGCATGAAGATTGAATGCTTTTGTAATACAGTTTTTTTTTTCCTTGGCAGGGTTTCTTAATGATTTTGTGATATGAAATGACCAGACGTTTGACATGTGGCTTTGACACACAGTGGCTGTCAAGCCTGTGACAGTGAGTGCTATAATGTCTTGCGTACAAAATTTAATGGAATTTAATTCAAGGTGGGGCTCTAAATCCAGTCCATAGTACTGACATAGTACAAGCCAGCTTCAGGTGATTACCTATTTCCTAAAATTACATTACATTACATTATGGGCATTTGTTAGACGCTCTTATCCAGAGCGACTTACAAGGCAAAGTAAAATGTCTGTAGTGTTAGTAAATCAAACACAGGACTGAGTCTCAGCCTAACTGTTGGTTTTGTCATAAAACAGAAATAAAATTTAAAATTAAAAAGTCATCATATACTTAAAGGCAAGAGTTTCAATCCTCAGAGACTTTCCCCCCGATGTGCTGAGTGATAAAATCATTAGACATTAGAACAGCTCCGATAGTCATTTAAATTCACATTCCTCATTATGCTGACATTAACGTGTGTGAGTATCTGTGTGCATGTATGATGTATACATATGTGTTACTGTAACTGTCACCAAAATATCACTTTGCTGTTGTTCACTGACAGGATGAGACTCGAAAAGCTCAAAATAAACACAGTAATGACAAGGACATAAAGAGATTATCTAAATTCAGTATTAAAATAGCACTGTAGGTTTGTTTTCATTTTTATCATCAGCAAAATGATAAAAGGGAATTAGTTGAGATAAATCTCACTTGGCACTCTGTCAGAATAGACATCGGCTGTTTTAATTTGGAGGCATGTTTATCACAAGGCTGAGAGAGAGAGATAAATAGAGACAGAGAGGGCAAGGAAACATTGTGACAGAAGAGAAATTGCACAGCAGAGCGGACGCTGGAATAGAGATGAAAACAGAGATAAGGATAAGAAAAAGAGAGGGAGAGAGAAGGATGGGGGCTTGCCAGGACAGAGGTGATGAGAGACGCGGAGACACAAGGGAGTCATTTGAGTGTAACGGAGCGGGGAGCGCTGCCTGGAGGGCCGGGAGTCAGGTGGGACAGGAGCGTGTTTGCTTCATCTCAGCGGACCTGTGTGCGGTTTGCTCCGTCGCTTCCGAGCAGACAGAAAAGCTTCAGAATAAAGTACAGCATGATAGCTCTTTACTGACAGAGATGGGTAAGATCGGATTCTGCTCTGATGTGAATGAATGCCACTGATACAGATTATTGCCTGTCAGAGAGACAGGGACATTTGTGGTAAACTGTTTGGCCTTTTAAAAGATTTTATTTTGAGAATTTTGTATTTTAGAAAGTACTGTGCAGTACTGCTGATTATTATATCCTTTCCATTGTTGATTTGATGGTTTTTAGAGATTTAAAAGTCAGTTGAGAATATTTAGCAACAGGGTTAATGTGCCCATGACCATATAATGAATGTAGCAATTAGCAATAAAAATGTCATTTTTCATCTGAGGCCAGTTGTTGAGGCATTACTCTGTGTCAATATGGCATTTCACAGTCCTGTATCCATGGGAAAACACTGTACGTGTCAGTTTGCCCTCCAGTTGATCTCTCAGTTAATTATGTTTGATTGAACCATTCACCAAATACTGGTCTGGCTTTTATGTCACTTCAACAGGCATCTGCGGTTAGTTTGTCATAGATATGAACTGCAGGAAGCTGATATTGGTCAGATTGAGATTTGCTCAAGAGAAGAGCAAACAAACCCAGTGCCATTCTTTGTATCTTCACAAACCCTCCCAACATGTTTTCATCCACAGGGAATTTATACCTGATAAAATGTAGAGATGGGAAATCCAGATTAGCATTCATTCATCAACAATTCAATCAAACATAATTAATTGAAATTGCAGCAGGAGAGAATGTACAAATAGTGTGCTCTAAAGATGGGGTTTTGGGCATCACTGAAATAATGCCATCCTAGTGAAAAGCATTTATATTTAGCATTAACACAAGCCATGCATACACACACTCCCGCATGCACACACACACACACACACACACACACACACACACACACACACACACACACACACACACACACACACACACACACACACACACACACACACACACACACATACACACACACACACACAGACACACACACACACACACACACACACACGTACATAAATGAAAATGACCAAAAGTGTACAGTGAATACTACCAACATGGTGTGATTTGGAAAGCAGTTACAAATCATGCTCTGCCTTTCTGTATTTCAGAAATTCATATTATCATCTGCATGGGGAGGGCCATCTGAGCACAAACACAGGGGAGCTGCTGTTGTGTACTGTGTCAGGCTTAGAGCTCTGTAAGGTCAACTGCAGTACCTGGTGTGTGCTTGGTACAGTCAACCAAACTCTTTCCGGGACTTTCTCAACTGCATGTTTTTTTTTCTCCAAAGAGCTTTAAACTAATGTTAAGCTGAAGATGAACATGTGCATTGAAAAAAGTATTTTTTTTCCCTGATTTTTGTTCACGAGAACTGTTCTACTGTAAGCAGGTTACTGTTAAGTGGTGATTGCCATTTCAGGATTGCTTTAGAATGAGGCCCTTGGAAGCTGATTGGTGAGAAAACCTCAGCTGATGATGATGTTAATTGTACTCTTTGCTCGTTAGGAGAGGCAGCATGAGTAAAAAGAATAATATGAGGAGCTAGCAGAGACCCTGTTTTTTCTGCATTGCACTGGCTCATAATAAAGATAGTCAGACAGTGTTTTACAGGTGCATGTTGCTCCTGACTGACTGTCTCCTACCCTTCTACAGGGTGGGGGTCTGAAGGCTGTTCAGGGTCATTCTCTGAATTACTGTCAATACTTCTCTTTTTCCAGGTAGTTGTTTGGTGTGAACTGCTGGAACATGTATTTCAGAATGGAGCCATGGGACAGCAATAGGTTGTTGAGTGTGCTCTGAGTCTCTGGCCAATGACAAGGCTGGTTCTGAAAACTCTGGCGGGGCAGTGCTTGCTTGAGAAGACCGTCAGGAGCATGGTAACGCTCTGTTTTGGGCTCGGCCATCTCGGCGGCAGCAGCACTGTGAGAGCTCCCACGGCTCGCCAGGGTTCAGCTGGGGACTCCATACAGGCAGTCTGCTCCGGCCTGGGCTACCCGTCAGCATCGCTCCGCCATCCAACTGTGTGTGTATGTGTGTGTGTGCGTGTGCGTGTCTGAGAGAGACACAGAAAGAGATAGCAAGAAGGTTGATCTCTTTCTCAGAGAAACAAAGACAGAAATAATTTGTATGTGCATACATATATATGTGTATGCATGCCTGAAAAACAGGACCCTTCTGAAAGCTCACCATTTTATTCAGCCAATACTTATCCTCAATAACAAAGCATCATAAACCACCATCATCAAATAAAATGTGCAGCATATAAGAGGTGAACTCATAGATTAGGAAAATAGATGGTGCCATCATAGAATTTTGCTAACATAGAAAAAAATACAATGTAAAAAACAACCACATACTGTTCAACATAATCCCAGACCAGCAGCCAATCAGTGTTGAGAGTCTTGAGAGGATTTTATTTAGGTTTAAAGCCACAGATTGGCTGCACACTTTGGATTATGGGATCCACTGAGTGTTAGCCTGTGTGATCGCTACCCCCTGTCTAAATACAAGTCAGACTGTTGTTCTGTTCTATCTGGCATAGCCAAACCTGCTGTTTCTACCATGTTACATAAGCATTCTTTTAAAAAGACAGCCTTGTGAACTGATTCCCTGAAAGGCTCCTATTCATACTATAACAGGGTGCAATGAAGGATTTAAGTGGCATATGCTATTTTTAACTTGTGATACTGCACCACAGCTTGCCTTTACCTAAATAAAATGGCTAATGTCATGTTTGACAGATTCAGGGACATAGGAGGATGTAACAGCTTGATTAAATGAGTGCAGTATAATCTTCATTACATAACATAATGTGGAAATGACAAAAACCACATAACAAAACTACTCACGTTAAGGTCATGTGTCCTGAGTGGCCAGTGTGTGGAGAGAAAGGCTTTGTGGCCTGCAGGGGGGTAACGGTTTGAGCGTTCGGGTTCGAGGGAGGCCGGGTCATACCGCCGCTGCCAGACACAGGGCCACAGCAAAGTCACGTGACTCCATAGCGCTGCCAGAGCATATTTCACGGACAAATCTGCCCCCTCTCTCCCCACCCCCTCCCTTTCCCTGAGGGTCCTGTCACAACAGGTCAGAGTGTTTAGGATTTGTCAGATTGAAGAAGGGATGCCCTGTCTCCTTGTGACAGCCCTCAATCTGTTCAGTGAGCATAGGCCGGGCAGCATCCTAATGGCCCTGAATTTGAGTAAAGGCTGCTTTCCCTATTAACTTACAGTACAGACCTCATTAGGTTTTTACACACCCTTAATTTTAGCTCCCTTTTAATGACTGTAATTTGCAGCATGGGCCCGGTTAACATCCTTAACTGCTGTACAGGCAGAGGTGTCCTATAAAGACAGCTGTATTGGACTGGGATTTGGGTTTGCTTTTATTCTAGTTTACCAGTAGTACCACTTATTTATTGCTCAAGGTTAAAATTTCAAACCAGGGACCCCTAGGCCTGTGAAAATTGGTGCAAATTTCATCCTCAAATCCATAATCCTGTCATACAAATCAATAAACAAATCAAATCAAATTTATCAAAGTTGAACACACCACACATGGTTTTGTTGATAAATCACATTCATCCTACAATTGTGCTTACTTGGCTTCTGCAGTGGTTTATTTATGTCATTTTTATTGTGTGCAAAGACGTCCACTCGATCATGGAACACACAATAACGCAAAAAAAAAAAACTCCCAAATACAGCCATGCATATAGGTGTATTTATGTGGAGTAATTATTTGACTGCTTATGCTGAAACAGAAGTATGTTCATTAAGTGATGAGTTCATGATCCCATCATGCGTCACGTATTTGATGTGCTTGTCAGAATGTTCATTTGATGTGTGGCATTGTTGTATCAGCCTAACATCTCATTGCATCAGGATTAATTACATGTTCGAATGCATTCGTAGGATTCATTCATTCACCACACTCGCTGTAGAGTTTGATTTGTGAGTCGTTCAGCAAGTAACACATAACCTTTTTTATGCTGATGATCTCATTTTACAGTTTCTGGTTAAACAACATCCGCTCCACACCTTTGGCATATGCCCATATTTGATGTATGTCAGTGGCTTGCAATATGGACTTTCCAGACACTATTTGTGTATAAGTATGGTCTGTATGGAGCTAAGCATTTTTCCACACCAACTGTTGATAAATCACAAAGTGGAATTGAGCACGCACACTGTTGAGCCACAAATCTCTGGGTATGCAAAGCTGATAAATGAGAGCCCTGGAGCTGTGATATATATCACTACTGTGTCTCCAACAGAAAAACAGAGTGGACACAATATGCTTGTTGCTATCCAAACTGCAGTAGCTGCACACTTCAGCTGAAGTGCTTTGAGCAGAGGAAGTCCTTTTACTGTTCCATGTTAAGCGTGAAATGTGATTCAGTGAATAAAAAAAAGTGAAATATTAATTTTCTAATGATTGTAATTATGGGAAAGGGAAGTTTCTTAAATGACTCAGTGTATGGCTGATGATAAAGAGATTGGGCCCCGTGAATTAGGGCCCAAGGGCGATGGCTTTTATCAGTTGTAATTAGGACTCTGGCAGTTAGATCTCACAATGCAGGCCACTGATGGCCTGTAAATCAACAGTGATATATTTTCACAGTGTAATTCAGATAGAATACCTGTAATATGGTGGAATAATTGCTGCTTCAAACAGTGAATTCATAAACCCATAGTATAGCCAGCAGACATCCCACCCATTACATCATTTAAATCACAGCCACATGGTGATGTCAAATGCAATGCTAACAGGCACAATATACTGTGTCTGTTTGCAGAATATTGCACAATATAAATGTAATGTGTGGACTCTGACCTAGATGAGTGTATGTCTGCATGTGCATAAACACACACACACACACACACACACACACACACACACACACACACACACACACACACACACACACACACACACACACACACACACACACACACACACACACACGTGTCAGCAGATATACATACCCCTGAAAAAGAAAATCCTGGACACTGCATTTGCAAATTGGATCAATTTTGGTGTTTCTTAAGAAAAAAAAGAACAAAAAACAAAACAAACAAAAAAAAACAAAAACAAAAAAAATCTGCTCCGTATGTCACATATGCAGCTCTGTCATCGCTAAAATGAATTAAAGGGATGATGATTGACGTTAAATCTTGACAATTTACCAAAACTCATTAGAAAAACATTACTTTTATGTTATCCACTCCAAAATAAAAATGTTTTAAAACCCACTGCAAGGCATACATAACGTCTGTTTATACACTACCACCGTTTTGACTTTAATATTAGGTTTTGTTAACAATAATGCTTTGTTTTTTCTCATCCAGTTCACGTTGATCGAGATACACTTTTACACGTGAACTTCTGGAGCTACACTGCCATCGTGTGGTAATTGAAGGATGCAAAAATAGTTTTGGGTTTTTCTTTTCTCAAACCAAAGGTAACGAAACGGCTTTTCAGGTGCAACTGTTTTGTGAAGACACGAGGTCACACCTCTAAACTTTAGTAACCGTTTTAGATGTTTATCAAGGCAACCAGGTGCAATTAGTTGGAAAAAAAAACCGTCTAATGCCATTTTGGAGAGTAATTGGATCCATGAAGCATGATATTACGGGGAGAAGCGATTTCAGCATTAAGAAGCGATGGGTCGCTTTTAATACCTATCCCATCCCGAGTCACGCCTCTTGTCGTTTCCTTACTAAATTACTGATTTAAACATTCACGATGAGAGACAGAGAGGCTGAAAGGTCAGCTATAGAGGGATGGAGTCTTATCATGCATATCTTGATAGCAATCTGGTTTAAATTTTGTTGGAACATATGATGTTACTGCGGGATGTAAACGGTTTAATTTTATACTGATGTACACCCTGATTATTCTTAATCTTGTCACATAAGCAAGCCCATTTTGGACTTTCAATTTTCTTTTTGAATGTATTATTTAAAAAAAAATTATTTCACCTCACTGCACAAAAATATTCATATAATTTCATACCTGTTGGATAGGGATGTGCAATACTTAGTAATAACAGTTGTACAATCTCTCATAAAGAAGTTTGATTCAGATTGTAATCATTGATACGTAGGATTTCTGGGAATCATGGATTTGTGAAATGGACCATAAAATGAATTGGTTGGTGCTGAAGTATGATAAAGCACTTTAAAAATACTTTTAAATTATGTTTGACTTATGGATCTGATCAAGGTAGCTGTTAATAGGAAAAGCCACTATACATTAAAAAAAAAGTCAATACTGAATTCTAAGCACCATTACCAAGACAAACACCTTCTGGCTCTGTTATGGAAGAACAAGAAAATTAAATGTTCAAGCAAAAAAAAAACTATGAACTTGACTTTTCTATAATTTTGATAAAAGTCCATATTGCCTCTATTTTATAAATCTGTCCAGATTTTGACTTGAAGGTGTGCCTCTATGGCTTAGCTGTTGTTTGCTAACTTGATTAGAGCAACACTCTGGTGACTGTACTGCTCTACAGGATCAGAGAGATGAGAGCAGATTGGAGAGATGGCTCAAATCACTGCTTAGAGCTACTTAGTTAAAGCTGCATGGAGGGGCAGAAATGGAAGAGGCAAGAAGAAGCCAAGGGTCATGGTGTCATACCCTACACACCTATGTGACATATAATTGGAGTGTAATTACTCTTTCTTCTGCCCAGTCTTGATCTCAGCTTCTACACTTCCTCTAAAATAATATCTGCATTCATCTGCTGTATTCCACAAAATCACCCCTGCCTCCTGCTCGTCAGAAAACACACACAGACATACATTCAAGCCTCTCATAGAAAATTCTGTTCCTGCAAACTTCAGTCAAAATCAAACTTTTGAGTGAACTCTGAGGTCTGATTACTGTTCTGCCTGATCTACCATAAACATGAGCATCTGAAGTAATCGATTACAAACCTCAGTGACACCAGGAAAGTATGCACAGTCCTCAGATAAAATAGTGGGAACTTAAAATGCCTTTTATGGTAATGTGCTATGCAAGTCTCTAATAAGAGTCCAAGCACGTTCAAGTGTATTTACTTCAAAATGAACCATTTTATTGACATTTCTAGTTAAGAACAGAGAACACTGGCTCCTAATAAACGCTCAGTTCAGTCGTTAAAGTGTTAAGCTCTTACATCTGTGAGCCTCTGGGCACGTGCCTCCTCCCCCACCCCCAACCCACCAAAGCTTTAATGGTCTGGATTAACCTTGAAAGAATGCATTTTTAATGAGAGATTAATAGTACACGTCATCTGGCTTTAGAAAATTCCAGTTTCACTTTAAGCTCTTCCCCCCCAAAAAAAAATCTCTCATGAATAGCATAGACACATATGGAACACAGTAATGACTCCATACTGGCAAGCTGTAATCTGGAGTAAACAGATCCCCCCTTTGAAGCAAGGATCTTTTCTTCTTCAAAAACGTTAAATTACTCTAATGAAAATTCCTGACTGAGTGCCAAAGCAAAGAGAAGCCCCTTTTTTCAGCTAACAGTCCGTTATGGGCGAAGTTTAAACGTAAACATAAGCAGTAACGGTTCTCTGCTTGAAAGGGGGAGAGAGTGGCCTCTGATTACCATCTCACAGACGCTCACTTCAAACGTCCCCTCATAGGATGTGTGATGCATTTAAATGGCATGAAGACCTGCCCTGGAGGGTACAGGCCTGAAAACTCAATAATCATGACATACCTTACATATTTCATTAATTTATAGAACATTTATCACTGTAGGATTCATGCTCGGCCATGTCCAAAATCAAACACCAAACCATGAAACAAGTTTTCTTCAAAAAAAAATTCACCCACTGTTTATATCAACACTGAATGACTATTGAATGTCAACATTTCACAATCCAGTTTGAACTGGTACTGAGGAAATGCTCAAAGCTAGTACACTAGTACAAAACACTGAGTACCAAATCTGACAATTTGATACAGACTGTGTTAGGCCTATTCACAAGGCAGTATGCCCACATAGATGAGGGTTCCCCCAGGGAGGGAGGGTTTCAGGAGGCAGGTATGTGTCTGTAGTAGGGGTTAGAGTAATGGTTCTGCTTGATTAGGAGGATGTGCATGGACATCACGCTCCTCTCCCACCTGGACTGTATGGAGTTAAAGAATGGCTGGAAATGTGCACTTCCCAAGACAGTGTCTGCTTGCTTATGCCCTCCTCAGCTGAAGGGTGGAGGATGCAGTGACAGGATGAGCCTTCATACACAACTTCCAGGTAAATGTTTTTAGTATAGGGGATTACAAACTGCATAAAGCCCAAACAAGTGTGTACTATTCAACTATCCAAGAGCCCATGACATTTTTGCAAAAAAAAAAAAAAAAATTATCAATTATTGCCTATGAAGGAATGACACTTCCTTTAGCAGGTGGATTAATTGAAAATCTAGACTTGAATTAGTGGTAATTATGGAAGCAATACTTTGTTTTTAATTTAATGAAAATGTCTTTAATCCTTATTAGTAAACAGCTAGGCTGTACTGACTCATCAGTGGTGACTGCTGACTGAACATACGGAGGGCTGAAGGAAGAGCTCAGCAGAACATGGCGTGGATCACATCAGTGGACAGAGCACCAAATTGTTAAGATTTATGATGGCATGGAGTCCACGAATACATTCAACGCAACGCTTTGTTTTAATGTTCATTTTCCTCCGACCCTGGCCTGGATCATTTCATGTGCTATGGGGAATCAGTAAGATGCAGAAGTCATTCCTCAGTGAAACAGTTTCAGAGGGGATTCAATGGGTTTGTAATTAGGAGACATAGACTCTTCCTGCCCGAAATACTCAGAATTCAGTTATGAATTTGAATAGTTCAAAGTTTGTGTGCGTGTCCGATGTTATCCCCACCTTTTGAAAAAGTTCTTGACTATGTGGCAGTAGCCAGATTCAAGACCATTTACTGCTACCACCCAAAAAAAAAAAACATTCCCCATCATTCCCCACCCCATCCATCTACAAGAATTTATAGATTTTAATTGCACTACAAAACAATCTGTACCATTATTTACCTGCAGCTCACCACCAGATATCCTTGAATGTGAATGAAATAATACAACAGAATTTTTTATGAATAATTTATTGCCAATAGGAAAGCGTGAGCTAATGGCAGTATTCAATAAAAACCTTAACAAGACCATTCCGTCTTCCACACATACAGACACTTTGAGGGGAAAAAAATGTGTCCACGAATCAGTTCGCACTATAAATATATTGGGTCCCGTTTTCGTGGTGGAAAATAAAGTTTAAACATTGAAATTTACAAAAACAAATAACGACAACACAAGAATACGCAGTCCCTCTTTGAAGACTCCCTTCGAAATGAGCGACAAGATACTGGTATGCATACACATTGTGTCGGACAAGCCACACTCCTTTAACAGTTTTCGGTTGCCATGGTGATGACACAGTAAGGCTGATGATGTCACACAGTTAAAACATTAAAACTTGTGTCTTGAAAATAAAAAGCATAAAATTATCTACAAAAAACCTAGTAAACCTCCAAATCAAAACTGTACATTAAAATTTACATTTAAAAAATGAATGAGGATTCTTTTTTCTTTTAAAAATTAGTCTTCCTTGTTAGACCTACACAAGTACAGATACAACTTTGAAATGTTTGTTTTGATGTCATCTTCATCGGTCCATCTTTTTCCATAATTGTACATCTTGTTGTAGTAGTACCTTCAGGGGTTTTGTGCACGGTGACAGTCACTGACAGCTACTTAAAGCAATGGGGTGGCTGATGGGAGAGACGATTTTTCCCACTGCACTGGGGGAGATGCTTTTGCTGGACTAGGCAGTGGCATCCACAGAGAATTCGGTGAAGAAATAAAAACTAAAAATGCACCCCGGCCTTCACAGAAAAGCCCAGTCTCTGCAGCCACTGTTCGCATGATTGAGAGTCACTTGCCATTGTGTGTGTGTGTGTGTGTGTGTGTGTGTGGTGTCTTAGGGTGGGTAAAGGGTTCAGGCACTTTTCGTTTTGGATACAGTGTCAGACTTCCGTGTGCTGCTGGGCGTCTAGCGCTGGGATGGCAAGGTCCAGCCGGTGGAAGTGGTGGCCCTCGTCGCCGCTATCGTAGTCGCTCATGGTGACCTCTGACTCCTCACAGCACGCCGACATGTCCGAGCAGGAGGCCGTGGACGTGTACAGGGACAGGGACATGTTGTCGATGGCTGGCGGCTCCACAAAATCCCGCCCGTAGCCCGCGGGATAGCTGCCCCCACCCCCGGCTGCGTCCCGGGGCTCCGCCGAGTCCGAGGGGTAGCGATGGTGATGGTGGAGTGGCAGAGGTGGCAGGTACTGGCCCAGGCCGCGGTGCTGCTGCTGCGGCGACAGCCGGTCCCGCCTCGAGGAGGACGAGCCGGGGCTGGCTGGCGGGGGTGTGTCCCTGGGTGGCTGCAGCGTCTCGTAGCGGTCGCCATAGTCAGGCAGCGGGGGGAGCTCCTCGTGGTTTGGGAAGTCATCGGGGTGGGGGGAAGTCGCTCTCGATGTCGTAGCCCCCAGGGTAGTAGTCTGTGTCCAGGATGCTGGGGTCGTTATAAAGGGTGCCCTGGGTCTCCACTACCTCATACTGCGGGTATTCCTGGATTCCAGGAAGCTGAACACTTGGCATCCAATCTGAGGTGTCCCAATGATAACCTGTTTAAACGTGACACAAACAGTTACACATTCTGATTCACCTTGGATTTAGCCTTATTTAATACACCAACAGGTAAACGTTGGCAGATCTGCATGTTGTCAGTTTAATTAGCTTTAAAGTTACGGGTATTTAAAAAAAAAGTTATTGAATGTGTTAAAAATAAAACATGCAAGGCAATATTACACTGCACACTTGAGTTGTATTAATTTAATTAAAGCTGAACAACAATAACAAATTGTATTGTAAATGCACACAAGAACACTCAACACAAAACTGATTAAGAAAGACGTGAATTTCAAAAATAGCACTAATTCTCTGTGAAAGCTGCCCCAAAACTACTTTGAAGAGTGGGTTTGAGGATCCTAGCTGGTTGTGAATTAAAAATGTGCTCTCAGCACTACTTGGCAAAGACATCCTCCCCGTTAGACATGATTAGACATCAAAGAGCAATGTGTGAAATTGAACAGTAAATTTGAGGTAAGAACACTGCAGTCAAGTTGGACTAGAAGTTATTTTTTATAGTTCCACATCAAGCTAGATGTTAGTGTATATACCCATCCTGGTGTTGTGACAAAACACTACAGACGAATTTTGGCCATTCATGATCACAAGTACATAGCTACAGGAAATTAAAATTAATAATAACTAATAAAACTAATTAAGAGACAACCCATGTAGACAGCAGTAATTCCTTGGTTGTTCTTAAAGTGTACCCAAGTATATTTTAGAAGTTTTACTTTGCAATATTTAATTTTCTTTTGGTCACAACATCAAGCCGTGCATGTCATGAGGGGGGAGGAAGACGTCAGTGTTGAGCAAACAATCAAAAAAAAAAAAACTCATGCAAAAGTCACCTCTGGCGTTCTTGAGCTCATGAGCGGAGAAAGACTCTTTAGATGGCAAAGAGGCAATGAGGAGAGGAAGAGAATATTTCAAGTTTAGACTCAGAAAAAGAATCAAGTTCAGGAGAGAAACAGAAACAACCCTCTACTTAAGCAAACTGATATAATATAATACTCTAAAGTAGTAATGGCAGAGTGAGGCTTCTGGAACCTTAAAATGGGTGGAGCCAACTACAGGTAATGAGTGATTCAATGATTCAAACCATTCACACCATTTTGCTCGGGAAGACAGAATCTGATTTATTCAAACCAGGTAATTAACAACAAATGCTATCTTCACCCATTCAGTGTTTTTGTATGGCCTCTCTCTTTCCCATCACTACGCTAAAGTCAACAGTCTTGCCATTTACTTAGATACAGAGAATCAAATCGAATTGAGGAAAAGTACCAATCTTAATAATTATTCATGTCAAAACCTGTTAATGTTTAGTGCTAATGTTTTCCGTACAATTTTAGGCACTTAACAGCGCATTACGTTTTTTTGAGCACAATTGCACTATGGATATATCATATATGGCTAGTTTAAAATAACATGCATTCAAATATGGAATAAGTAAATGGCATGGTCTGAAGCTTACTCATTCAACTCAACACTACAGACAAACTACCCACAGAAGACCACAGACATCTTTACTACTGGTATTAGGTAAAAAAGAATACCTTCTTTTTCCACCGAGTCAACAACAGAATTGACAAGGTGTATAACAGTCACTATGGAGGCTTGCAAAAAGGTAGGGGAGGAGCAAATGAGAGAAATCTACCATTAGTACAAACGTCTCAGAGACAACATTATATATGTATGGACAACTGAAATTTAGAGAGCGTGGAATTTATCACTTCCTTGTAAGAGGATATTTTCTGCTATCCATTTAATTGGGTGAGGAGAAGGAGGAGGAGGGGGGACAGCTCTCAGTTGGGAGCAATAGACTCCATACTGGGTGTCTGGGTCAACCACACAACACAGGACCACGGTAAAACGGCACATGAAGGGGGTGGTTGTGTGAGGCAACACGGGTTCACAGCCACTGGAGATGCTTGAGATGGCAGCACTGACAGTGTGGAAGGAAGGATCGGCGAAATTCTCAAGGATAAAAAAAAAAACCTTTCCAGGCCCAAACACGACTTTTTAAAATGACAGACGGGAGATTTTTGACTTGCAGCAATACCTGGGCAGTCTTTATTGGTTAACAATTAATAGGGTGGGAGGGTAGGTGGGTATACAGCTAAAAAATGTTAGCAGGTAAAAAAAAAAAAAAAAAAAAAAAAAAAAATGTTTCAAATTTCCAAAAGACATCCATTATTGTGTTTACAACATAGTTTGGGTAAGCACAGATGAAGGTAAAGGGTGATAGATGAAAGGGAAAAAAACACATTCCCATCAAGGAACACCACTTCAACCAGCGGTGGTGTCATTGCCCAAATGAGCCGGGATGTCAGATGTACGAATGAGACAATGGGTATAGGGGAACCATCATATGCACTTTGTACCCATTCTCAATGCTCCATGTGGTTGTCTTTGAACATCCCGTCTTTGCTTAAATTAATTTAGAAAAAAAAATGGGAACAGAAACAGACAATAATAAATAAATAAAATCATTCATAAAATAGCAGAAGCACAAAAGCTTAACAGAATTCTTGAACAGAATCCCCAGAATGAGGCCAATCTTCTTACTTATTCTCCACACACCTGTTTATACAAGTTACCAAAATGTACGAAATTTAAGCTCATGTGAGCATGCTAAATGCCCAGTTCTTTGTTTTTGTTTCTCCCTAAAGGGGACGTGTGGGTGGAAGGCAGGGAACCAAAAATAAAAGTTGTATTTTTTTTTATGCCTGGAGAATCTCGACGCCTGGTGAATCCACTTCCTTCTGTACTGATGTGAATCAGACTTACGAGCCGGCCCTAGTTAAACCCTGATCTGTTCCCGTGGACCGATTTGATCCATATGGGAGCTGTGGCCACAGCAATGTGGTAGGAGGGGGCAGGGGAGAGAAGAGAACAAATCACCCATAGCCACCTTTCACACCATTACACCATATCTCAGCTTTGCTGTGCCAAACAATGACAGAGAAGAGGTTAACATGGTTAGAGTTCACGGCAGCAAGGACAGCCCTGCTCAGCCACTGCATTTGAAGAGTAAGATCTCACATGCATCAAGACACTACACTTAACAGATTGCTGGTGCTTGGTGCACCCCAAATTACTCTGTAAAAACACCTCTTGTCTCTATACTGATGAGAAGACATTTTGGTCTAAAAGACAAGCATTTGCTTAAGGGCAGCATCTTACCGTTGTCGTCGCAGGATTCTGATTGGAAGGAGCTCAGGGACTGGACCTCAGACATGCTCCCACGGGTGTTGTAGGCGCAGGTACCATCGTCCACTGGCTTCTTTGCCAAACAGGGATCCAAATCCACTACTTTAGCTGGAGAAAAAATGCACACGCACACACACACACACACACACAAAAGGAGAGGAGTATGCAAGTGATATTAGCAACCTTTTCCTGTTCCACAGAAATACTATAACAGTTCTTAAAAACAACGTAAATTTCAAAACTAATTCACACAATTAACATAGCTATATTGTTAACAGTAAACCATTTACTATAAAAAAAAAATAAAAAAATGTAATCAAATCACCGTCATAGTCATAGTCCCAGCTGGGCTTCTGGATGGAGTCGCTGTCAGAGACTGAGTTGGAAGGAGGGGGTGGGGGCAGGTTGGGGGCCACGCTGCACACAGCCACGGTCTTGCGGTGTCCATGGACAGCGTCTGGGTTGAAGGTGCTGAATTCGGGGTGCTCCGGGATGGCTGAGCCCTCAAAGGAGTTGCGGTCCAGGTTGTTGCGCGAGTCGCTGGGGATGCTGGGTGTGTAGGAGATGGGCCGTACGGGCACCTGGGGTGGCACGTCTGAGTAGATGTTTTTGTTGAGCTTGGCGTCAAAGTAGGGCCGCTGGAGGAAGGCGTGGCCGGGGCCTGGTCGCTTGTCCTCGTCCTGAGCCCGAGACTTTCCCCGCCGGCAGGCTCGCTTACGGACCACCACAAAGAGGAGAACCAGGAGGAAAATGCTAACCACGAAGACCACAATGCCCACCACCTCCTCTAGGCCAATGTTCCAGGAGGTGGAGACCAGGTCGGTGCGCACCTCTGCCTGCAGCTCGCAGCTCCGCCCACTGAAGCCCAGGGAGCAGTTGCAGTGGAAGGACCCATAGGTGTTCTCGCACTGCCCGCCGTTGGAGCAAGGGTTCTGCACACACTCGTCCACGTCGCTCAGGCACCTAGGCATGGCACAACCGATGATGCATGACTGATAACACTGATATGTTTATAGATTATCCATATAAACATATTTCTTCTGTCACCACAATTTTCTGCCATACCACAACCATCTTTACCACATTTATTACTTGTATTCACCCGCTTCCCCTACTTACCCTTTTCCCCAGTCTTATATTTACTTTAATCTTTTATTTGGAAAATGCTTGGAAGATCATGTAAGAGCATACATTTATACAATACAGACCATACACACAACCTGACAAATACAAACACCTCAAGGTTTCATTGTCAAAGAATTTAAAAGCTGTTCAGGGGAAACCTTTTCAATGGGCATATTGAAAATATGCCCGAGCTCAGCGGCATACCTGTCTCCTTGGAAGCCGGGCTCGCACTCACAGACGGGCCCATCCAGGCTGTCGATGCAGCGCCCGCTGTTCTTACAGGGGTTGTCTCTGCAGTATGGGCCCAGCTGGCATCTAGGGAGTGGGTATAAGTCACTCATTCACTCTTTTACCCACCTTCAAAAATCTGGATCACTACTCGGTATTTCATCATTCAGCACACAATGTGTTTTCAGTAGTCTTCAACAGTCTATTAAATCTCTTTCTTGCATTCCAGAAATACAACTCTGCAGGCAAATCAAAGCAGACATAATATCCACCAATCTGCAGTTGTGCCTCAGTAAGTCACTTTTAGGATACGCCCACACAGCAAGAGTACTGCTGATGAAAAGCATATTTTACAGTTGTATTTCATGAGTGGACATTCATGGATCTTCAGTTCAGAGTATTTTAATGTAAAAGCTGACAGCATTTTCTCATTTTGAAATTGACTGAGGTGGAGGAGGCATTTTATGCCCATTTTATGCATTACTCCACAGGCTGAGCTGAGCTGTGTACAGTGAGGGCAGAGGAAGTGATGGGTGCTGTACCTCTGTCCTGAGTATTGTCCCCTGCACTGGCAGTAGAAGTCATCCCCACGCGAGATGCAGGTCCCACCATAGAGGCAGGGGTTCGAGGTGCAGGGACTTACGCCGATTTCACAATGTGTCCCCATGAATGAAGCACTGCACTTACAGAAGTAACCTGCAGAAAACAATCAATAAATCAACCAACCATACAGTGAAGCAAGCTTATGCAGAGAACTCAAAAGCTTCCAAGATTTTTTTTTCTTTTTGGCTTAGAATATGGAGCATTTCTCAGCATTCTAGCTGTGCTGTGAAATATAACTTTTAGAGAACTAGGCTTTTAACTCACAGGTTGCAGATTCAATTACCGGCAGAGGCATTACAATTATACCCTTGTACAAAGTATTTAACCTGATCTACTAGTGTAAAATATCAAGCTGTATAAGCTGCGTAGGGTGCTGTAGATTAGACCCTCTGCTCTATGTGAAATATATACCTCCATTGGGCAGTGAGGAGCAGGTGCCTCCGTTTGTGCAGGGGTTGCTGGAGCAGCCCTCCTGGGGTAGCAGGGTGCAGCCAGGTACCACATCCACCATGTCCTCCAGCACAGCGTGGGCGCGAGCGTGTCCGTGGGGCGGGGTCTGAGTGGCGAGCGGAAGCTCCTGACCGTTCAGCATGATGGCTTCCACACAGCCCCGGAGGCCATTGCTGACAGGCAGGCTGCGGCCATGGCGAGCAGCTGCGCTGTGCTGGCGCACGTGCCCACCAAAGAAGACGCTGTCATCCAGGTTGAGAGTGCGAAGAGTGCCCGGGGCCGTGCCCGAGGCCGTGTGCACCCGGTCCAGCACCAGCTTGGCGTAGTTACCATCCACCTCCAGCGAAACAGAGTGCCACTCGCCATCATTCACCTGCGTGCTGTGGACCGACACGATGCCTGGCCCGCTACCGCAGTCAAACTTGTACTGCAGCCGGCCATTGAAAATCTGCGGGGAGGGAAGTAAAGAGGCGTCACATACCGCAAACACACTGCAAGCAGGGAGCGACAGGGGCTGGAGTCAATTCCACACCACGCCAAATCGCACTCTGGTCCAATCTGAAGTTGATTAATAGACCCGTTTACCACGCGGGTGCCGCTTCTGTGGCCAGCTGATGTTTATTCTTTAAACGCCGCCTTGGCCTCAAGGGCCCTGACGGACTCCGAATTGATCCATTTAGATGAACACAGAGAGGTCTGCTCACTCAAACGATTTAGTGACGGCATGGTGACAGATTATTCAATTGCTCGTTTGAGTAGAAAGAAGAAGAAAAAAACTCAACAGAGAGCCCAGTTTGGCATATACACCGTGTGTCTTTTAATGGAATAAATGCACAAAGCCTGCATTCCTCTCCCTTGAAAACAAGAGGCATGGTGAGTAATCACATTTTCCCAATCTAATTACGAGAACATCAAGAATCACCCGCTGTTAATTAGAGAATTAAAAGGGGAATGGGGGGTGGGGCTGTGTGCGACTAGCAGCAATTTCTGTCCAGAGTCACACGCTGTAGCAGAGTCTGGATTCAAAGTTTCTCGATCAGAGCTAAATGGCCACGGACACTGGATATGACAAACATTTGTAACTCATTTAAATTGCATGATGCCACATATTACATGTTCCGTTTTCTTACAAAAACTGTCATTTCACCTGGGTGCACATATTGTATCCTGCACAAGAAACGTATCTGCGTTTAATGCTTGCTATGAGAGGTTCACAAGTGAAAACAGAATGGAGATCGGGCACTAAATGGGAAATGGGAGGTCTGAGGGTTAAAAACCTGGAACCCCCTCACTTCTGACTATGTACCTCCAGCTGCAAAGACAAAACGAATACGAAACAGATATAAATAGCTGGCAGAGTGTGCAGTGTGTAACGTGTTTAAGATGGATGATGGCATCCGCTGGGCTCATAAATACTGCAGCATAAGACTGCAGCGGGATGCTTCCAAAGCCGCTCACAGTCTCTCACGCTTCCCGGGGTGGAGGGTCCTGGAGGAGAAGTGAGCAGCTCTGATTTTGCATCCTGTAAGTGTTTTTTTTTTTTTTTCCCTTAAACTGCTTTTCTGTGTCTGTGCTTTGCTCAGTCAGTAGGAGTTGAAGGAGCCCTGCTGCCAGGAAGCATAACAGTGGGAAAATTCTGTGTTTTGAGGTTCATCACCACTGTGGTTAACAGGTAGTGCCTGATAAGGCAGCTTTTGTTTTTGATTTATTATTTTTCCCACCCATTTAGTATTTATGACTAAGATTTATAAACCCTGTGATGAAGGATTTATAGACACTTGGTCTGGCCTACCTCCAGGATGCTGTAGTCGGTCCCCTTGGCGTACATGACGGTGGCGTGGCTGGAGAAGGTCCTGAGCCTCAGCGACAGCTTCATCTCTTCCTTGTTGTCGTTCTCCATCAGCCGGTACTTGACATAGCCATTCCCACTGAAGGTCAGAGAAGGGCCCTCTGTAACACACGGGGGAGAGGAAGAACAGGTCAGTGAGGGGATGGGCAGGGCCTTCATCTTATAATGTCCAACAGAATAATGCCCAAGTCAGGGTGTGCATTGGGCTGAGTTGGATGGGTCTATGGTTTGGCAATGGGTTAGTCAAGATTCAATACCTCTCACATCATCACCATTTGCAGCAACACCACCATAGGCCAATATAACCCTATATTACATCATATATACCCTGGCTGCATCTGGTGAATCACAGATACATGCAACTACAGGTAAACACTGTGCCACAAAAAAAAACCACAGTTACTACACAGTGAAATTAGTATCTGTAGTATATTACAGTATCTTAAATGTATACCTACTCACACTGTATCAAGGGCTATTTGTCTTAACCAGAACATTACTGGTCCCAAATGAGGAGCCTTTCCCTGTACAATTCCCCATATAATACTGTTTGCTGAGCAAATGGTTTCATATAACAACACAATAATAACTATAGCAGCGATCAGTCTCTAGGCACTAGACAAGATGATTTTAATAGGCCCTTACCAGTGCACTGTTTGCCATCCGGACACATGCAGCTGTATTTGCTCTCCTTCGGGTCAGCCACACACTCTGCACCCTCAGGACAGGGGTCTCCATCACATGGCCTGTGAAGGGTGGGGCATTTTCCACCTGCGAGAGACCGGAGTGAAAAAGTGCATTTACACAGAGCTGTCACCAGAGGGCCGGCTGCATTAATCTCAGTCAGGTCCAAACAGCAATAGGGCCTGTCTCAGGGAAGGAGTACTAAGGAGGATCAGTTCTGCCTTTTAGCTCGTAATGGATACGAACAAGCTGTGGACAGGATAAACATGTTCCAAGTTCTCTGGGAGTTGTAACACATTGACACCTAACATGCTTTTATGAAAGACCTCGCCAGCTTTAACTGCAGAGCAGAATTTTAAAACTCTGTGCATAAGCATAATGAAGTGATGGGGATCATTATATGAAGCAGTCAAGGGGCTTCCCTCCCTCTGGAAAACACTATCAATGACTGACACTTCAAATCAGTGACAGATGATGGCTCCACAAATTATAGTGGTCACAAAATAGTGGGGGCAGCCTATAGTCTAGTGGCTAAGGTACAAGACTGGGAGGTTGGCAGTTCAAGTCCCAGTCCAGGCACAGTAAGAACACCATTGCTGTTGGGCCCTTGAGCAAGGCCCTTAACCCCACCATTGGTCCCAGGGGGATTGGCTCTTGGTTAGCTTAATCAACTGTAAGTCGCTTTGGATAAAAGCGTCCTCCTGTAATGTAATGTAAAAACCTCACTCTTTCACTCCACAGAGCCGATTAAAACAATCGATTGGCAGTCAGTTCTTACCTTTACAGAGGCAAACGGCGGTTCTCTGGTGGCGCGGTGTGACAAAGCTCAGCCTAGCTGTGCTGTAGGTGGCCAGGCTGCCCGTCTCCAGGGTGACAGCCTCGTCGCAGAAGGGCAGCGGGCAGTCCAGCCCTGCGCACAGCTTCCTGACCACACGCACAATGCGCAAGCCTGTCATCACCTCGATGACGGCAGCCGAGGCGTTGAGCTTGCGGAACAGCAGCTCGTGCGTCTGGTAGGGGCTGCCGGACTTCTCCAGGGCCAGCAGCACATCCAGATCGAGCCCTGGTGGTTCGGCTGGCTGCAGGCTGACAAGCTGCACCTCACTGCGCCGCACCCCTGCGATGTTCCGCAAGGCCCGCTGGAAGTTGCGCCAGTAATCGCCCACAAACTCCTCGGGCGCGATGCCAGCAAAACGCACCGCCACCGAGTGGTTGAGGGCCTGGCGTGTCACCTCCCGCACGTGTACGCTCACTCCGGCCGCTGCCGTGAAGCGCCCGTCCGTCACAGTCACGTTGAGTGGGTAATGGCCCACATCCAGCCCCTTGCTGGCAATCACCTTACCATCGCCAGCAGAGACGGTGAAGAGGCCGTCGCTGGGCGAGGCCAGGCTGTAGGTGAGCGTGTCATATACGTCCTGGTCAGTGGCGTGGATCTTGCCCAGGACCCCGCCTGGGTACTCATCCCCATGGGTGGCGATGAAGATGTCCAGCGGCAGGATGGAGGGCGGGTGCACGCTCTCCTCAATCACACGGACACTGATGAAAGTGGATGAGAACAGCTGTGGCTTCCCGCTGTCCGCCACCTAAACAAAACACACAAAAACACATCATGCCATTAGGACTGAGAGACAACCTGCAGACGTGCCCAGTGCTTGTCCTACTTGCACTCACTGAGGACCTATCGAGTTGATACATTACATTTGTCTGGCAGCCAATAAATTGCACTTGATAGCAATAAACTTCCAGGATATTTATTTTATTTTTTTGACTCATATCTTGCCAGCACAACTTTTGGATGGGAGCAAAACAACCCTTCAGAATGATATGAGCCAAGACATAACCTATTAGCACTGGCCTTCCTCATCCCTGTTCCCAGGCCCTGATAGCAAAACTCTCAATGAGACCTGAGACACATGCAGACAGAGCAATGTCCCTCTGGCATTGGATAAATGCACATTAGAGGTAACCACAGCAGGGAGAAACCCTGCAACAAAATTCTACTGACAACATGTGTTTGACACCACATTCCAGCTTAGAGGATCCACTCCCCATCCAAAGCCCACTCATGGAGAAAGGGTGGTTCTGTACGATCAAGCAAATGCATGTTTGCTTTCTTCTGTGCTGCCTGAGACTAATGGAACCCTGGCTAGTCACTCCGTGTGGAAATGGAAAAGATCACTGCGCTGGACTAAAAGCTGCAGTGATGCATTTCCAACAGTAGAGGGCACCAAGAGCCTTTCTAATCTTACATCCTTGGCTAAATCCTTCCATACACTGATGCCATTTTAAATGCAGCTCCTTTCATGGAAATGAATTTTTTGAAATCTGAGCCTCCAATGTTTGATAAATATTTACACAAATTGACTCATACCGACGATGCATGTTTCACAGATATCCAGGCATGCAATTACAGCATTGCCATTAGCAGTGTAATTCTGGAGGTTTACTGAGATTGACAGTAAACCAATACATCTCTATTTAGTGCGTATATACATGCCACACACACACCACACCACATATTAACTTATCTTATTAATGTCAACATTATTGATGTCTAAAATTCTGAAAATATTCATTTTATGGCATATATAAGCTATTCAAATTAGAGGCAGGCATGGGTTACTTTAATGAGGCACACGATTAATTAAAAAGAGCACTACACAGCAACCTTTGACTGCAAATTGATAGTTTGCCTTTCATGTAACCTCCAATGTTGTTACCCAGACAGTAAAAATAAACAACAGTGATAAGAGTAAACAAGAGACATGGCTTTACTCCCTGAGTGGGAAAAAACACAAAGACCAATGCACCCAGGAGGAAAATAAACTTAAAAAAATCTGACCATCCATCAAAAGAGCTGTGCGTCTGATGGACAGCCTCGGAAATCCCACCCTGGTGCAAAGTCAGAGATTAAGGCTGGCAGGTACTGGGCATCCCTTTGTGTGTGCGCACGTGTGTGTGTGATTGGGGTGTGCCTCACCTGGACCTGCAACAGGTAGTGCTCCTTCACGGTCCTCTTCAGAGGGGCAGAAGTCAGTAGTGCCCCCTGCTGGCTCATCTGGAAGATGTTACCCTCGTTACCACTGACAATAGTGAATGAGAATGGAGGGCCATTGTGGGATGCATCCCGATCTGTCACAGTGAGCTGGAGAACGCTGTTGCCGATTGGCCCATTCTCCTGGAGAGGGAGGAGACACAACAACAGTGCCGAAAAGTTAAGAACTTTCATTCAAGCCTTCAAAATGAAGGTAAAAAGAGCCTCAGAGGTTCAGATATCTGCAAAAATGCTCATCATGCTATGAAGTCAAACAGAACACATGTGTCAACTACATGTACACCAAGTGTTAAGACTACATTTTTATGTACCTACATCCCAGTTAATCTCAGTTTTAAACATTTTTTAACACAAGCACAAACACAAGCTGCACACCCACGTGATTCATCTATAGAAGAGGGCAAGGAGAGAGAAAGCCCTAAACTGCATGGGGTCACACACCTGGAGGATGAGAGTGTAGTTGGCCTGTGAGAAGACCGGAGGATTGTCGTTGACATCTGACACGTCGATGTTGACAGTGGCACTGCTGGACCTGGGAGGGCTTCCATTGTCAGACGCCAACACAGTCAGCGTGTATCCCGATATCTAAATCAGACAGACAATTAATTAGACCTTCCCTTCTGCTTTCCTGGAGGAGTACAATGCATGACTGACCAAGCGGATCAAGCCTCCCACACCCATCTGGGTCTACTGTGCTGTTACCACGCATCTGATTAAAAAAAGTAAAGGTGTCCTACAACAGGAGCTTCCAAACTTTTTAGAACAATAGAAACATAGCAATTACAATGAGCGTATAACCAGGGACATGTAAAACAGAGGGGTCCTATTTTTGTCTGCTTTTTTTATTTTGCAGAAGAATCTGACCTAAATTTGGGAACCCCAGTCCCAAAGCACAAATCCCATCTCACCTTCTCTCTGTCCAGCTGGCGGGCGACCTTGACTTCGCCTTTGACCGGGTCGATGGTGAAAGGGCTACCCTGGTTGCCGTCGATGATGGAGTAGCGTACGTGGTTGTACGAGGGTCCATCTGCATCGTCTGCCACCACCTTAAGAGGAGACAGGGGCGGGGCTTTCTTTTTATTTTTAAACAAGCGGCCCCAAGGGGACGGCAAACACCTGCTTTAATCAAATGCTCGTTGGCAGCGGACACAGACACGTGGACATGGACAGTCCGGCCTGATAAATGCGACCCGGTGTCCCTGGGGAAATCAAGAGTGGGCCACAGCCGAGAAAGCGCCACACAAACACACATTAAAAACTCATTTTCTGACAGGTAGCTTATATTATGGAAGATTAGAGGCACATCTCTGATTAATGGCCATTAAGAGAGAAAGAAGGGAGGGAGAGCTGGGAAGAGGGAGAGAGAGAGAGTGAGAGAACAAGAGCTACCTCTACGGTAATAGCTGGAATGAGTTCTGTAATTCATTTATTGGAAGGCTCATTTATGGCATTTTTTGACTGCCTCAACAGACGGAACATCACGACGTGATGGGGGGGGGGAAGGTGTAAGGAGGTATGGTAAGGTAATAAGGGGTAAGGAATCATGAAAGCGATGACTCACAGCCACCACGGTCCGCCCCAGCTCAGCGTCCTCGCTGACCACAGCGCTGTACACGCTCTGGCTAAAGATGGGGCTGTTGTCGTTGACATCGGTCAGGTTGATGTTGACAGTGGCCATGTCGCTGAGTGAAGGTGTTCCCCCATCTGTGGCCTCCACAGTCAGGTAGTACTCATGGGAAGTCTCATAGTCCAGACTCTCCACCACAAAGATGTCTCCTACAGAGACCAGAGACGAGGAGGGGGAGAGGGGGGCATTCATCAATGTACTGCTCATTCTCACAAGTATATTTTCATTTGTCAATGCACTCAAGCATCCTGAATTGAATTGTGAGAGAAGGATACAATGTGGACGCACCGGTTTGGGGGTTGACGCTGAACATCCCATGCTCGTTGCCACTGACAATGGCGTAAGAGATCTCTGCGTTGGCCTCAATGTCACGGCTGGCAGCGAAGACACGGAGCACTTGAGAGCCAGGGGCCACATCCTCAGCCACGGTGGCCACGTACTCGCGACGCTCAAACACTGGCGGGTTGTCGTTGATGTCTAGAACGGACACCACCACCACGCAGGCCGAGGACAGCCTCTGGGGGGAGCCGCGGTCAGTGGCACGTGCCCGCAGAGTGTAGACCGCCTGTACCTCGCGGTCCAGGGGCCTCACCAGACTCACCACCCCACTCTGCCCATTCACTGAGAAGTGGCCGTCTGCCGAGTCCTCCAGTGAGTACAGGACCTCGCCGTTGGCACCTGCAGGAAGGAAGAGGGAAGATATCAGATATCACACTCATTATCCGCCAGCTCGGCACAGCAGTGGTGGCGTCCGAAAACTAGACAGAGATGGATCGCAATAATAACGTTAATGCTTTTTTCGCTGGCGTGCCGTTTGCAAATTTGTCATCGGATCTGTAAGACTATTAAAAAATAAATAAATAAAAATGAAATAAAAGTCCAACAAGTCCCCCCCCCCCCACCCCCACCCCCCCTCCATCCCCACCCATTTACAGAAGGCTCAGGCTGCAGGCTGCCAGACACGTGTTCAGCTCCAGCATGTGATCAAGCCCCAGTATCTCTGGAAACTGCAGAGCTTTCCCTTCCCCCACGCAGTGGCCCTATTACAGCTTTAACTGGACCCAGTGAGAGGGAGATGGGTTGTTTTTGGGTCCTGCCCAGTGGAGGGTCCTGAGCATTGGCATTTAATTAAAAAGGCAAGTAGAAGCAAAGGGGACCTTTTTTCCTTGAAGAGACTAAGCTGCTTGCGTGCAGGGCACTGATGGACATCACACCATACAGGGGGTCACTTTACCTGCATGGGACAGTGGTGCCAATATTGCTATTGGTTAATATCGTCCTAGTGAAGGGTCACGTTGAAACCACAAAAAGTTTTGCTGGTCCATATAGGAGCTTCAAACAGGATGGAGAAACAGAAGAAGTGGTTGTGAAGGGGAGAATGATTTTGTTTTCAGAGAAGGTTCACATTATGGAGGCGACAAGCTGAAAGGATTCAATGACCTGAGCAGAGAAAATTTGCTGGGCTATCATGGATTCCTGTGTGTTGAACAGCAGGGTGGGAGATTAGGCCACTTATCTCCACAGTATAGAAGGAGAATATGCCAGACAGGTGTGGATGTCTTATTGAACAGTTGACAGTCACAACTGAGAAAACACCATAACATCTCACTTTTGGCCACTGTGCCAAGTGTGTCACTGAAGGTCCAATCTGTACCAGAGTCAGACCAATACTAGATTTTAGGCCCACTACTGATGTCAGCAGCTGAAGGCAAAACTAATTGTCTGCTGATACTGAGCATTTTGTGTTAGCATGAAACAAACTTTTCAACAGACAGAATTTTCTAGCATGGATCCCTCAAGTTTGACTGCCAATAGAAATGTGGGTGTGAGTTAGCAACACCACAGCTACTGTAGAGAGATTGATGGACTCAGTGCTCAATTTCCCTCTTTTTAATGCTGCTGATTTTATGTTTACACTCAAACAACTGGGTCACCGTGCAGTCAACTGCCAGCTGCCCTAACCCTCTCGAGAATGGCTAAAGAATGAACTCTCTAGGGATTAGCACACAAAGGATTAGTAAACAGTGATGGTAAAACGCATCCCGTTTGATCTCTCCTGTATGCTCACACAGGCATGCGTGCGCACACACACATGCACATGCGCACACACACACACACAAAACTCTTAAAACACCCTCCCTCATAGTTAAAGAGAGGTGAATTTTCTCACTAAGAGGGCCATCAAAATGTCATTTACCAAATGGACTTGAGGCTGAATGACCCTGCAGCCAGGATCGGGACTCTATCAGTCACGCTGAGTGTTCTCCTCAATGGGGCTGCTACACTGAGGGATGGGGAGGTCACGGGAGACAACCTAATGTATCGGCCGCTAACAGAGCCAGAGACGGGCAATCCCACCAGCACTTCAAACCCATCACACCTGTAGCCTGAGCAGGACACAAATGTCCCAAAGGTTATTTTCTGCCTATTACGGAGCTCTGTGCCAGATGCCTGGCCAGTGGACAAACACCCATCCCAGCGTGGAATCGCTTATGCCTTTTTACCCCCTCCACCAATTTTTCAGCAGATGCTACCGTTCCACTGGATTTGGGGTGAGAGGATGGCAGTTCTGAGTTTGTGAGATGGACAAGCGGCGTGCCCGTGTGCCTTCTCACTGTGCCGCAAATACAGGGATTACATACCTCAGAGTGTGAAGACACCATTACCGGAAGCACATTTCACTGCAGTGTGCTTTAGGAAGTCAGCTTTAGCCGTTTCACAAAACGCTGCCTTTCTCTTTACTGTATGAAGTGCTCAGAAAAGCCAGGATCTTAAATCTGTGTTCCAGCCCAGTGAAAACACCGCACACCTCATCATTCATAGCTAAACATAACAGCATTTATCAAACAGCAGACAAATGGTATGACATATTTAAGAAGACAGAAGAGAAGCTTTTAGCATTTTCATCAAATACTGTAACATCCACTACTGATGCATGGCAGCAACGGCACATTTTTCTTTTATGTAATTGAAAAAGACACATGTGTTTCTGTGGGCAACTGCCTGAATTGCAAAAGCAGAATTACCCACTTTAGCAAGGGAATGCATTATTTACTCAGACCAAGGTTATGCAGAAAGAGAGGAAACGTGATTGCTTACCGAGGTCGAGGTCTGTGGCCTGCAGGCGAGCAATGAATGTGCCTGGCTCTGTGTTTTCGAAAACGGTGACAGCATAGGGGTCCGAGGTGAAGAGTGGTGCATTGTCGTTTACGTCCTCCACTGTGATGCGGACGTGGGCCTCGCAGTGGCGTCCGCCCCCGTCCAGCGCCCGCACTTTGAGCATGTACACCTCCTGCTCCTCTCGGTCGAGCGGCAGTAGAGTCTTCACCTCTCCTTCAGAGAGAAAGAGCAATAGAGATGCTTTCACTTTTACAAGCTCTTTTAATCAATATTTACTACAACTACACAGGGGAAAAAGACAGAAAGGAGGGGAATTTTAAAGAATCTAAAAAAAAATATTTCCATAATGTGACAAAAAAATTTCCATAATGTGACAAAAATTTCCTTTTTTCATTCTGTTTTCGACACATGAATTAAAAGCAAGGGCAGAAGAATGGAGAAAAAAAGAGAAGAAGAAAGAAGTCCAGTACTATCTTCCTCCAAAAACAAGATACTGCAAAGAATGTTACGTCTGTAATAAAATCACTGGCCAAGTCAACCTTCTTCACTGCGGATTACTTCCAAAAACAAACAAAAAAAAGCCCCCACCATGTAAATACGTTCAGTTAAAATGCAGGGCACCCTTTGGCTTTTTTCGCCTCTGTTTTCCAGAGAGCAGGCCAAAGAAACGGCCTTTAAAGGCCCCCCACGCACATTCCTCCCACTGCAGTTACTGTTCTTCTGGAAAAAAACCCAAAGTTTCCATTCACAGGAAAATTCCTGATTTACTAGCCAACATCTTACTGTATACTTGTGAGTGGAGTCCATAGGAATGAGGGGAAAAAAAAAAGAGACTGCTCAAACTAACTCAAAACCTAATGAAGTGGTGTAAGGTTTCCACGGTGGCAATGTAGTGTCTATTGGTGTGGCTGGAAGTGAGCTGCATATTCCTGTCATTATTGAAGAGCTAAATTTATTCCTACATGTAATTTCACAAATAAATAACAATGTATTAAAGGAAGCCCAGCAGAACAAAATGTCTGGCATCCAACAGCATTTCTAAGAGCAAAATATGGGTATCTGGGGAAATGCAGTGGCCAGTTTTGCTACTCTTCATACCCTGCTACACTCCCAATACTCTTCCAATAAAGACAAAATCCTGCTGCACTAATGTGCAATAATTTGTCCTTTATTCATTTACAAACTTACAAAACCCCAAAAATTCTCCTGATGCATTAAGCCCACTTCAAAAACCACAGTTCACTTTCAATTCAAGCTAAAAGAGCTAGCCTGAACTTTACAGCACCAGTTATGCTGAATCCAAGAATCAAAAAGTATCAAAGAGGGGCACAAAATTGCTTGTGTTTACCTGAAGTGAAATAGCTGGAGTGAAGCCCTCTCTTGCTTGGCTTTGCTCATTTCTGACTTTCAGTACATCAATGAGAAGGACCTCAGTGTGCTAGATGGACATTATCTAATTAACCGTTTTCTTTCATCTTGTTGTGTCCGTGACCGTTACTGTGGTGGGATATGGACTATTCTCTCAGCAGTTACCAAAGCAACCCCTCTCTTCTCTGAAACTGTAAAACTCCTGAGAGAGATCTAGCTTTCTCAGCTTACCTACCACAGTCAAACATAACAGAGTGAGTTTGAGGTATGAGCAAAGACATCCATCTCTCCATGGGGAGTTCATCATGTAATCAAGAGGAAAACTAATCAATAATAACACTTCAGACAATCAAATGTGTCAACATTGTGGGAGAGTTGCTGATTGTGCCAGACAGATGAATGTGTGTGTCTGTAATTTATATAGGTGGGCCTTATATACACTGTACACATGACGTATGGAAGAGACACAGTACTTGTGGGAGTATGACTGGTTAATATCTAACCACTGTGTTGCACTGTATACCAGATTCCTGTGGAGAGGGACATGGTCGTATTTTAATGGATTTTTTTTATATGCATATAAAAAGGCATACTTTTTTTAAAGTTTCATCTATGTATTATGTGCAGGAATGTGTGCATGAAAGATAAATACATTTGCTGTGGGGGAGCAAAACAAACACTCTTTATAGGTTTGGAGTGTTTGTCACTTGTGTAACTTGCATGTTAAATCAAGAATGTCACAGTGATGAATGCCACACTGAACTACGATTAAGCACAACCCAAAAACACACAGTGGTATGAGTGGTATGAAAGGGTAATTACAATGCAGCATACCTGTCTCTGTGTCAATGCTGAAGAGCTCAGATCCCTCTCCCACAAGCTGATAGGAAATGTGGGCGTTGGAGCGGATGTCAGCATCTGTAGCAGAAACCTGCAAGATGAGTTTACCAGCAGGGGCGTCCTCAGGAACAGACTCAGCGTAGAGGGTCTGTGGGGGGAGAGGAAAATGACAAGGGGACAAAGGTAGAAAGAGAGATGGGGACAGGATGGGGAGGGAGGAGAAAGAGGGAAATGGAGGAGGAAGGCAGATGGGAGGGGGATGGGTTAAACAGTTGTCCCCAATCAGTGAATTTACATGGTACAAGCTTACTTTAAAAAGAATGATAGATGTATTTTATGTATCTGCGACAAAAAAAAAAAAAAAAAAAAACATTCACACCTCAAATTACTGACAGGCAAACAAGGAAACCAATGCATGTTCATGCTTGCATGCACGCACACACAATAATGTACCTTTTCACAAACAGGGCTGTTGTCGTTGGCATCCAGGACCTTCACTTCAACCACTGCCTTGGCCACGAAGGTGCCGTCGGTTGCAGTGATGTTAAGCAGGTAGTTGTCCCTCTCCTCACGGTCCAGGGGCTTCCGCACGGACACCTTCCACTCATTCTGAGCATGCTCAATGGCAAACTGACCCAATGGATCTCCCCCTAAGAAGAACCCACCGTATTGCTTAACTATTGTACTTAATTTACTGTTCATGTTCATCATTCTGCAAAAAGTATCTGGACAAAAACTTACCTGCATTAAAACATACCTTCTGACTATACAACAAGTAAGAGAATACAAATATTTTTTCTTGTTTCACAGCAAATTGCTGGAATGAGTGCCACAGCCAAATGGAGAAAACTAATTAAAATTTCTCTAGATATTAAACTTGGCATCATTATTCACACAAGTTAATTAGTACCAGAGGTTGTGTATTTCCCTAGTCAGTTCAACACTGTTACTGTGATAATTATACAGTTCGTTTTTTGTTGTTTTTCCCCCCGACCCAAATATTTGACACAGGCTTTCAATTTAGCCAATTCAGCGACTGTTTACAGATTTAAAAGTACATTTCACAGATATCCTTTCCTTTAATTAATATAAATATGAGGATATGTAGATAATTTCTTCATATTAACCAATTTAAGTGCCATTATCTACAATAAGATGTGCTTGCCGAGCTGTTGTGCACAACACGTTTATTCCTCTTTTGCAGAGGTGTTCACTGACCTGTAATGAAGTAGTTGACCTGTTTGTTGATCTCCTCAGAGTCAGCGTCAGTGGTGCTGAGGATGGCAATGACCCCGCTGGGTGGAGGGTCATCCTCACTCACTGTCCCTTTATAGATCTCAGCCGTGAAACGTGGCGGGTTGTCGTTCACATCAGCCACAGTCACCTCCACCCTGGTGCGGGCCACTAGCTGGGTCTTCTCCCCACGGTCAGTTGCCAGCACCGCCACCGTGTGCTGGCTCTTTGCCTCCCGGTCCAGCTCCTTCAGGGTGGTAATCCAGCCAGTCTCACTGTTGATGGCAAACAGCTCCAGGACCTCCTCAGACTCCTGGTTCTGGTCAAGACTGTACACCACTTGGCCATTGGTTCCAGAGTCCAAGTCTGTTGCTTTCACCTGGATCACAGGGGTGCCCGCTGGCAGGTTCTCCACCACCACAGCCCGGTAAGGGTCCGACTCAAAGGCGGGCCGGTTGTCATTGACGTCCTTCACCTGGATGCTGATGTCAGCTACTGACACCACCTGGTTTCCCTCAGGCCCACTTTGCGCTAACAGTGTAAGCTGGTACCATTTAGTAGTCTCATGGTCCAAGCTCTTCTCTAGTTTCAGTTTACCTGTGTCCCGGTCCACCACAAACACCTCATCCTGGTTGCTCTCTGGAGTGTTCCCCTTGACCAGGCTGTAGACAACTGGCTGGTCACTCTCTGCTTGGAGTATATCTACCTCATACCCTACAGGGAGGTCTTCAGCAATGGCATATCTGTAGTGTGGCTCCATGAATTTTGGCAACAACACCTCGGGTGACAAGATCCTGATGTATACCGGCACAACCGACTGCCTAGATTGACTACCAGCATCCTTCGCCCTCACATAAAAGGAGTAGAGATCATTCTCCAACCCAATGAGACTCTCCTTAGTCACAATGACACCGCTGAATGGGTGGATCTCAAAGTTCTCCACCACGTTTTCCACCTCAGCCTCGATAGTGTAGGCAATATCAGCATTGCTCCCCTCATCCATGTCTGATGCTCCGACGCGGACCACTGTCGTTCCTCTTGGGACGTCCGAGGCCACGTTGACCCTGTATTCCGCTGCTCTAAACTGAGGTGAGTTGTCATTGACGTCAGTTAGGATTACATTAATGGTGCAGAAGCCCACCTTTCCCCCACCGTCTTTCGCCATCAGACTTATGGGGATCAACTTCTCTACAGCACTCTCACGGTCCAGGCTCTCCAGGGCAGAAATTTCCCCTTCTTCATTTACAGAAAACTTGTCCCTTGCTATGTCATTCACAATATGGTATGTCACCTGGCCGTAGGTGCCAGAGTCCTCATCGGTGGCTTTGGCTTTTGTTACCAGCGTGCCAACTGGAGAGTTCTCTATGAGCTCGACCACATAATCTAGCTGGGAAAAGGTAGGGCTATGGAAGTTGGCACCGATGACTGTGATCCTTACCTCAGCCGAGCTTCTGAAAACACCATCAGACACTGACACATTAAGATCATACCTCGACTCCATGTGGGGCTTACGGTGGTTGGAAACAGAGATTGCTCCTGTCTTGCGATCCATTGCAAAGTTCTGATCCTCATTACCAGAGAGGATAACAAACTCCAGCTTCCCAGCGTCCGACGTGTCGGCGTCAGATGCCTGCACGTTTGTAACAAAGTGACCACGAGGAGCCAGCTCGCTGACTGTGGCTTCGTAAACACGCTGCACAAAGACTGGTGGGTTGTCATTCAAGTCGGTTACCTCAATGATCACCTCTACCTCGCTGGAGAGGGCAGGGACTCCTCCATCCACAGCTCTGATGGTCAGCAAGTGCTGTGGTTGCTCTTCATGATCCAGCACCTGCGCAGTCCAGATGACCCCACTATCACGGTCGATGCTGAAGTAGTCTGAGCTCCCTTCTGCATCTTCCAGCAGCTGGTAAAATAAAACCTTGTTGTTGCCCGAGTCCAGGTCAGTGGCAGCCACTTGCAGTACAGCTGTGCCGATGACGGAGGCCTCTGACACGTTAGCATGGTAGGCATTTGCTGGGAACACAGGGGCATTGTCATTGACATCCTCCAGGATAATGTCAACAAAGACCTCAGAGTGGGCCCCAGTCAAGGAGTCCGTGGCCCTCACGCTCAGCTTGTAGGCAGGGTGTGTCTCAAAATCCAGGGGCCGAACCACATGCACAACTCCTGTGTTGAAGTTGATGGTGAACTGGCTGAACGGGTCCCCCTCTGAGATGGTGTAAACAATGCGTGGCCCCTCCGAGTCATTAGCCTGGACATGCACGACAGGTGTGTGAAGCTGAATACTCTCTGGGATCTCTATGCTGTAGAAGGGCCTTTCAAACACAGGCACGGCCTTGTTCACAACCGTGATCGGCACCTCCACCTCAGCTGAAAGGGTGGGCTCACCCCCATCTTGAGCCACAACGTTAACCACAAACTCTGTATTTAGAGTCTCCTTCTGGAATGCCTTTTTCAGGGAGATTTCTCCAGCAGGGCTGATCTGGAAGAAGTCCTGATGCTCCCTTAGGCGGTAGTGTATCTCAGCATTTCTGCCAACGTCACTGTCCACAGCAGTTACCTGCCTGATTGCCTGGCCTTCCTCAGCATCCATCTGCACCAGTGCATGATAAGGTAGATTAACAAACATGGGCGGGTTGTCGTTCTCATCTTCGACGGTCACTGTCACGACCACATGAGCTAAGCCGGAGGATCTTTCTTCCCTAGTCACCTCCACAACTACATCAAATGCATCTTGTTCCTCGCGGTCAAACGGAACACCGGTTGTGGAGAGCACACCTGATGTACGGCCGATCTGAAACCTTTCATCAGGATTCAGGATAGTATAAAACAGAGGCTCATTCACCTGATTCCCCACTACAGCAATGACAGCAAGTGTCTTTTTTTCACGGGAGTTTTCACGGATAGAGCCAGTATATGACTCTTGTGTGAACTTCAGTCTGCTCTCCTTGTTCTCCCGGATGCTTACTTTCACTGTGGCAGTGCTGGCAAACCTCCCATCTGAGACACGCACCCTAAGCTCGTACCTGCTCCTCAGCTGGGTGACATTCTGAACAGAAATAACGCCTGAGTTTGGATCCATTTTGAACTTGTCCCCAATGTTGCCATCCGAGATGGAGAAGATGAGCTTGGAGTTTGGGCCAGAGTCTGCATCTGTGGCATTCACTGCAATGACCTGCACCCCTCTGTATGTGGGCACTATGAGTGTGGCCTCATAAAGCTCCTTGCTAAACTGTGGAGCGCAGTCGTTGACATCGATCACTCGGATCGTCACGTTGGCTGCAGTCTCGGCGAACAGGCGTGGCGTTCCCATGTCATGCACTTGCACAGTGAAGCGGAAGTCCTTTCTCTGCTCATAGTCCAGGGAGGTGGTGGTCCGGATGGCCCCTGTGCTTGAGTCAATAGCAAAATAGTTATGGGCAAACGGCTCGACTATGTGGTAAACCAGCATGGCATGGGCATCCCTGTCTGCATCTGTAGCTCGGACTACCAGTGGAGAATTGTCCTCAGTTAAGACCACACTGTTAACCGGGGCCGCTTCACTGACTGTCCCAATGAACTCAGCCTGGGTGAATGCGGGTGCATTGTCATTCTCGTCTCTCAAGTGGACCAGGAGTGTGGTGTTGGTGGCCAAGCCAGCCATGTTGGTGCCCTGAACAATCAGTTTGTAGGAAGGCTGAGTCTCATAGTCCAGTGCCCTCTGGGTGACAACCACACCAGAGTTGGGGTTTATGTCAAAGGCACCATTCACATTCCCATCCTTGATCTGGTAGAAGACTGAAGACTGGCTGGAGGCAGCAACCAGGCTGACGAAGCTCCCGGCTGGTGCAGTTTCGCTGACCTCCGCTGAGAACTCCTTGTCAGCGAACCTTGGAGCAGCGTTGTCAGAGACGGTAACATCAATGTGGACAGTCACTGTGGCACTTAAAGGAGGGGTCCCTTTGTCTGTGGCTTTCACGGCTAACTCAAACTGGTTCTTGCTGTTGCGATCAAGCTCCTTCAAGACACTTATTGTTCCCAGGACTGGATCTATTGCAAAAGAATTTGCAACATTTCCTATGGAAAAAAAAAAATCAAAATAGTTATATATGCACACCACATTAACGCAATAAAAGAACTTGAAAAAAGGTTGCATCTCTCAGTCTGTATTTAACTTCTGCATCATAATTCTTGAAAAATGAAATTAAAACCATGAAAATGTTACGTGGAAACTCATGACTAATAGTTCTCTATATCATCACTTAATTTATATTTCAAATAAGGCAATGACTGTAGATTAACATTTTTTAAAAGATCAGATAATTACACATCCTTGTCATTTTTTCCCATCTTGAACAAATAAGTGATTAAAGGCTTTCTTCACATGGCAACGTTCCACAACTAATCAATAACAGTTGGACATGCAGCTGCCTTTTTCTTTTTTTCCTCCTGTATTCTGGTCCCAACCGGCTCTGATTCAAACAAAGCCATTTTTCCTGGGCTATGCGGTTCAAATTAGCTGCAGTCATCTCAAACATCTCAGCAATGCACGTCCCAGACAGAGACGTTCCGCCAAAATCTAAGCCGTGTGCCCTCCTACCGATGGTGTTGTTTATCTATGAAACAATGGTGGGAAAGAACGGGGCTGCTTCCTGTGGACCTCCCACGGGCCACGGATACCCCATGACTCCGCTAGCTGCTACTGTGAAACGCGTCATTCACTGCAACTCCAATGTGGGCCGAGAGCTATGGCAGCCTCTGGATGGCACAGATGCCCGTCCACTCATAAGCCCAAACACACCACCCAACAATGAGCTGTATTATCAACCCTGCAGGGGTCAACAGGGATGGAATCCTGGGAACGGATTACAGACCAGCATACCGTATTTATGTGTGTATGCGTATGCGCATGCCTGTGTGTATGCGTATGTGCATGCTTGCGTGTGTACACGTGCATGCATGAGTCTGTGAAAGAAAGATTGGAGACACGAGGAAGCAAGAGAACAAAATAGAGGGGAGGGAAAACGAGAATGAAAGAGATAGTGCTCGAGAGATAGTGAAAGGCAGGGGAAGCAGAGGATCTTCTTACACCCACATTAAGGTAGTCATGGGATATTGTATGTGTGTACACACCTGATTCTATGCTGTAAACAATCTCAGCATTGGAGCCCTTGTCCTTGTCAAGAGCAGTGACTTGCAGCACTGCAGTACCCACAGCAGCAGACTCAAACACCCTTCCTGAGTAAGGTGTGCCGGTGAACCAGGGCGCATTGTCGTTTGTGTCCTCCACATTCACAATTACTCTCACCAGGTTGCGCTTCACTGGAATGTCCTGATCACGGACCTGAAAATGCAACCAGATGCAGACACATGAATGATGGAAACTCTGCTCACACAAAGTCAACGTCCTTATTTGTATGCAAAGCGTTTTCAACTAGAGTTAATGAGGCAGTGGAAGATGTGTGTGCGTGAGTGTGGGGAGATGTGAAGGTTGTTTAATTAAAAAAATGAGATGAAACTATCAGCCAATATCCTCTCAAGCCTGTGCCCCTGGGTGCTAAGTGACTGTCAGGAGCAGAGGTGCACTGCTGTCATGGCCAGAGTGGGATGGGACTGGTAGGCAACTGTACCATGACAGTGAGGATATGCTTGTGCATTGTCTCGTGGTCCAGCCTCTCAGCCGTGTACAGTAGGCCCGTCCCAGGGTCAAGCCGGAACTTCCGCAGGCTGAAGGGGTCAGTGCTGCTGAGTAGTGTGAAGGTGAGCTTGTTCTTCTCATCTTGGTCTGTAGCACTGATCTGCAGCACCTCAGTCTCTGGGGGTGTGTCCTCGGGAATGCGGATCTCATACTTGGGCTGGGAGAACTGCGGTCGATGGTTGTTGGTATCGATCACCCGGATAAACACCTATTGGAAAGAGAGAAAGAGAAAGTGTGTGACAATAAACACCCGACACCTTGCTAAGAGCAAGAAAAAACAAATCTAACTTTCTTGTTACTGTGCAGTTCAAGTCATTAGCAAAGGGATAAGCGTAATGTTGTTTTGAACCGGATCAATGCTTAAAATACCTTACCTGAATAACACTTGTATTTACAAGTTAATTTCAAATAAAATAGCTAAAACATTTAACACCCAAACTAATCTCCATCAGGAAATGTTACATACATTAAGGCTTTGAACACTATTGATGGCTTTATCCAGAGTGACTTTCATAACTTCAATTTTTACACACTCTCCTTTTATACAGCTGCATATTTACTACAAAAATTCAGATAAAGTACCTTGCCTAAGAGTACAATGGCTGAGCCCTCGCCAGGCATGAATTATACATTCAAAGTTTGCCTTTGGTTGACTTTTCTTAGTTACTATTAAACCTTGATGTTTAACCACAAAGATCAACCATCAAGTTTCAACAGAATATTACAGAAGGTAAATTCAAATGAGATGCATGGAGGAACAAAAATGTGGTATCCTAAAGCAGATTAGTCTTCAAGCTTTTCCCTCCCAGAGTATTTTAGAAAGAAAAAGCCCACAGCTTTTTTTTCTTCAAAATAAAGAACATGAATTAACTGTGATAAGGAATAATACACAAATACTATGCCCTCAGGGGACTTCATGAAATGTAAAAATGTAATTTACACTTCATTAAAATTCTCTGTAGCCTTGTACAGATCAATCCTTTAGCTCAGCTCTTTTATCAACAAAGGAAGTTTGCCTTTTAGATTCCGGAAGCGAGATTGTAAGTGAAAATTTGGGAACAAAGCAGGTTGACAAATCAACCAAATCAACAAAAGTCACCAGGTGGTGACTTTAGGTTTAGTTAAACATTTGTTGAGTAGATGTGCTTACCCTGGGGCCATTTGTACAGCAGGCACATTTTACAGCACCGCATCACTCCAGAACCAGCTCAGAGTGAGAGCTGTCCTGGCCCAAAGAAATATGAAAGCCTCTCACATTTCAATAAAGAACAGTTTAGCCAACAACCAGATCAAAAGTTCTGTACAGAGTGCTAGCAATATTTACATACAATACGCTATATTGGAATTTGCCTTAAGAGGGCATTTTTAGGACACTATGAAGTGATGTCCCTTGCTTATAAAGACAGAATTACCCAAAACAGAGAAAACGCAAAATAATTGACAATTCCCATCCGTTCTCAACTTGTTTTGGAATTTTCCCCCATGAAATTTTTGAAATTCTGTGATTTTCACTTTTTCAAACAATTTGGCAATTCAGTCTATAACTCCACACATACACACACTGCCTCAAAACTAAAGGGAAAACAAGGCTTTATCCTTCTCTCTGGGGGGGACTCCACAACAGACGCTGAAAGGATATGCAGGCCTCACTTTCCCCTCCCCTGAGGGCTAGGCTTGAGGGACCGTCACTTCAGTGTGACGATTGGGCTCCCTGGGCCACTGATGTACCGTCCTCCAGTCACAAATTCGCAAATCCCCTTTTCTTTCCCTTATATTTTGCTTCATGGAAAGCCAGACGTTGTTGCTGTGACTCCCTAGGGCCCCGCGCATGGTCACGCTTGCTCCGTGCACATTAGCCCACCCCCTGTACTGCGCTCGAGGGGGCCATGCTGCACTTGAGACAATAATGCCCCATCTGTGCGGCCACAGATAGCAGCGCTGGTGAGCCGCGAGCCATACGGAAGCGACCGGTGACGCCGTCAAACAACTGAATCGCGATTGCCTCTCCATGATATGCAACTCATGCCAACATTTGCTAGACCCCACCCCCTCCATCCCAAACCCCCATCCCCCACCCCCCAACTGCCTTTTGAGGAGTCTGTAATAAACCATATGGGACAAAACAGCATGCCAAACACCTATCACCACACAGACTAACACACAGCCATACTGCACTGTGGAGAAGGCTTAACAGACCCATTTTTAGACTCAGCTAAGAGATATCCACACTGGAGACTGGAGTCCATTATGAGTGACTGACTGACTGAAGGGGACATGAATAGGAGCGATGGGGAGGAGGAGGAGGGTACAGCGACAGAGAGAGCAAGAGAACAAAATAGAGGGGTGGGTAAAAGAGAATGCAAGACAGCGCGGTAGAGGGGCAGTGAGAGAGGGTGCAGAGGATCTGCTCATGTCTGCATTAAGGCCGTTATGGGGGACTGAAAGGGGGTCCTGACTGCCTGGCACAGGGCCTGGCTGTGAGTCACAAAGGCATGCAGAGCGGTATCTGCTGACCCCGGATGAGCACCTTCCTGGAGCCGGGGCCCATTCTGTCCCTTTGGAATGTAACCCAGTATGCCCTCTTTCCTGCCCTCCAAAGGCACATCAATGACACCACAATCTCAGCGCCTCAGGTAGAACAGGCCGACTACAACAACACTCAGATATTGACCTGAAAATGAGCCACTGATTCCAAAGCACTACTGTATCTATGTGTCTCCCAAGAGAAGGGAAATGATGCCACTTAACTCCACAATCCCATCACCCTCCCCATCCAACACCCCCCACCCCACAAAACAATCACATGTCACAGAATTAAACACGGAGGGTAGGTCACACAATCACCCCCGCAAGCTCGCCATATTGTGCACAGTACCACTGGACAGGCTACCAGCTTAGGTCAAAAATAAATAAGGACAAAAGAGAGACTGATTCCCTTTGAACATTCACAAAACTAATCCTGAATTTGTGTGACTGGACATCTAGGTCGTTTTCAACCCCTCCTCCCTTTTTTTTCTTTTTTTTAGTCTATTCATAAAAATCCATAAATCCAATATCTGTCAAATGCGGTTCACTTGACGGAGGAGGAAGAAAATGTGGCTTGGCACCTGTAACATGAGAGGGGGACAGTGGGAGGGAACGGGCCAGGCCATCACACTGTGCAGATGGCACACAAGACCCATTTTTAAATAGATAAGCATTGGACGTGTTCCACTACTTTCTCTCCATAACAGACAGATCTAATACGGCACAATGTAAAATTTGATTAAACTTCTCTGCTTTCCAGAATAAAAGCAAACAGCATGTTATTAAAAAAATAAGTTTGCATCTCAACTGTAATCTGCTGGAGGTTTATGTCTTTGGTAAAGGGCTGTTGCCATACCATGTGACATTTCAGTGTGATGGACACACACACACACACATACACACACACACAAATCAGCAACAAAAAAAATTCTAGGCTTTTCTGCGATGACTTGAGCATTTTTTAGCTCAGTGATTTCTGTTACAATTTCTCAGCAGTGATCCCAACAGGTAGATTTTTTGAAAAGCTGAGAAACTGATTCCTGCTAAATGGAGCAAGCAGAGGTGGCATATTTTACATGAACAGTGTTTTTTTAATAAGAGATTACAACCAGTTGGAGATTAACTCAGGTTAAAAGGGTTTTTACCATTATTCAAGGTATGAACAATGAAACTGCCGATATACGATGCTTTAAAAAACACATTTGCTCCCACTTCATCTTTCCAAATATCTGTTTGTCTACACAAGTCTAAATAACAACTGGAGTGGTTACATAAAAAAGAAAACATGATGTGGATAAATGGTTATTAAAGATGGCATCAAAGCTGATTCATTTTGTGGTGCGGAGAAAATATCTGAACTGGTTTCCTTTTCTAAACATCAGCCGATGTTAATAACTGAATAATATGAAGGCGATGACAGGAACAAACTGCGTCCAGCTGAATGTGAAGTACAATAGGCCAAATGTGTCTCCTGCACTTGCTCTCCACTGTGCTTACACAGCAGAATTTAAACAAGCAGATGCTCTCATATAAAAAAGACAAAACTCCCATTCCACAGTAACTGTGATCTCTACACAAAGAGCCACTGCACTATGGTCTGCAAGATAACGAGGGCTTACGCTTTCGTCTGTATTGATTCGCCTGCATTGCCTCTGGTTTCTGAGTCAGCAGCTACAGGGAAGCTGGCGGGGGATACTGCTGGTAGCTTTGAGCACTAAGGTACAGGTCTGGCTGCTACAATAAAGATTTGCCAGAGCACACTTTATCTTACCATTACTGAACCAGTTGGACTGTTTGAGAATTCCCATTTTGCAGCAAAGGCCTTGGGGAACATACTGGGTTGGGAAAGTGAGGGAGCATGAACAGGAAGTCACATACAGAGAGCCAGTTTGGTGGAAATTTGTCCAGCACATCTGTAGAGTCCCATGAAGCTTTTAATGACCTTGGTTTAACTTATCATTAGCAAGATATTATACACATATGTAGGTGCGTATATAATGTACACACATGTTGCATGTGTAAAATGGAATGCTGAAGGCACTACAGCCAAGCCTGTATGAGGGTAGCTGCCCAGCAAAGTATGTAGTTATTAATGTAAACACACAGGGGGCTGGCGATGGGGAAACAGGGAGTGCTTGTTTATATGGGAGTTCTGTGTTTCAAAAACGTGAGGCACGACACTTAATGGAAAGGTTTCCATCAAAAATAACTGAAAAGACTTTCATTTTGGTGCTCACTGTACAGCTGGGACAGATCAACTGATGACAATGAGGCCCTGCCAAAAATAAATCAGGGAAAATTAATAAGCCCCACTGTATTCCAATTTAAAAACACATACCATCTTTGCACCCATAATGCAAACACTTGCCTTCAACCACTAACCCTTGCTCTTTCCCCAAATAAAAAATGCGTGAAAAAAGCCATGACACTCACGTTACACCACATTTTTTGACAAAAGAAATTTCAGATTATATTTGCGATAAATCTGCTTTCAGCAACTGATGGTTTCATACATTTGCAGATCTAAAAATACAGTTCAGAAACTCAGAGCATATAAAGGAAGGACTGCCGCATGGTTCCAAAGAGCATTCATGCAAAGAAATTGTAGCTGTCAATGTAAATGTGATACATATTTGTGCCCAGGTTTTTTTTTTCCTGGTTGAATAAACAGGATTGTATTTATTTAAATGGAAAGGGGTCTAAGCCAGTCCAGCATGCTTACATGTTGTTTCACTACTAGTAATGCTAAAAATTTGAGATTGCTTATAGCAGTGAAATTAGTAACATATTTTTCCCCTTCATAAATTTTACATGCTGCATTTCATTTAATGATTCTACTTGTTAAGATTTAAATCATGGCCTGGAAAATCTGAACCAACAGTAATGGTGTGACCATGTACATAATGACATTATGAGTAATTATTTGTACTTTTATCTTTCAATAAACAGATTGCTATTCAATCTTACCATTGTATGTTTATGATTTACTAGGAGACTATAAACTCGTATGTAACATGACCAACATGCAATGACACAAATCATATCATTATTTTGGTTTATTGTAAGTGTGGGTAAGTGGTCAGCGTGCAGAATAACATTTTGATGCTGCAGAGATGTAGCAGTGCTCAGATTCATGTTGCTTTTGCTGAGGCACAGCCTGAAAAACAATGAGCTCCACTTTATTCACATCTTAATAGGTAACTGTTCTTGGATGACAGTCTGGCTGCACCTTCGTCTTTTGTTCCTAAAGCACTACATGTGAATCAAGCCTGGATTTTCCTGACATTTTGCTTAACATTACGGCACCATCTCAACATAATTACCAAGGAAAATGACAACACAATCAGAGGGGAAGAAAAAAACCCTTTATTCGTCTGAAATGGCGCAAAATAAAGACATCTCACTGTGGGCCTTTTTAAGTACCTAAGTGCAGTGTTTGCATCTTTGATGGCACACTGTGCTTAAAATTCAAGACCGTATAATGGGAATGCCTCTCTGAATTCTTGCACCATATCTTCTGTTTCGTTCAGGGGCTGCCAAACTCATCCTGACATTAAGGGTACAGCTGGGTCAGGGTGGAGCTGCTGCAGGAGGGGGAACACTGATTTTGTGCCCATGAGCAAAAAGTACAGAAGCAGTCATTCCATTGATATCAAAAAAACATGGGCGCACATTCAGGTTGAACAACACACCTGCTTGAATTAAATCCTTAAATTCAAAGGACAATTTGCAGGTGCAGTTTTGCTGAACATACCCCTAGTTATTCTACTGTTGGACAGACATATTCCATGATGTTTCTTTAACCTTTCATTACAATGCAGAACACCCATAAGGTGACAGATGTGTCACAGGGGAGCTTTGCTTATACATTCTGACACAGGTCAAGGGGCGTACTGTTTCCCTGGCCTGCATATGCAATGTGCTGTTGGAATACATCTCTGACATCAATGACTCATTGAGAGCATACTGAAAAGATACAGCTCTGACAAACAAAAGGGAAAAAACAAAAAGGGAATTTCCACTCAAGCATATCGGAGTAACTTTTTTGCTCCCCTGCTAGTTGTGGTTGACATTTCTTGTAAACTTGAACGGGAGAAAGGAATGAAGTGCTTCAATCAAAAGCGGTTGAAGGACTTAAATCAAAAGAATGACAACTTCACAAGCTGCTTTTGATTATTTCATAAACAGCATGACACCGCCTTTGTGTATTTTTCCGTTCCAAGTGTTTGCAGGTTGTTTTTTTTTCCTCTGTGTAATGAGCCTGTCCTCGCTATGCAGCCCCCAAATGTCGACAGAGGGATCTGCCACAAATTCCACTTTCCATAAACATTTCATTAGCAATTCAATTACCTGGGTGCTGATAGATTTGGTTCCATCTGTTGCCTCTACTGTCAGGTTGTAATTTGATTTCTGCTCGGCGTCGAGGGGTCTGGCGACGATGATCGTGCCGCTGCCCTTGCCCACGTCAAATCGACTGTCATGGTTGCCACCTGGTTTACACAATGAAAATTGACAGGAGATTAAAAGGAACATCATCATCCACTCATCTGAGGCGCACACCTACGCATAGTCTGGCCTGCTATATCCTCTCTGCATCCTACATCAGCTTCCCATGTTGACTGGAACAACAGTCAAACAATCTGGTCATTTAAGCCAAAACTTAAATGAATACAGCAGGCTCTATGTCTATATTTATACATATTCATGTATATGATATGATATTGTAAATATTGACATGGGACTTGAATTACATACAGACACATAAAAACACATACATGTATACATTTATACATGACTAGATGTTTCTTAAGCTACAAGTCAGGACTATACAACTGCTTAATTACGAATAATGAAAAGAACAATGTGCCACAGATTAATGAACATCACAAAATGCCACAGGACATAACCACAGATCTCATAATGTACCAGACCAGCAGATTAGGAGATCTCAGCAGATAGTACCTTCTGCTGTACAGTTCAGGTCACAAGCCATCTGAACGATGTAAAACACTTCTTTAGCTTGTGAGTCTCCTTGCAAATCCAAAGAAACAAAACCAACAAAAACAATCCAAAAGAAGGTAGGGCGGAAAAGCAGAGAAGAGACAAAAAGACAAAGAGAAAGAAAGGTGTCAGTCAAAAGGAAAGGTGGGTTAGGAAAGGGAGGAGGTGTACAAGTATCGCAGAAGAGAAACTGTTACACCAGAAAATGTTATTTCACCATGCAAAGAAAGTCACTACAAGAGGTTTTCAGCTATGGTTAAGACGACCATTCCTATTAGGAGGTTACAAGAAAGCAAACAAGCAAAACACCCTGAAAATCACTATGGCAGTCTTTCTGTTTTCCTGCCAGGAGCTCAGTCAAATTCAGTCTGTCATGCAAGACTCTTTCTCAATTAGAAATGGGTATGACCATGTGAGCCGTGACGTACCAGTGATCTCGAACCAGACAGGTGAGCCAGTGGGCTCAGTACTGATGACCCCCACCATGTGGGCCACCGGGTCGCCCTCCATGACGGAGAAAGAGTAGGAGTCCTCCTCAAAGGCCAGAGGCTTGGAGGACGGCTCAGGCTTAGGGATCCACTCAATGTGCAGCCGGCAGGTGGACGACTTCTGGGGCCGTCCATTGTCCACCGCTTTGATCTGTAACAACCAAGGGAGAGGCAAACCCACTCAACAACTACAGTAGCAGCATCATCACACAAGCCTGCCAAAAAAACAACACAGCACCTTTTCCATCTGCAGCCTACACTAGTCGCCTTTAAGGAGGGCAATCGTCTCCTGGCACTGCATACATTTCAGTCTTCAGCTTTTATCAACGTGTCACTCGCCAGACTGTACCCACGCACTTGCTCTTGCGAAAACACACACAGCAGACACATCATACCCCAACAGCCTGAAGCAAGTTGCTCCAGACGAAACAACCACCAAACGAATGAGCGAACGAGCAAAAAGAAGTCCTGCTGGAGACACACTTACAGTCAGGATGTCATACTCTCCAGCCGAGGAGAACTTCTTGGAGGACACCAGGCCGGTTTTGGGCTCAATGAAGAACTTGCCGTGTTCGTCCCCCTCCTCAATGCTGTAGGAGATTTCGGCATTGGGGCCTTCATCACGATCTGAGGCAATGACCCTGTATACGGGGTCCCTCTTAGCCAGCCTCTCCTTCTCAGGCTTCTCACGCTCCGGAAGCTTGATCTTGTATATCTTTTCCAGGAACTGGGGCCGGTTGTCATTCTCATCCAGCACCGTCACGATCACTCGAACGGTCGTAGACTTCGCTGGGACACCATGATCAGTGACTGTGATCTGTTGTGAGGGTAGGGAAAGCCATTATAATACTGCAATGTCAAGTATGCATGGTATACATAACATGTATTGATCACCAGCATCATCTCTACACATTTTATCAACTTTACATATTTTCACAGCTTGCACAACCATGTGACTGCACTCTCTCTCAGCCATTACTACTCACTATGGCAATGAAATGCAAATTCTGTAATGCAGCATTTATTAACTTATTAATTCATTTTATGTCTGAGCCATTTTGAGTTACTGAGCCAAGTTAACCTGATAAATATTTGCTGTGGGTACTTCAGTGATACCGGGAGGAATGCAGACTGTTCAACTGAATAATTCAGTTTAAGCATCTATATGGCTTCCTGGGAAAATTCTTGTGAGAAAGGATTAAAGAAAACAAAAAAGGGACTGCAGCCATTCTACCCAAAAACTTCTGCACATGCCCCTAGGTTAGGAAAGGCAGTGATTCCATTCTGTCTGCGAAGTTTCCGAGGCCAGTGGCATGCGCAGAGCTTTCCAGTCAAAAATAGCCACTGCCTCTTTTCATGTAGGTCGTTTTCTTTCTCACAAGACTTTCTCAGCAAGTCAAGTGGATGCTAAAATTGAACAAATACCCATTACGCACAGATGTCATGTAACCTCTTCTGGGAAGCAGATACACAGAGATAAGCCAACAGAATGCTCTTTAAGGAAGTTCAACTGCTTTTTAATACTCCAGTACTCAAGTTCCAAGATACACACAACATCACTGCTTCTGTGGCAATGTGCAGCTCTTAGAGCTGAGACACCCCATCTAACCATAGTCTCTGTGTATACAGCATCAGCTTAAATGCTAGGGGAAAAAAACCAATGGTTGGGCATGCTGGTTAGACAGTGTGTCTCATCGCCACATTTTATGTCCAAGTAAATCAAGATGATGATAACTTCAAGAGCTAAATTAACAAACAAATTTGGCTGTCTAAAGACTTGTCCCTTGAATGAAATCTTCCAAACCTGCTAATATGCACATCACCCCCACTTTTGATAGAACTGCAAGGAAATTCAATCAAGTTTAAAAACTGAAATAAGGCTAAAGAAAGTTTTAAGAGAGAAAGGATGCACTCAAACCATCTGCTCATAGCTTTAAGACACAAGGGTTGCACAAGCCTGAACACCATTTGGGTGCAGACTGATATTGGGATCATTATGAATTTAGAGCTGCCCAGTGTCATTCCAGCTCATTGCCAGCACAGATTTAATTGAAGGTGCAGATTAAAACGAGATTAAAAACGTTATGGCTTTCTGTGGAGCAGTTCATTTATACTGCACATAATATCATAATTCACTGTGACTGAATGCAACTTTGGATGACTCCCAGTCATACACAATTCTAGTTGAAAACTGTCCAAGTTATAACAGGAAAAAAAAACTGAAGAAAGATGTGAATTTGCAGGTGGTACAGAACATTTTTAAAGACAAATTGAGACAGTAATTGTAAAGAACCACACCAAGTCAACGATGTATGAGTGAGAGAAGAGGGCAAAAACAAAACAAAAAAAATGGCACATATTCAAGTTACTTGTTTCACACAAAAATCAGCTACCACAAATCAACATAAATAAATTACTTGTGTGAAAAAATACCAAAGGACAAATGCACTTTTTTACAATTCATATGACTTCATAATCAAATGATGTGATTCAATGAATCAGAAATAACTTTGCATGCAATTGTGACACTAGTTAGCACTAACTTAATCAAATCATTATGCTGTTCAGTTCTACAGAAGACATAATGCTTTCCTTTAATGGAAGTCAATTGTCAAACAAGGGTTACGGCTAACCTGTGATTTTCTGCCCTTAAAAAAAAAAAAAAAGCTGCATTCCACTGGAGTCACTGGCGTTTTTCCCCACATGGCTCCATGTGACAGTCTCTGTTCTTTGCGATTTCCCTGCCTGGGCCCATTTTTATCACCTGGCTTGCTAACTGCTTGCATTACATGACTTTGGTATGGGTGATCAATGCGAAAATCACGGGAATCACAAAACAAGTTGCTTTAGGACAGGATTTGCTGGGAACCATAAGGGTGCTATACTACAGATTTGCTCCCCCTCCTCTTGTTTTTAGTATTTACCAGCACATTTTAAGAGAAGGAGATGTCACCCTCCTGCGGAAACTGACACAGAGACAACAAGAAAAGAGCCATAAGTGCAAACCTCCTATGTGGGCCACAGTTTCATTAGGAGCCAAACCGTCCTCCCTTCACACCTCCCCCATTCCCTTCCCCCTCCCCTTAGCATCTGGTGAAAATGAGCCTGGGGCAGCCCCCACCAGACCCCCCGCCAAACGAGAGCACTCTATGGAGGCCCCACTGCCGCTGGGAACCACAGTGGCCCACAGGAGGGCCGCTGCCCCAAGGGAGGGTCAACAAAGAGCTTCCTGCTGGACTCTGTCCAACAGTGACCAACACTCTTGAGTTCTAAAGTTTCCATGGATACCAGGCAGAACAGGGAGGGGGGGAGCTGTTCTCACTTACCGTGATCAGAGGAATCTGGGTCAAAAGTTACTTGCTTCCAATGTTTCTATTTAATACTCGTTTGAAGTGGAACAGCAAATCAACTGAATGTCTCCATATGTCCAAGAGGAGGAATTTAAAAATATTTCTTTTTGTGCTCTCTCCCATCTCTCAATTACTCAAGAATTGTATTCATCCTTCTCTTTTTTATTCTCCACAGGACCCACACCAAACATACCATTATTTCTCATTTCTTAAGCCTGCTCTAGAACTTGAACCCAACCATTATGTTTTTTTTTTAACCCACAATAAATATTGAGTTCCCAGCTACTCATCTCTTTTCCGGGCTACATGAAACACACAGACCCAGAGGATATCTTGTATGTGCTGTACCTCCTTTTGCCTGTTACTTGTTAGTCATAACAATGTGTAGGGAGTGGATTTTCCTTTAGTAAAACAAAAATCTGTTTTTATAATATTATGACAGTGAGTCTCCACCTCTGCCACTGCCACTGCGTGGTAATCACCATGGTGAATGGGGAGTGACTATCATACAGAACCCTAAATCTAAACACTTCTTATGAGCAAAAATGTAAAACCTTATTACCAGTAATAATAACAGCAAAAATATTTTTTGTAATTTCTGAAAATCTGTAAAGGTGTGATATTTTTACGATTGCCATTTTGTGGCAGGCTCACCTCCTGTCTGCTCCATGTTTTTTCCTGATGAGTTCAGTCCCAGTAAATTCCACTATTTCACTACAGGCTGGCATACCTAAGGAGCTTTCCATTTCTCCAGTCTTAGCTTCAAATGCACACATATCAAATGCTCACCCTAGCAAGAAGTGCTCTCTTTGCTGCCTACAGTTCTGAATTCCACATCAATCTGGTAATCAATCTGTAATTCGGCTGTGATCTCATCAAGTGATTTTATGACACCCTGTGGGGTTCTGTCCCAACCTATGTTTCACTTTAATCTGCCGCTGTCGGGTTTTAGACCATTCAGATGGCAAGGTTTGCGTGATCTAATATTATTTTTGATCATTTAGTTACCAGCAAATCAAGCCAAATAATTTCCTGAATCCCAAATGCTTATTCAATCCACTCGAATCACTGCATTCTGAACTTGAGAGTTTTAATTATGCACAACAGGATGACAACTGTCTGGATGAGTTGAGAATTTTCAGTCTGAATTAAACTGTATCTCTCATATTAACTTTGCCATCAAGGTTGCTTTTGCCTATGCAGTTGCATGCTGGATCCTCTGACTTCAGTTGATCTCCTCTTCTAAGTCCCAAATGAAAGGAATCATTAGTCATATCTGTAGCTTCAGCTCTGCTGGAGACATCCTGGCTGAAATAATTATGAGTTATTGCAGAGCCGAATGCTTCAGAAATAAAATCACTTTCACGTTCGTTGTAACAAATCTGAACAGTACTACAGTGATTAGAAAGTGATCGCATCATGAAAGAGTAAGTGCTGGTACTGAAAATAAGCAGAGCATTCTGCCAGGCTAACACACAAAGCTAATGATAATGGCTAGAGCTGACATTTCAAACTGCAAGACAATCAGAAGAGGCTAAACTGACAGTTGTGTTTTGTGGGTGTTAAGAGGGCATGACATGTTGGTTTAAGCTCTAGAGTTCTGCTTTTAATGAGGAGTGTGTGATTTTGCCTAACAGAGAGGGGAAGAGCAGTGCCCTTAACCAGTCTCATCAGGAAGGCACAGGAGTAGGGCTGGCTGATCTAGGAACTCTTCCTTTATGATCCAGACATTAGATTTTCCTCAGTTATTTGTGTTGCGATCCTGAGTGTGATTAGGAAAGCAAACCAAGTGTGTAATACATAAATAAAACAGGAACATTTGCTGGATCTGTACGATCCAGTGGATCTGTACTTAGGAAATCTGTGAAGAAAATTACGATTCCTGATCTGATTTCAATGCCAGAGTGCAATTTTGCACAACAATCCTGCAAGGCCATTACCTTGTATTTAGGTAGTTATTTAGACACATGCCTGAGTCTGTGCTGCAGTTCCTGCCCAGACATGTCTTGGAATCAGTGGAACATACAGAGGATGCAACACAAGTCTCCGTTCAGAAATGCTCACGTCAATATGTTTTGACTCGAGTCTAAAAGCAAATGATTTAAATTCAAGGGGGAAGGGGGGAGGGGTTGAGAAGGGCTTTTACAGTTTAAAAAGCTTTCCATTCTCTGCAGCTCACTGTCTTGAGGTAACCCTTACCACAGTTTTGAATTCGTACACACTACCACAAGTTATAGCTATTACCAGTGAAATACAACTGGGTTAAAAAGCTGTATCAGGACAAAGAACCTGCTTGTTTGGATGTATTATCATGGCCAAAACAATAGAGTTTACACTAAAAAGATGGTCCATGCTCTTTAAGAAACAAAATACTCAAACAATGGATACCCCCATGTACCCCCATTTAGCCACTTTACCTCAAGGATATGTTCATCTTGTTGTTCTCTGTCCAGTTTTCTTGAAGTTGTCATGACCAAGCCTGTCAAAACAGAAGGACAAAACAAGATAAGGAATGATTTTTTGGCAAGGTTTCACACAACAAATAATTTACTCACTTTTTCTCCCTAATTACAAGTGTTAAATATCTATTGTTTTTCTTAAGGAATACATACAGTTAAAAAGGCATAAAAAAAACAACCAATGCTGTCAAGTAAACATAGTGTGTTGCAGAACTGTTTCCTAAATATAGCCTAAACTACCCAGAGCTCAGTATATAGCATATAAATTATAAAGCAAGGCCAGTGGTTTAAAAGCACAACTGTCAAGGCTGCCTAATTTATACATAAGTGCACAGACCCACATTTGCAGCTCCAGTGTTATTTCACACACTCCCAGTTTTTCCCTTTTAAATCAGTTGTGAGAAAAAGGCAACACACTTCTCAGACCTCCTATCTATTTCTTTTTTCTATTTTTTTTTTTGGGGGTGGGGGTGGAGGGTAGGGGGAACCAAGACAGACCCTTGTCACTGGACCCCTGTCAAATACCACGGGAAACTGTGAAGAGCACCGTGGCGCAATGAAAAGCCAGCGCCTCCTCAGACCTCCCACAAGCTGAACAAACACCGGGAGATGGGGTACTGTTACTGGAGGAGCATCGACTGGCCCTCAGTGTAACTGCTGTGATACTCAGCCAGTGGTCTGACTGCTGATATGTATAAACAGAAAATGTGCTGGCCATCCCTTGCACTATGTGAGGTGTTTCCTTGCAGTGTGGAAGTCTTAAATTAAAGGCAAGCAGAAGCAGAGACTACAATCCTGATGCAAACACGCATCAAATTTAACAACCCCAAAAAGTAGAGAGAATAAAATTACATTATGACTGGTTTTTATTCCAAAAAATGTAAAAATAAATAAATAAATAACTAAAGAGGGAAAAAGCACAGCATTTTTGCTCCCGGCCTAATTGCAGGCTTTTCTATAGTCGAATGCAGAGGGGGTTTGCCAATCTAAACCGCATAAGAGCTGGTTTACAACCATGTCGCATCTGATTAGCATGAAAAAAAGGATTTCCGAAACCCAAAACCATCAATAACACATGTGCCAAGACTAGAATAGCCAGCCACAACTGACAGCATCATAAAAATAGTGCTGCCATCCATACTACAGCAAATGAAGGACCTGCATCTCTCTAGTTTCATAAACCCTTTTATAACGCCGGCCCACACCATAAAACATTGCTTTTCCTTTTCAAAACTAGAAAGCAATTAAGAAAAAAGGTAGGACATGGGTCATTTATTCACATGTCAAAATGAGTTTGAATACATTAAAGGTTTACCTTTCAATATTGAGAGCTTCATTAACAGACTTTTAAGAGCACCTTGCATTGTTAACTATAAGATGACATGACCATGAGAAAGTGGAACTGGAACTTTTAAAAGTGAAGAAAAGAGGGGAAGCATTTGAGCCACTTACTGCATTGAGTGAATAAGGCATGTATTCTTCTCAAAGCCTAATTTCCCCTTAAAAAATCTTGTCTTAACAATCTTAATGGGAAACCAATACACCAGCATTAAAACAATATTACAAAGACCCTGTGTGCTTTTAGAAGCTGTGGCTAATGAGTTATCTATTCAAGTGAAGCCTCTTGACTGCATTCTTCAAGGGCTTTCTGAGAACGTAACGATGTGTGAGGAATCCCAGCGAAGCCAGACAAAGGAAGCACGTTGGCCGTTTCCCTCGGTGCTGGGCCAGGAGCACACACACGGTTGCATTTATATGCACTGCATTTATACACAGCACTTGTGCTGTCGAGCTGCCAGCCTCCTCAGGTGTAGAGCCCGGGTATTAGTCATCGCCACAACTTCTCTGAGACGAGAGCAGATCCACAGCCTGCTCCCTGCAGAGACCCTTTTAATGTGAGGAGGCTGAATGTGTCAAATAGTGTCTCAAATAGTGCACTGATCAGCAGCTAAGAGAAAGGAGTTGCTTAAATACTGCTTCTTGCATAGGCCATGCTGAGGGGTGAGTCAGTGATGCACTGTGATGTATTAATGGTGTGGCCGCATCATGCTAGCGTGGGAACCAGACTTGTATATGGCCTAAGCTAGAAGCCTACCAACATTTTGGCTGTTCACACAACAGCAGAGAGGATATAAGATGAAAGCTTTCGTTGTTCCCACAAGGAAGGTGGCCTACCAAGTCTGAACTAATTTGGTCAATATCTTGCTGCATTAAAAAAAACATATAGAAAAAAAAGCACATAGGAGTAATTACTCACCCTAGTGAGCTAATGGTGTCTGCTTAGCAAAGTAATGAAATGTAAGTATAAAGTCTCCAGATAACAATCCTACCTTACACCAATTCCTTCTTACAACCACTAACAGGTGCTCTATAAACTTCACTAAAAAATTTAGCACTAACAACATCTGCCCTAAGTGCAACCATGCAAACCATTCCAACAAAATCACATCTAGTCACAGACTAGTTTGAAGTGCACAGGAGGTAAGAACAAAGGAGCAATGACATGCACCCCAAAACAACTGTTGGAAAACAGGAGGAACTCAAGAAGAGTGGAAACGTTCCTCGGAGGGGGTGACATCGTAGATGACGGAGGAGGCACATGCCCTGGGATTGGCAGGAGCCCCTGGGCCCCTGCACAGGGTTAATTGGTCTGGGACAGCTAAGTGCCCAGTCCTGTTTACTGTGCCTGCTTGTGAGAGGGCTTAGAAAATTAAATCAGGTCTCGAGAATTTCATTACTTGATGTCCCCAGAGGCGGGCATTATTTCTTTTCTTTTCAGAAAAGGTAGCCTAAGGCCTGGAGCATCTCTTAATGAAGTGCCTCAGGCTTCCATGGTGCTCTCAAATGTTAATATTATGAATATTATTATGCTTGATTATCAGATCCCCACCCGTCTGGAAAAAAAAAAATTATAAAAATCCAAAGGCCTCATTAATAAAACCTAAAGTACTTTTGTAGCTAAATAGTTGCATGTGCCAAAACCTGGTAATTTGCATGTGCCATAAAATTCCAGATTTATAAACAATGTGTATGTCACATTTACGCATGTTTCCAATTATAACTAATGTACAATTGTTGCAGTTACTGGAGACACAGTTATGCCAGGGGTGACATACCATTCCAATAACAATATCCGCTTAGTGTCAGTACTGCCATGCTAAATTGCTACCCCCACTCTCTAAGTCTATTTATACGAACACAGGAAACTGATTAAAGAACCAATTGCTAATATCCGTCAATTTCAGTATCTATGGCCAAGCAACTCTGATAACTAATAATTACATGATACTATTTAATCACAGCACATGATAAAAAAAAAAATTGGGTTGTAGGGTTTGGCATTCAGAGCAAACATATGCCCAGTATGTGTGTACCTGTGTGTGTTAAGTTGCATAGCGGTACATACATTCTCATGTCAAGCGGAATTTCTTTGAAGCGTGAATCATGTGAAAATCATTTGAGTGTTTTTTGTGTATGCACACCATTTATAAATAAGGCCCAAGGGACATTTTACATCCTTTCCCTGTTAATAATTGGACAACAATATCATCCAGGCAACAATCAACTAATTCTAAGTGTGAACCTTAACAAAAAAAAAAAAAAAAAAAAAAGAAACAACAAAACTCAATCATCTGCTGTGGTATTTTTATACTCCCCAAAAGCACGGCAGCTTGACTGCCAGTGACATGGAAGTGCCTCCATAAGTATCGTTTAGCAGGATGGAATACCACACAGGGCATGGACCCCTTGCACTCCCAACCCTAAACTTCCTCGACAGACGCATGCCGTCTGCTAGCCTATAAACAGGTTCAACCTTCCCACCCACATCCTCTCTCAAAGTGAGAGTCATCACTCACAATTCTGGAACATTTTGGGACCAAATGTCCAGGAAAGTGGACAGCAGAACATGTTGAACTGGAAGAATCAGTCCATGTCCTCTACATGAATACTTCCAACAGGAAAAACAGGAATGGGGTTAACAAAATGTACGTCAACATCCCCTTTCCCATGTCTGCTCACTGGAGCTGGACAAACAGACATTCATACTGAGAAAATAAACTGATCGTCAATCTGCTAACTGTTCTACATGGTATATGGACAAACAGCAAGATAAAATGAACAAATGAAGTGAAAATGAACAAGCTGGAAAGCAGACCAGATATCCTGTGTGAAAAATGCAAAAGCCATATTTTCTTAAAATGGAGCATCACCTAAATAAAATTATAAATTAAAATATGCCATTCTGAATGTCTAGCAAGTTTGTCAGCATTTTGATTCAGCCAGCAATCATTAAAAATCAAATGAAATGAAAGAACTCATTTAACGGCTTTCATCACCCGAGTAATAATTATACGCACTAAGAATTATAACTAAAACAATGGCTTTAGAATGCAAATGAAATGATATACTTTTTGAAACTTGTGAATCAATAAAACGTTTTGCATGGCCTGGCTCACTTGAAAATCCCTTTATTACCTCAAATTCACACTGCTCACACCTGGCAGACAGTGACAGCCATGGGTTTCATTGTGCAGCTGGGAAGCAATCATTTACCCTGTGATAAACAGTGTTATTGCAGGTGAGGGGAGTCAGCAGGTGCCAGCTCCTCTACAACCCCCTGGAGACAGACATACTTCCACCGGAACCCTGTTTACCTTTACAACATTTTTGAAAGACAAAAGCTTGTGCTAATGATCCTGTATGGGAGTGTTTTCCCCACCTCAAAATAATTCCAGACAATTTAAACATTTTTTAAAGGCAGTAGTCATCTGTCCTTAGGAGTGTAATCTGCTGAATTTTTAGCAGAGGAAAGGGATCATAAGCATGCATCAGCACTGCATATTTTACTTAAGAGGAAATCTGTCAAAAGCAGCTATGAAAACCCACAGGAATCAATGCACATCATAAAAGTTAACTACAGAACCTGTGCTGTAGACAGTCAGATCAAACTTTCCAGCCATTTATGTTGCTGGCTGGGGACTAGGCCTACCAATGGGATAAGCAGTAATGCAGCCCAGCGTTGGGCAGATTACCGGCCGCAGCTTCATTATACTTTTAGTCTCTACCCTGGTTCTTAGGGTCTTAAGTGGTCCATATAGAGAACAGTACATTCACCAGTGGCTTACATCTGTGCCACTTTTATTGTGCTTCCATGTACATTAGGAGGCTGAGTCTCATCCTTTCATGGTCCCATCCAATGGAAAAAAAAAATCTCTGTCCTCAACTCAAAACAAGTACAATTTCTGCAAGCTTTTTCTTCTCCTCCTCCAGAGGTTTTACTTAATCCTCTCCAGTTTACAAGAACAAAGATTAACAGGTGCACTCAGAACTCTCAAAATCTCAAGAAATGTTGCACCACCCCAACACCCTTCCCCTGTTCGCTCTTTCCAAATATGTTTGATCCTTCAACAAAAGAACGCAAGATTCCAGGTTTTTTTTTTTTTTGGTTACTAGCACCAGTTGTACAGCAAAAATGGCAGGAAGCTAAGGAAGTTGTTGGCGGTATGATCCATTTCCTGTCTGGCTTCCCCCTGCTTTGGGCTGAGCCTTTGAAAAACCCCGCTGACATTGTTTTTTGAACAGAGCAGGCCTTGTTGAAAACTGATATGAGGATGTGGAGTGCATGATTTGCTGCTAAGCCCCACCGGCTACAAGCATTTTATGGCTTTTCATGCAACTCTGGGGATTAGCAATGCATATAAAGCTGACAGGAGAATCCATACTCGCCCAGAATCACCCAGATATTCCTTTTCAATTTGCTACAATGACTTGTTCTCCGCTTCAGGCATCATGGGGGGTTCAGACCTCATTTCAACGGTCATAAAAATCACCTGGGTTTACCCTCTCCTTTCGATTCAGGGCTACACGTCCGGAGTGCTACTGCCATAAACGGCAAGACACAAAAGGTTTTTTTTTTTTTTTTTTTTTGGTCCTTTGTGTAGCATACCACATCTAACATGGTGACGGGACCATCAGACCTAACACCAGAGCAAACTGCCTTGCTTTGTGGGCACTTTTGTTTGTGTGAGTAATTTGCCCAACTAGAAAGGTTTTTTTTACAATGCGGGCCTGGCCTCCATGTCCTGCATTTAGCACAATGCCCAATCATGGCCCAAAACATGACCATGAAACAAGGGACATTACGTAATCACAATTTGGAAACATCAATCGCACTGTGTTTGCTTAGCAGACAGCCTTCAGAGGCAGTTATCTCTGGGGAGAGTTTTACCTTGGGCCAGAGATTCAAACCCAGAATGCTTCAAAGATCACAGGCTCTGACCACACCCTATCAAAAGCAAGACCAACTTGGGTCAGAGCACTCTGACACTGAGAGCCAAAAAACAACTTTTCAAAACAAACCTTCCAACCAGCTTTTTTTTCCCCCACTCACATTGCGGGTGTGGCTGGTAACCCCCACCCCTCCCCACCGTTTTTGGTCTTACTTTAGAATCATCCGGCTGTGGCCGAAAAGATCTTTCCCAAGTCCCACAATCGCTAGTCCCTAAATTTAACCATTGAAGACTGAGGCTGTTTATGTTCTTGCGGTTTTAAGAACTGCAAGGGAAGATTGGTATGTCCACATTGACTCTGTGGAACATAGCGTGTTTAACCCGTAGTGTTAGCAGACGTAAAAAAAGAAATTGAAATCGGTCATCATTTGGAACTTAACGGGAGGCTAAAATGTCAGTGTGCCTCAGCTGAGTCCTGGACCTCCATGTGAGGAACAGAGCTATGCAGGGCAGAGCACAGTCAAGCCCTGCACTACCTCCGCCTTCAAAAACTGTATCCCAGTGTAACGATCACTCCTTATTATAAAGAAAAACAGCTCCTATCCATGCATTTGCCTTTGAAAGCTTCTTTAAGAACCTCCAACATCTTTCAGTCGAGTCATCCATCTCTGGACTGATTAAAAAAACCCAAGAGTGTGCAGGAGAGCTCAAGAGCCCATAACAATGGAAACTATGTCTCACGTGGCACATGGAACAGGCTGCTGCACAAACTGATATGCACAAACTTATTTGTGATGGAGGCTCTTGTGATTTCCAGTAATATTACCAATGGGGAATTTCAAACTGTCCCCTTTTGCTGCAAAGTTAGACTCAGAATTTGAGTGAGACAATGCTCACACTTAAAATAATTTATTCCTTCTAAAACTACGGTTATTATTTATTTATTCCTAATAAATACTCCCTTCTCCCCAAGTCATTTTTAATATGCATCGTGACTGGAAAAATCTCTTTTTCCTCTGTGACACATTAGACCTGCCTCTTGAGAACATAAAAAAATGAGCATGGTAGTTTATAATTGGCTAAAGCATCCCCATTGTCTTTCATGCATCACAGTGATGGGTTGGTCCATGTTAAGGCCACCACATCCAACACAACTATGCAATTATGGCCTACTACCAGCAGAGAAGTCACTTTAGTCGGCAATGCTGCTGGAGAGCACAATGCAGTGACATTCTCCAAAATAAGCTTTTTGTTTTTTTTTTATGGAGAACCATTCATCTCTCCCATCCCTACAAGGTCTACTGAGCAGAAACCTCAACTACAGACATACCACATAATCAAGGAATGGGTTTTTTTTTTTTAGTTTTTAAATTACACTTTTCCGGTGTTCTTTTTCTGCAAGGCCCAGAGACAGGAATCCTCAGGCATGTGGCCCTTCCTAATCTCAGTGTGCTTCACTGCTGCCAGTAGGTGAAAGTATAGTTGGTATGCCTGTTAACACTGGCTGCTGGTGGTCCGTCAGCCTCTGTCTCACTCATACACACACACACACACACACACACACTCCAGATGGGCTCAAACCATAGGGGATGGTCCACTGGTGCCAAAAGCAACATTATCCAACGGTGTCTGACATCATCTGACAAAATAAAGGCAGGGCCTGAGTGGGGGTTGGGAGGGGCTTTTGGAAGGCGCCACAGAACTCAATTCCAGTGCAGGGTGAATGGTGCTCAAAAACTGCAGGAACGGGCTATCCAAGAGCACGGCTTCCATGCTACTGGGTTAAGGAAATTAAACGCTCAGGTTGGTTCCAATCTAAGCATGATCTGATAGGGGAACTGCTGAGAAATCACTTTTTTTATGAGGTACAATTTATGAACAGTGTAAAAATCACAGACATTGCAGAGTATGATGTTCTATGCATGTCCACTTCTCTGTGGTCACAGTTTCACAATGGGATATATGGTCTGAATCAACACTTTATCAAACATGAAGTTCTACATTTTCAATATATTTGTGCTTTAAAGTATAAGATAATATTTGTAGTTAGAATGCAAGGATTGTGTGGAGGGGATTAGCAAGGCACAGTCTTGGTAATCTTCTCCACGCATTTCCGTTCTGAAGAGAGCACCTTTGAAATTCTTCAGATAAATGTTTAAACAAGCTCTAATATGCATGAATGTACCCAGTCTCTGCACGCTGTCCTCCGTATAACCTTTTTCACGGTGCTTTTCTTTCCTTGTGTAAAGCTCCAACAAATCACTCCTAACAGTAAAGCAAACAGGTCTACAAAATATTCAGATGTGAAATGTTAGCTGCATTTTTAAATAAAGGTTTATTTCTGATGGAGTCCTGCTTATACAGTAATTTGTGTGATAAATATCATCATAACTCTGTGCATATCTAAGGTTTCCCTTGAAAAATACAGATCAATCTCAGTGACTTCTACCTGGTTTAATAAACATATTTAAAAAAATGGTAGTGCAAGGAGCTCTGGTAGACCAGTCATAGTCAGACACTGATGAATTCCAGGCTCAAATACGTTAGGAAGTATGGCTTGGCCTACAGGCCCTGACATGCCCTCATGGCCTCCATCAACGAAGCTACTCCAGAGCTCTCCATTTCTTTACATCACAGTGAGCACTGTGTGATGCCTTTGATTCTTTAGTATCTGGGCTGACTGGCTCCAAGTAGGCTATATCATCACTGTTGATGCAGATTATTTCTCATACTCCCTAATTCTGTGGCAAGACTCTGCCACCAGTAGCCAAAGAAATACCTTCTCTGCCTGAGCTCCGACAGCACTTCCCACCCTCTCTCAAGCCAAAATGTACTTCCAATACTCTCAAAGAAGTACAGACACCTCCTGACTTTGGGGGGGAAAAAGCAAATAAACAGAATCAGATAAATCACTTGATCAATCAAATGACTGTTTCTCATCGTCGGCACCTCCCGAGGTGGAAGACTCTCGGTCTCATTAATGAGCTCATTTGTGGCATCCTGAACCAAGACCCAATACTAACTGCCAGCAATGCAGTGCTGCACTGGAATGCAGCCAAAGCTTGGCGAGCCAAGTGCTTGTCCCACTAAATGAAACACCCATATTTGGTCTTAAAATTCACAACAGCCATCGCAGGGCAAAAATAGCCACATTTGTTGATGAAGAGGCTGCCTTCAAATAATGACCACACAAGTGGAGGTGAAATGCAAGAGGAATGGCTTGGGGGTTGAGAAAAGACAAAGTTCAATTGCCTTTCTGTTTTGGATGTGGATCTGTGGCTTCAGCATTGAGGGGTCGCCTTTCACAGCGTTGGGGTGGGATATAACCCTTGTTTTCTAAATCGACAGTTTCTTCCATTCCACTTCACGGAAAGTGCAATCGTTTGATCTCTGAAAACTGTGTCGAGAGGATTAAATCAGATTGTGTGTTTTAGCTAGAATACCAAGTACTGTTCAAAGCTCAGACTTTCACTTCCTCTATATAACCCCTTAAGAGCACCTTGTCTCAAGACCTCGATAGTAAGGCTAAATTCTTTTAATGTTAACTTCATTAAAAGACCCCTGACTATAACAATGATATCCTAGTCCCCTTCCTCTTCCACTTTCACCCTACCTGACTCCCAGTCCTCAGGGTGTGCAACCACAGAGTTTTGGAAAGGCACTCTGGGAAATTATTTCTCCTTCAGTGGTGTTTTATCTAATTTCCTCATTGCTGTCAGGCAACCTCTTTTTTTGGCATTTTTTTAAAAAACCCAATGGACATTGTTCAGCAGGCTTCCTTATCTCTAAGGAAGATCTGAAGATATCATTTGACCTTGGGTTTGAAAGGCACATCAATTATTCAATATTCCATCCATTTTCAAGACCGTTATGTTTGGGGGGGACTGACAGTGTCCTGAAAAAAGCCCCAGCAAAAAGCACAAACATCCCTTTTACATGAAGCTGCACATGTTATATTCATATACGGTAATGGCTCTGCATTTCAGCGGTACAAAGACTGCACTGTACACAGTCTTCCCAACACATTTCCAGTTCATGGTACACAGAGAGCACACGGCTGAGAAAAGCAGAAAGAGGCAGACCGAGCACTCACCAGTCTTAGGGTTGATGGTGAAAAAGCCCTGAGGGTTGCCGCTGGTGATCCTGTAGGTAAGTTTCTCGCTGGAGCCCGAGTCCGGGTCGAAGGCCTCAATCTGGATGATGGACACATCCTTGGGGGAGTTCTCCATGACGGAGGGGTAGTAGACGGGCTCGGACGTCTGAGGGGCGTTGTCATTTACGTCCTGCACCTCAACATAGACCTCCACGAAGGAAGAGAGTGGCACCACGCCCCGGTCGGTAGCATACACAGTCAACCAGTAGTGGGGTGTGGTCTCGTGGTCCAGCAGCTCTTGTGTTCTGATGATTCCTATGGGACAAAACGAGCAGGTGAGTACTGAGCACTCAGTGTGGGGGAAGGGGGGTCAGCAGTCATTCACTTCTGCTTTTGACACATCCTATAAACAGAGTTCTTTAGTGCATTGAAGGCTGGCCAGAACCACTTCATGTTATCACCAACAGATTTCAAAAGAAATTCATGTAAGCAGTGACCTCAACATCATAATCATCGTTATTATAACCAGTAATGATCATAATAAAACAATAAAATTACCAGCCATGAGTTAGTAGGAATGAAACGGATGTGGAAGATGTACATGAACATTATCTCTTCTGCTGTGGCTGTAAACACACAGTCCAGGAAAAGGATGAATAAAGTTTGGCTCCGCCTGTGGTTTATGACAGGGATAAATGGCACAAGCGTGGGTGCTGGTTTAATGCGAAAAGGCGTGGCCCTTTTATGGCTGTGTGCTGGCTGGTCAAAGGTTACCCCTGGCTGGGCGAGGCTGAACACTCATTTACACTTGGTGTCATATCCCTGAGATAAGGCTGGCCTTCTCTTCCCTGAACTGCTGGAGTGGAGGCTTGATATTGCCTTTCACACAGCATCCTCTGGGTTTGTTCTGTCTCTGTAACTCAATGACAGCCAGCCCTGCTCTGGAGCCGAAATGACAGGTTACCTCTCACCTCCAGGTTATAATTCCAACAGATCCTGTTTTTAAACCTCTCCCTTTTTCTGGTTCCTGTTTGTTCTCTCCCTGACTGTCTCTCTTTCTCTCACTGTTCTTCTCCCTTCAGCAACTGTTAAGTAGGATTAAATGACGCAAATGGGGAAATAGGCACACATAAAGTGGCTCACTTACATACCCTCTAGGCATGAGAATCAGGATAGCCTACATATCTTTTAATGCATACTAAAAGCACATCTCTGTCTCACACACACACACAAAAAAAAAATAGGCCAAATCTAATTTTTGCCAAGAGTCAACAATGACAACAAAAGAACAAATTGGACAAAAGTTCTGCATTGCAACATGGAGTTAATCAAAGAATGGGTGAGCGAGCAAGCGAGCGAGCAAGAGAGCAAGAGAGAGAGAGGGGGCAACAGAGAGGAGAGAGAGGGAGACAGTGGGGAAGCTTACGGAAGCTCAGGCTGCAGATTTGTGCTGCTGCATGTAACAGTTGTGCAGGGAATTGCGAGTGTTGCACATCAATAAAAAATGCGAGTGCAAATCCAATTCGCAGCGTTCCGGGGGGAAGGAGCAGAGGATGTGTGGGCTCTTGCCAAGTCCGACCCCACGCTTGAGCGCTCCGCTGTTTAGCTCCAGAAGACCGGAGCCCCAGAAAACTTTCATTCTCTGTGCTACTCTTTTCCTCCATGTCTGACCATGAAAGCCACTGGGCTTTCATACCGAACGAGGTGCTCCTGGGCAGACCAGAGTGCCAGAAATCGGGATCTGACAACATCACCCAGCACTGTTGCAGTGACAGCATAAACGGGCCATGTCTGCCCACAACAGACAGGCCTTCTTTATGTTGTGATTAGTGCTAATTATGCAGACTTCACCCGAGTTTGTTTTCTGTGCTTGCCTGTACACTGGATTTCCCTTTGCTTTCAGCCCATGTCCAACTGTCTGCACAGCCCAGCAGCCCAGGGCAGCAGTGTACTTTAGTGCAGCAGTTCCAAAACTTTCTTCCTCAAACGACCGCCGCAAGGCAGTGAACCCCCAAACACAATGAAATTACTTCCATTACAGGCTGCAATGTAGTGGCTAGTTCACACACAAATACATACAAAGACAGATATTTCATAAAATATTAACACAAACAGAGGGATTTGCAACATTTATTTTATCTGGAAGTCTGAAATTTTAATTTATGAAATTCTTACATTTTGAAGAGGGCGTACTGGGTATATAACCAGAAGACTACCAGGTTTCGTAATCTGCCAAATAGCATAGGTGAAGAGGACATCCCAAACAGAAATGCATACTAATAAATAATTCAACTTAACCCTGCCTTTAAACATTTCTTCAAAGGCTCTGTAACAAGCAAAAAAGAAATTCTATAAAACCATCCAATATGCTGTGTCATTTATGTACAGTAGATTAATAGCCTGCTCCTAACACACATGACTCATAGCTCTCATAAATACGAGACCAGGGGTAAACAGACAACGTAAGTGCCTGATAAAGTTATCTTTCCTTAACGTTTACTTCCCTTGTCTATTTCATCTGCCAGGCGCTTATCCTCTCAACCCTGTCCCACAACAGCTAAACTCTGACACACTGTTCCTTCAGCAGCTACTTCCTTGTTCCTAACCCTGCCACAGTTATTTCAGGCTGGTTTCCTTTTCTTTTTTGTGTTGATTTTTAGAAATATATACAAATTGCTTCCACGGCAAAAAATCCAATCAACAACTTAAAGCTCGTCTGAATACTCTGTATTTAATACTTCACAGACAGTACAGTTAAGCTCTTTATGATTAGTTTCCTGTCAAGGCAGACTGACATGGCATCCCACACTACACTAAATAGGTTAAACAATGCATATCTTCTTGGAGGCTGGGGGGGTGGATAGTCAAAACATCTGCAGTTGTCGTTTGTTATGCTATGGCTTGCCTGGAACTAGCCTGCAGGATAAACAATATCCTGCTACTTGAGTTTTCCTAAAGGATTCTGGTGCATTAATTTAATGAAGGTAAACGCACCAGCCAAACAGTCAAACAATGGCAGAAATGTATTTGAAATTCCTCCTCAATTGACTTGTACAGCTATGATGTTGATTCAGATATTGTCTTGCCATGTAATGGCTGCCAAAGGAATAACACCATTTCGTTGATGAAGGCAGAATGCCAAATCACTGGAGTCCTTGGCTGCATCTTTGTTTAAAACAACAAAAATGTAGACCTTGATTTAATCGTGCAAAGTACAGACCTTTTCTTCTCTCTTCTATAGGGTTAAATAAATGGGTAATACACTTTCATTAAGAAATTCCAAAGGCTTAAGTCAAGGGTCGTGCATGATGTTACATTATGGACAGGATGCCCCCATCAATAAAATACTACACCAGTCCTCAGCTTGTCTGAATGAAAGCCATGTTTTACTGTGGGAACCCCCTCCCCTCTTCCAATAGGTTAACTTAACCTGAGATAATGCAAGGAAAATAGGCCAATCATTTAAATGCAAACAGCAGTGACATAGGTAAGAGAGTCCTCACTAGTGATTCAAAGACAGGTAACTCTCCTGGAACCATGTGCAGGCGTTTGTATTATTTTAGACAGGGAGATAGAGAATTACATGCACATTAAAGCTGGAAATTGAAACAAATTAGAAAGCCAAAAAAGATTAGCCGTTGTCAAAAGAGGATTATGATTTGTAAAATCCTGCGCAGCTATCCTCTGTGCTCATTTTCATATAAGTGGGTCTGTTGCAGAACAGACACAGGAGTCAGTATCATAGCTTCTCCCTGGCAACTGTGAAGACCCTTTAAATGCAGAAACACAGCACAGCCTCTCACCCACACCACGACATTCACAAGTACAGCAGTGTTTTAAATGGATTTCACACAACCTAACATACAGGGCCTGAACATGAATTCATTTACACTGATCTCCCAGAGCAACCCCCCAAAAAAAAAAAAAAAAAAACAAAAGTACTGGCTTCCATGTGTATTCCCAGGCATTATACTTTCCAGACAGAGACTTTGCTTTGAACTCACACTGTTCGCCTTTTTCCAACGGCCTCCACATTCCTCAGCCTTCTTAGGCCTCCTGCTTCAAGCTTACATAAACTTTCTCATCAACCTTTTTTTTTTTTTTTTCCAGCGGCGGAGAAATGCTTCAGATTCCAGAGCCATAGAAAAGGCCTGGCATACTGGCGTATTAAAAATCGCCTAAGCTGCGTTCCCGAAACTTTGCACCTCAAATCACATCACATCACCCCCCCCCCCAGAGTTGTTAGTCTACCTTGCCACCCATCCCCCCAAATTTTTTAAATGTGACGAGATTTCAAAAGACCAAGAAAAAGCAGAAATGTACAACTGAAACTTTTGATAAATTTGCTTCAACTGTCTGCAACCATACTTAATTTGGACTGATCTAATGTGACCATATTCTAGACATCTCTTTAGAACAATATTCTACTCTAGATAAGAACTTGGGGAAAAAGGACATTGGTGCATTGGTAGCAACATCTTAAGATAGAGTCATTACAATAAAGTGAATGACTGACATAATGATAAGGGTTTTGGAATCTTTGATTGTACAACTTTGCAAACAATGCCTTGGTTTGAAAACTGTCCTTTTTAATAATGTCCCTCTTGCCTGCCTGCTAATGGGATTCAGGAAAATTTCATCCATCATGCCTGGTCTGGTTAGTATGCAATTTGTTGTTGTAGAATTCTTCAAATATGGTTAAACAATGCTATCATTTAGGTTAAGTGCTTTTGAGCTTCTATGGAGGAAGAAGTGAAAGGTCTGCAACATCTTTCAACCCTGCATTCTTAAGTCAAATTCTTAAAGAGAGGAATATCTTGCCAATGGACGTTTTGTTTTTGGATGACTAGAGAAATTCAGAGAGTGCAGGAAATAGATGCAGACTCCGATGCTTTCCCACATACGGTTGGCACTCACACTTGATTGTCTTAATTTTGTAAACCTGCTAGCCTTTAGGGAGCAACACATTATGGCAGCTAGACAGTGAACTTGAAAAACGCAGCTAGTGTGGACATTTGTAACAGATGAAGTAAATCATTTTTCAGCTCTAAATAGCTAATTGGAGGCCAGCCCACACAAGACCATGGTTGGTCAGAAGTAGTAACAGATCATTGGTTACTGGGCAGCAGCATTCCACAACAGAAACAGTCTGGTACATGCCTACACCATACAGAGAAATCTGGGATTGCACAAAAAAATGAAACTTCGGAAATGTGAGGCCGCTCAGAAAGAAAATCATCATTCAGTTCAATCTATCATTATGTGTTCCTACAAACCATTTCTCATCCCGAACGCAGACAGAGGCTTTCAGTATGACCAAGGTTATCAGAAAAGTAAACACAAATCCTGGAAACAATTTCCCCCAATTACCACACAAAGATTTAACAAACAGGATCTCATACAATAGCTCATTCTTTTTTTCTAATCTTATCTACGCTGCATCCTGGGCAGAGCAATTATGACAAAGCAAGCCACTGATTCAACCCACAGCCATTTCCGTTTCATGCGTCGCTGTTTATTTTGTATACAGCTGCAACCGACACAAACGGCACTAGCGACAGCTGGCAGGGGCGGGCAGGGGTACGATTCGTCTAAAGTACCATTTCAGCAGCTTAATGCCAAGCACTGTATCTGACCATTCCATTACCCTAATCTTAAAAAAACAGCACCCACTATTAAAGCCCAAAAAAAAGCATCATCAGTACAATTTATACACTCTCCCACTACATGCTCTAAAAAAACCGGTGAGAAATAAATTTGACATGTTTTACATTTACAAATACATTTTAGTAAAATAATTTTATTAGAAAAAAATAGAAATAATAAATTCATTTAAAAAATGAATGGTTGTATTCATTGGGAGTGGGTGGGGAGGGGTGGTCTTCCATGAATGAAGAGGAGTGATGTAATTAGAATATGCCTGACGGGATTCTTGCAGAATTTAGCCCATTAATTCCAGTCCAGGAAACCTATTGGGACATGCCCAGACAGCTTCCATTGTCATATCACTGGATGTTATTTCAAAAGCTTCAGAGCATGTCTGTTCACAGGGCTGCAGTTTTAATATAGTATTATTTAAAACCTGCTATCTCTCAACCCTTGGGGGCAGGTGGGGGGGGGAGGGGTTCGCTGGTATTTCGATAATAAATGAGAAAAAGGTATGCAAGGAGGTTCGTTCTGGCAGAGGTGCACTCAGCTATAGATTTTTTTTTTTTTTTTTTTTTTTTTTTTTCCAAAGGGATGCGACGAAAGCGGTTGTGCAGAGGAGAAGTTTGAAATTACGGATAAACTTTGACTCATGATGACTTTACAGGCCACACCACCTTCCCTACTAATATTACAGTCCATCAACTCTCTATAACACCCTATATTCATATAGGCATTGCCCACCCCCTTTACATACATATATCAGGATTCAATCACCTAGCTACAATCCTGTTATTGCTACCACATTATTGAAAATGCTTAGATTTCATCTGGAAATGAGGTGTGTATGTGTGTGTGTGTGTGTGTGTGTGTGTGTGTGTGTGTGTGTGAGAGAGAGAGAGTGAGTGAGTGTGTGATAAGCCCAGTCTTACCATATACTACCATCGGTTTCATCTGCCCACCATTTTATTGAACGGATGCCAAAAATAATGCAGCTGTCAACCTGTTTCACATCAGGGCTGTGACTGAATATTACTTTGCATCCTTTCAGGTTTGCTTTATGATGATTTCTCAGACCACTGTCAAAAATTAAAATATTGAAACAATATGCATTAAACTTTTTATATTCCATAAGGAAATTCCAAAGTCATAATTTACTATCACCACAAATCTTTAAATCAGGCTACAATTAATGATGAAGGTTAGACTAAAATCCACATGTAGCTTCATAAAATGCATAAGGAAGTGATAATATATAAAACACACAACTAAAGTTGGATGAGTACTGCCAATACTCACCATACTAGAAATGTTAATGACAAATATAGTACAACATTGTTGAACAGTCTTTGTTTTAACTTTTCTCATGGAAAAACCCTGACATATTAAAAGATGGGTTTCCATGCAGTTAAAGTACACTAATGTGTATGAATAACTATACATCCTAACATTTTTGTGTGCATTTTCAGCAGAATCACGTGGTGAATGTTCATCAGCCCCTTGTGACTCATCAGCAGAGTTCATTAAGTGTGTCCCTTGGAGACGCGTTCAAAGTGATGTCCCAGATTGTTATGAGATTGTCATGAAGTGTGGGGGGAGATAAAAGCTACAGTGCATAGAAACGTAAAAGCCAGTATTTCTGCAGCTACACACTTGATCTGAAGACTTTCAGCATGACGATAGTGCTTCACTATTAACCGAAATACATTTGAAAAGCCCACCCCTTCACAATTTTTCCAGCAACTGTAATGAAAAGCAGCTCACAGAACATGCCTTTGTGCCAGGCTTGTGTACTGACAAGTCTATGTGCCCTCAGTTTAACCACTCTACAAGGGTAAAAATGATTTGACAGCATTTTTAAACCATTTCAGAACTACAAGACAGGCATGATTGCTGCAAGTGTAACTATAACACATTGCCAATTTGCAACAATTCATAGTTCATTTGTGAATGTAGAGCACCAAATAAATGTGTCTTTGTAGAAACACGACTAATCAGAATGCTTTCCCTCACAAGCAAAACACGAGATCACGGTATCTGCTGAGAAATAGCCCATGAACTTTGCCTCTTCATCCCCGGCATGGCATATTCTGTTTATTTTATAAATACTTCACCTATTTCAACTTTGTACCATCACCAAGATTTCAGGAGCAAACTTGGTGACCTCCAAACTGGAGTGCACTGGCACCACAAGAGCCAACTTGCAATCAGGCCATCCGGGCTGCGCGTGGCCGCTTTCCGAGTTTAAAGACGATTTAACAGGCAAGCAAGAGCCACAAATCTTAACTTGGGGGGGGAAAGGGTGTGCTTTTCATTTAGCGCCCTGCAATCAACTCCAGCTCATTCTGCATTCCTGACCCAGGTTGCTGGGGCAACTCTACTCAAGCAACGGCTACTCGGCAGGCGCACATTCTCTTTTTCCGAGCATGCCGAAGCCGCCGAACTTGTGGCCCCAGTGCTGTATTTCGGAAACAACACTAAGCCAGGAGGCAGGAGCCTGCAGAAAAGAAGTCCGTCTGGATCCCGAAAACCAAGACGGCAAACCGATCGCTACATACCTCCCTTATCTGGCATCAGAGCGTGAGCCTGGCCTCTCTCACAACAGGAAGGGTGCTGGGAGGGCAGGTGGGGTGGGTTGAGGGGGCATAAGAGGGGGGGCTTCTTCTTGAAGAGGGGAAAAACACACTGGTGGAACTTTGTTGTTACATGTCAAACTATTTCACCAGCCTTCAACAAAGGACTCTTTCACTGAGCAATATGCGAACAACTCGGAGCAAAAAGGGCGACTGAATACATTATGCACCAAGCGCATGGATGGAACAAATGAGCCACGGGACCAGAGGTTGCGATTTTATCACCCGTTATTGCGTACTCACGCGCAGCTCTACATCACAAGCCCCTTGGTGTCTCTCTCAGGCTGCACTGTTTTCAGAGTTATGAAGCTTTGCCACCAAGCACTTCCTCAATGGACAAAGAATTCCATTTTTTTGCTACCACATTCCTCAGTCTGCACTACAGATGAGAGCAAATTAGTTTAACAAATTGAGCTGATGCACAGAATGGGGACACTTACGCACTGACTTCATTAAAGAAAATGTTACTGAAGGACTTAAGTTTCCAATAGTCTTCAACAAACTGACACAGAAGAAATAGCTGATACCCACTTAATTCTGTCCAAGACAGACATTTTCAAAAAGAGGTTAAGAGTGCAGATTAAAGCAATTCTTAGAGGAACATAGGATATCACACCACACACTGACTCAAGAAATCAACAGTAACTAACAGCAAATGCAGACCTTATTAATTATAACAAAACAAGAGATTTTTAAATTATTCAATAATTAAGTCTTCTCCACATATACTACCAAATACCATCACCCCTACTCTTCTATAGCCAACTTTAAAAAAGGTTTTAAAGGCTACAAAGTTTACCAAGATAATAAACAGAAGCTGGTCACCCACAGCCACATTCCAACTGTGCCTAAACCACTTCCCCCCCCAATCCTTGCCTTGAGAGTCAATCTCCCAGATACGTTTTCTCCAGATATTTTTTCATTTAAAAAATTCTTCCACCCTCTTCACCAAACATCTGATATTGTTTTGTGTTTGGTTCCTTTCCACCGGTGTGTTATTTAATGAAGCAACAAAGATCCTGCACGTGCTTCCAGAGACATCAATCAAGTTAGCGGCATACCTAGCTGCCTTTAGTGTGTCAGGCCACCATTAACTCAATTACCTCTACCACAGTGTCTGCACACACACACACACACACACACACACACACACACACATAGAGAGAGGGGGAGGGAGAGACACACACCAGGGACAAAATTAGCTTGGCTCGCAAACTAAATCTCACCAAGGTTCCACATTGCAGTCTACACTAAACATGTTTGTGTGATGTGCAGACAAAAATGCAAGTTCTAGAGTTTGCAGCTGGTATCAGTCAGCAGCTGCAGACAAACCGCTTAGAAACTTGCCATTTTAATCCTAAATCCATATTTCTACCAAAAACGGAAAACATCTTCAAAGTAGCCATTAAGATATAAGATTTTCCAGTACAGATAAACCATTGAAGATTCTGACTACATCTTTACATTTTCCCATGGTTCTCTTTCTTCAACAAACTAACGATGCACACACGCACGCACGCACACATTAGGCAGAAAGAAAACCTTCAAAGCGACCAGTATATTTTAATTTCCACATCCCTTTTGGCCATCCTGGGTCAGAGGCAAACAAGAAAATAAAAGGTAAGGGCCTAAATGAATGCAGCCATGTAAAAATGTCCACAGATGTGTCTTCTTCCTTCATTACCTCCTCTGCCGCCTATAAAAAATGCACAACTGGAGGTGTGTGGCTACCCACCCTACCCCCTCAGACCCAGGAATTTAACTGCCACTATAACAGAAGAAAGGGCTTTTGGGTGTGCACCCTTATTTTGAGATTTGTTTTTTTTTTTTTTCCCCAACATAATCTTCCAGCCACATGTGGCATCCTTTACTGTTCCTCCCAAATTCACCCCACCCCCCTTCCCAATTTCCCAGGGGAGCAACCGCCTTGGGCATACTTGGTCTGCAACCAGCTCTGGCTGTGTCCAACACAATGGATCACTATGCAAGACAATCCTATCATTGCCCATCCAGATAGATCACATGTGGGTGGGCTGATAGAGAAGGGTAGTGTGGTCTACCCTACAACATTCACATTTAGGTTCTATTCAGAACATTCACATTTAGGAAGAATCTAAACACAATGCTTCTAGCCTGCACAAGCATCTCTGCTTTTGTTTTTCGGTTGTTTTTTTCATGCCATTGTGGTGATGGCAACCAGTACTGCCATCTAAGACTCAACAGATCAGGAAATTAAACCCAGCTCCTAGCCCATTGTATATGACAAAAAAGAAAATGACCCATCTAATTTTCATAACAACAAACATTTTACATTTTGGAATCAGTTTTCAGGAATGGGTCTCAAATTGACACTACAGCAAAAAAGGAAACTGAATGGTGAAAAACCCTTTCCATTCGAACATTCTTTTCATTTACAGAATCAAACAAATGACATGCTTCACCCCAGTCATAATCCCCCCTATTATAAGAGGGCCTGTTTTGCATTTTTTAGACATCATGTGTGAACAAAAAAGGGGGATCAATAACCTACAATACATCCAATAAACCACCATACAGAATCACTGTAGGGGCCGGCCACATACAATGGCCAACAGATGGCTCAAACAGAGAGGGCTCCATGCTGGCTCATCTTGTCATGCTAAATTTACCACCAGAGAAAGTGAGATCCACAGCAGACTCTAGTAATTTACCTTTCTCATTAACAGATCTGCATAACTAAAATTCCAACTGATCCCTCTGCAAAGTGCACTGTGCAAGAAAATCGGGTTTGAAGTAATACTTTGGAAAGCAAGGTATTCAGCAAGCTGCATATGCTCAAAAGCTTATGTTTTATGTATTGCATTTGGCTGGTCCACTTGGACATTAAATATGCATATTGCCACACAGGAAAAAGTATAAAAGGTGAATGCTGACACTTAGCCATATGTCATGGAGAGCAAGAACATATTATGAAAAAGCTGCAATTGTGGTGCAAAACATTTGGATGGCATATCCAGTAGTAGCTTTATGTGGCAGAACCATTTGAATTCCAGGCAATTTATTTTAAGCCGTTTTCACAGATGCTTGAACTGTGTTCCGAACAGCTGAAAGCAGTGTGAGACTGAACCTTGCTCAGTAGTAATAAAACATTTCAGGCCATGACATTGGCCATACACAAAAACAAAAAAAATCATTTTTTAAAAAAGCATACAAAAATACACACAAGAAAAAAATATAGGCTGTATATATCCATGGGGCTAATCATGACTGCGTAAGACTGCTTTTCAATACAAGCAAGGAAAAAAAAAAAAAAAAAAAAACTAAAAAATCCTCTTAATTCTAAGGCAACTAGTTTGGAATGTCTATGGCAGGTCTCATAGACAGCTGGCCCATCTGAAAGAGCCATCAATTTTCTCCTCCAGAAAAAAATAAGAGGAATCAGAGACCTTGAGTACAGCTCACAGACAACTTCCTTTAACACATGTAACTGCTGCTCGTTCCTTTACAAATATTCATATTCTAGTTTTGGTCTTTTGCACATACTCCTACTTGTATTTCAAACCTTTCCAACTGCTCATGCGTTACAGACACATTATATGGACATATTCTGTTTGAAATTCCTGATTGTGGGAAACATTTTTATAACAATTATTCTTGGCAGATAGAGGTTTAAAGCTTACCAGTTTCTTCATCTATGGTGAATATTCCAAGGCCAGACCCATCCCTTATGGAGTATCTTATTTCCCCATCTGTGCCTTTGTCATCATCCTGTGCAGTGACTTTCATGACAGAGGTGCCAATGGGCACATCCTCCTTGACAAATCCTTTATTCACGAAAGAGGGGAACAAAGGGCGATACAGGTTCTCATTCACATCCACCACATCCACCTCGATGCGACAAGTTGAGGACAGAGAGACTGGCTTCCCTTTGTCCTTTGCCCTCGCCGTAAGATTGTACACTTGCCGTTTCTCATAATCCAGGTTCTGCATGATCCGCACAGCTCCACTCAGTTTGTCCACGTCAAAGCTCCCATCTCCATTGTCCACCAAGCTATAGCGCACTTGGCCAGACTGACCAACGTCAGGGTCATGAGCCTCCAGCCACATAATAACTGTCCCAATTGGGAGGTCCTCTCGAACCTTCACCCGGTAGTTGGGAGGAATGAACCTGGGTGGATTGTCATTCACATCCTCCAGAGTGACCTTCAGCAGCACAGTCGAGATAAGCTGGGGTTCATCAGCAGCCTGGTCTCGCGCCGCAATCTTCAGCACATACACGGGATGCAACTCCCGATCAAGCTCCTTTTTCACTTTCACAACACCGGTCTGCTCATTGATTGAAAACTGATCCATGTCAGCCACTAGTGAATATCTAACCTCACCGTTGGCACCCAAGTCTTTGTCTGTGGCCTCCACCTGAATGATTGCTGCACCCACCTCTGTGCTTTCACTTATTTCAACAGAGTAGCTATCCTGCAGAAACTCTGGGCAGTTATCATTTGCATCCAGTATATTGACGTCCAGCAGACGTGAAGAGGACTTCTGAGGTATTCCCAGATCATACACAGTGATGTTCAACGTATAGTGATCGGTCGTTTCTCTGTCGAGTGGAGCATACACTTGAAGCCAACCAGTGTCCATTTCAATCACAAAGCGACTTTCAGTATCTCCTCCAGAAATCACGTAAACTAACTTCCCATTGAACCCACTATCCGCATCTGAGGCACTTATCAGGATGACTCTGGCCCCAACTGGAAGGTCTTCTTTGACTTCAATGGCACTAGGAAAAGACTCTGCAAACTGTGGTGCATAGCGGTTAATGGAATGTGTGTCCAAAAAGTTATCCTCAGTTTCCATGTGGGTATGGATCCTACTACCCTGAAGCAGCTTTTCTGCCAGCATTGTAGCAACCCTGGTGTCAACACATTTTAACTGAACTGGTTTCCGGGCAGTAATGACACTGATGTTCATGATCATTGGTGGGGTCACATTTTCACCATCACTGGCTGTTATTTGTAAGCTGTGAAAGGACACTTTTGCTCCCTCTCCATCACTCAAAGACTGTTTCAGAGAAAGGACGCCAGAGTTTGGGTTCAAATCAAACAGATCAAGGTCATTGCCCGCCTTTATTTCATACCGGACAAGCTGCAATTCATCAGCGTCGATGGCAGACACAGTGGCTATCTGCTCGCCTACACCATGGTCCCGTGGCACAGTTACTTCACAGTCCACACTCTCAAACATGGGCTTGTTGTCATTCAAGTTGTTCAGCGTGATTGTGACAGGAGCCTCCACTTCGCGACGGAAGGGAGAGCCCCAGTCTGAAGCACGCACCCGGAGATTGTAAATCCTTGGCATGAGTTCATAATCTAAATCCTCAGCAGTGCTAATGACACCGCTGAAATAGTCAATGACAAAAGGCTGTGGACTTATGTTAGCGATGCTGTAGGTGACGTAGCCATCTTCTCCACTATCCAGATCACTAGCCCTGACTGTAAGAACACTGGTCCCTACTGGCACATGCTCATCAACGCTGGCTTTGTAAGAGGTCTGCTTAAATTCAGGGGCATTGTTGTTCACATCAATCACGTCAATGATGACTTTAGTTGAGGCTTTCCTATCACTGGTAACAACTTCCAACTCATATCTGCCTGCGTAGTCCGCATGGATTGGTCCAGCTGTCGTAATGAGGCCTGTATCTGGATTTAGGGCAAAACGATTTTTTTCTGTCTTATATTTGAACAAGTACTTCAAATTGGGATACTTTGGCACAGCTGTCACCATTGCAACAGGGGTGTGGAGAGGGGCAAACTCACTGAGGTTCACCCTGTAAATGCTCTTTTCAAATTTAGGAGGACCCACTTTGAACTGAGGCGAGTTTACATGCACCACTTTGGCTGAGGAGAAGCGAGGGGGGCTCCCTTTATCCTTAGCCTGCAGAGTAAGGTTGTATCCAAAGGGCTGGCTGTCCCAGTCCACATCTCTAACTGCTTTTATCTTGTACTCTTTGCTTCCTGGGCTGGTTCTCATTGCCTTGAACTGCTGCAGGGGATCTCCAGCCACAATGCTGAGTGATGCAATCTCCCCATTTGGTCCCTGGTCACTGTCCTCCACCATCACAACAGCATATGTGGGGTCCCTGTCGGCATCTGAAGGGGACAGGGAAACCGCCGTGATGACGGGCGCATGCTCGTTTGCCTGTTCCACCCTGACCGTCAGCTTTGCCATGCTGCTGAAGCCACTGCTTCCGTAAAGCTTCATGCCACGGTCCACTGCCAGGATCTCCAGTTCGTACAGTTTGGCCTCAGCATAATCCAGACGGCCCGTCAGTGTCACTACACCGCTGGTTGGGTGGACAGAGAACATATCTGTCCACACCCGAAAGCTGTAGTAGTATTCACCATTTGTCCCAATGTCAGCATCCGTGGCGGTGACCTGAGCAATGCTGGTTCTGATAGCCGTGTTCTCTGGCAGGGAGATGCTGTATGAGGTGGGTGAGAACAAGGGCCGCAGATCATTGGTGTCAAGGACCTGGACCCTGACCTTGGCTCGGGCCTCGGCATTGGTACTCCTCTCTGCGGCCTTGACCGTGAGCAAATAGTGGTCTTTCACTTCCCGGTTGAGAATGGCAGTGCTGCCCCCTTTGGTCCTTATCCTCAGGAAACTGAAGTCTCCCAGAACATACTCCTCGGCTTTGAAGAGGTTTTCATTGTCCCCCGACACTATCTTGTACTTTATCTCCCATGTTGGGTCTGAAATGTAAATGCCCATTTTGATGGGGCTTTCTAAATAAGTCTTAGCTGCAGAGTTCTCATATATGGTGGCATTGTACAGTGGATGTGTAAACTGCATGGGAAACTGCTGCTCCATCCTTTGGTTCCCTCTGCAGCTGCAGAGAAGCTGCAGAAGCATTAAAAGCAGCGAGGTCCAGCGTCTCCCCATTATGCCGTGGTGCACTCTTCACCAAACCACCTAGAACACAGTGAGAGTCGGGGAGAGAGATACAGACATATAAATGATTGGCATACTTTCACTCTGAGAAGTATATCTAACATGTGCTGCAGATTCCAGCTAAAGAATGTTTTCACCTGACAAGTATATTTTGAGAGATTACACTGTGACAAGCCTGTGATGTTTCAGAGCTGTCAGAGGGGCAGCTTTCACAACCTACATTTATACTATGCAAAATTATCAAAAGAGAAAGCAGACTTTGTGATGGAGGGGGGCTAATTCTGCAACTCACTCAAAGCTTCAGTCAATTAATTTTCCCTACTGATAAGTTTCAGTCCAGTTCAGATTAACTACAGCTGCTCTATTTGTGTAGTGAAGAATGGAAGAAATTTCCATGAATAAGCAAAAAAATGCATTTATCTCGACCTACATAGCTGCAGCAAGTTAAATACACCCATTTTATAAAACGTTTAAAACTTCAACCTGTATTATATTACAAAATATAAATATTATGTGGCAAGCAACGAAAAGATTCTGAAATATTACTTTGATCACAACAATGATGTAGCATACAACTCCAAAATGTTTGAGGGTATTAATGGCAATATACAAACTTAAAATGTAGGAGGAATTTTTCAATTAACTAACTAATGAAAAGAGCTATTTCAAAGTAGAGATGAACATAGTTTTATAAAGCCTTATACTTTAAATTGCACGCATCTACGATTATTTCATCATGATGCTTTATGCAAACAGTCTCGGAATATTTTTGGAAAGACTGGATAACAGTGCCCGTTTATAATAAACGAATGAAAAATATTCCTTTTTAATAAAATCGTTATAACCGATAAGGTCGTAGACATGGTGTTCACTTTATGCCCTCTTGGTAGTAGTTTCGTTCCGCAGCAAGTACACTCCGGAATTGCCGTAAACCTCCACCAAACCATTACGGTAATTTAATACAATAATTAATAGCACCCGTTATATAGGAGGAAGAGGGAGCCCTATATATTTCGTGTTGCCAGCAACGTTTCTGTTCAGTGTGGGTTACTCTACTCCGCAAGGAAAAGTAAACAGAGTAGCATACCGTTCTCTGTACTGTATATAAATTTAGGGCTCCAGCAATGTGAACTGGCGCAATTTTGAACAGCTCGAGCCAACCATACAGTCTGAATTGTTACTATTAAGTTTCGACTATTAAGTACCCGAAGTATATCGCTAAATTTTCTTGCGGGCAGATAAAATTGACCAGCCACGTTTTAACAACTGTGTTGAAAACCCACGCTATGCTATGATCAATTTATGTCCACCTACCGTATAGGAAATCTCTGACTTCAAAAATCATACTTTTCCCCATAAATAAAGATGATATTCACATGTCAAGTATTCATGCCTTTAGGGCAAATATGTAAGAGCAGCTACCACACCTATCAGGTTGACGAGCTTGCATTTTCAATGCCGCCTATGTAGCCTGCTGTGGTTAGCGTACACACACTCCAAAAGAGTAACTCACATTTTAAAGGAATTTAATGCTAAATAAGACATTAGTATTCCGTTTCAGTAATAAGTGGCTTCCTAAACGAATGCCTTTTTATACCTAAATATAAGTTCTTCTTGCTTTCACTTAATCTAATTCTTTTGAAATTGCATACGGAAATCAAAAATCATCAAGCAAGTGAGTATTTTTCGTTGAAATGTACGATCCCATCCCCCATGTGAATCCATTTCCATTCAATTCACGTAACCTTGCTACCGTGGATAAGCCAGATGTCGCTAGCTAACGCTACAGATTTTATGTTAAAAATTGAAGACTAGCACACATGCAAACTAAGTAACGTTTACAGTTACAATGAAATGCACACAACTTCAATATTGTATCTGTCGGACCCTAATATTCTCTAATCAAAAACTTTCGCCAACTATTATAACAGTAACGTAATGAAGGAAACCGGTCAAAGAACTAGATTAGGAGCCCCTACAAAGCACCAGCAAGCTATCAAGGCAACTAGCTACTTAGCCTAACGTTCTGCGCGACTCAGTACAGCCACGACTAAACTTTTTTTTCTGCAAGCTAGAATAGCAAAATACGAGCTAGACTTTTCAGAGTCGCTAGGCACACAGTTTCCCATGTTTTCTTACCGTTTCCTACATTAACGTCTTCGATTTGGAGGGGTTTCATGTGTTTTATCAGATTCCACATTCAGCATGGTCTCAGCTCTGGGCTACCGCGCTCTCACTCCTTTTTCTTCTTTCTTGTCCTGCTCTCGCTTTCTCCCCCTCTCTCATACACTCTCTGCCTTTCTCAATGCGCCTCATATCTTTGCGCATTGGGATCGCCCGGATCTACTTTCTATTGGCACGAACATAAAAGAGTCCTGGCTCTCTCTACTTCCCAGATATGTCTCAAGCACGCATCATTACGTTTCTCTACTGTAAATGTACACGAGCGGTTTCAGCGTTCACTGAAAATCGGTGATACTTCATTTCTGCTTGTTTGAGGAGAAGCGCGTGTGATTAAATCATGGACAGTATTTTTCTTCAGAACGCGACTGACACAAAACGCGAAAAGTCTTGCTTTACCTGATTTTTCCATAGATACGCACGTAAGACATTTCAAAACAAATAACGCACGGTAGAACATTCTTGATCAGAGTAAAATCATATGTTTAGCCTGTATGTTTATGATAGAGCGGGACATAACTTTTTGGCTTGCTGTGTGGAACATAATCATACGGGCAAAAACTAAATTAGGGGTTAAAAGTTGTAATTAACTAGACAAAAGCACAGAGAGTATCATTAGCCTTGACCACGCACAATGTCGGGGCTCTTAAATAATGTCTGATCAGGGAAGTGGTTCAGTAGTACATCTTTGATCACATCTTGAGTGCTTTTTCGTTCTGGTCTCATTTTTCTCACGTTGTTTCTAAGCCCAGTCAATCTATCCTCCAAAAGGCTTTTCAGAGGACTGCAGCTGTTTGACTTCTCGCTAGCCCTACAATCTCACTTACACTTTTTGAAGAATTGTAAACTGGCATGCGCAATACCCTCAAAGTAAATTAAAATATATCAATCTCGGGCTGCTGTAAACTTATCGGACATATGTGAACAGACCAAAGATGCAACCATATGAAAAATACTTTGTTCCCCTCCGTGCAACATGAAATATAGGCTACCCTGCGAAGAAGCATGTAAAAAGATCCAGAAATTAAACGGAGGGGTGAAACACAGACGTGTCGTACAGTGCAGACTGTTCCGGCGCAGATGGCGCTCTCTCACTAGAATTTCGGTGGGTCTGAGTGTTCCGTGGATATGGTCTGTATGCTTTTAGACGGAATTATAACATGGATTAACATTTTAGAATGAATGCTATCAGGGTGTCAGTAGGAAATAAAAATCAACTGCGTGAGTTTTGAGTTAAACGCCCGACTTCATTAGTGTTAATTTGTGTAACTTTTTAAATGGTTATCTTCTCATCGCCATTATTACTGTTGTAATTATTATTTTGTGTTTTATCACTGCAGCTTGTAATTGCAACAGGACAAAGTAAGCTGACAGTCCACAATCACATCAGGAAACGCATGCAATTCACTTCGCAGTCTACTTACCAGACCAGCTGGGTGAATGTTGCCGTTCTCAAGTTAGAACAGTTCAGATGAAGCCAAAGAAATGTTGGCAAATTGTGCATGTGGGCATTTCGCGCAGAAAATAAGTTGCATATTAAAATAAATCCAGGACCGGGAATTCCACATTAGTCACATTTCCTCCGCCTCCGACATCCACAAAAGCCACATTTTAACAATCGGGTCTGGTACATTTGAGTCCGTTCGCTCGGCTGTGTGCACCGCCAACTCCGTATACTACAACGGAATCAGTGTATCGCTGCGGGATGCCGGAGCTACGGGCGCTGTGATGTCATCGCTGTTGAGCTAGTCTTGCTAGCATGTGAACACCTACACAAGTGATGAAGGCAGTCTACGTTTTCCGTTGCCTGGGATAGCAATAATTATTTTCAGGAAGCAAAATAACAAAAAAATATTATTATTATTATTATTATTATTATTATTATTATTATTATTATTATTATTGCTAATAATAAAGATTGTCATTTCTTATTTGAGATATTGTATACTCGGGGTACAATTTTGGCTGGAGACTTGCAAGTTCTTTTCATATCGCTTGTATCATGTCATTAAGAGGAATTCATTTGAAACTGAAAACAAATAACATGTTAAAACTATATTACGCTCTAAATTACGCCATGTGTAATTTGGGTAAAGGCTACTAACCAGCTCAATTGTAAATCAGAGCTGCCTATCAATTTAACTGCCGGAGATATGTATATTCATGTGCATATGTGCATTACGCATTGAAAGCATTATGCATGCCCTGAAATATTAATGCAATGAAAAACCTGGCGCTTAATGCGCCTTTAGTTAACGCTCATTAAAACCATATTCACCCCGAGGCTACTTAAATGAGAAGCACATCTCTGGGGCTTGGTGCCCTAACACCGGCAGAGAGCGAATCCACAGAAGGCTTTTCTCCAGAGCACCGTCTGTCCCCTGATTCTACCCATAAACGTTTAATTGGATTCCGGTCAGGTGATCCTGGAGGCTTTGATATTGGCAGTGTTAAGAGATTCAGGAGTTGAGACGGCACAGAATTTCAGCTTTAGTGTAGCAGTTACTCTACAAAGCAACAGCCGATGTGTGTGTGGCCATGATTAATAATTTTTGTACACTTTTCTTTTACTGTGTGGCCTGGCACAGGCATTTTCCATGGATTCTAAAACCATGCAAACCATGTCCATTCAAATCCTTGAAACACAAATTTACCTTTTTAGTTAAACTAACTGTCCACAGCTAACCATGCGCTACATAAAGGGCATTTATAGAATGCTACAAAGTGATTTTCAGTTTCAAAATATTTGCTAATTCATTTTTTTTCCTCTCCTAAATACAACCATATTGTTACCTTCTGTGGAATTAATCTTATTTGAGATATTGTATACTCGGGGTACAATTTTGGCTGGAGACTTGCAAGTTCTTTTCATATCACTTGTATCATGTCATTAAGAGGAATTCATTTGATTTGTATGCATCACACACTTCAGTGCACTTTGGACAGCCCTATCTGTACAGCTCACATGCAGCTAACAGGATCATGTTAGCCATATAAAATTTTAGGCCTGTCCCTGAGCAAGGATCCTGGGTACTTATGCAGTGCTCTCAGGCTTCCCTGAAAGCACCGTAAGGTTGTGTGTTTGCTAAAAGATGAGGATCCCTGAAATTTGTTTGTATGAACTCTGACTTCAGTTTACAAAACCTTCAACAGATCCCTGTAAGTGGTATTTCCATGTCTTGGTTTGTAAATTCCTATGACTATGTAAGATTCAAAGGGAGTGTACAAACTTTACAATAATTTTGTTGCAATCTGGTGCATCCAGGAAAATTGCATTTCCCCTACAAGTTACTTAAAGCTTTGCTCTGGAAAAACCAAGCTCATCTTTTAATTAAAACAATCAGAGGTGCTTCTGGACTATAGACCAGGAATTGATCAGGTTACTTAAAAATCCATCAATACTTTCATAAATCAGGAAAGAGAATAAAGACAGTCAATGCTCTCAGGTGGATGAGTGTTAGGATGAGTGACCTTACAGCCACTGCAGCCCTAAAAGACCAGGCCTGAGTGACCCTGTGAGCACTAAACCCTTCCAGGACTGCTGTTGATTTGCCTTGTAGGCAATGGGTGGTCTCAAGGCCCGATGCTGAGCCACCCTCCTGGCAACGTGGGCCCTCAAAGATGATCAGATACAATCATTAAAAAAAATCTGTGATGGTACCAGCCATTATGAATGAGATAGTACATACAGTTCACAGTTCATTTACAAGAAAAAGTGTCCATTTTTTCTCAAGGCATGCTTAATTGGGCTTCCTTCTATCAACTAAGCCAGAAAGGAACTTGCATTTTTAAAGCTTCCCTGCCTGCAATATTACAGAATTTCTTATCAATTGCATTTTTTGTCATAGTTCAACATCAAGCTTCTCAGTCACAATGCCAGGGAGATGTGGATCTGACTGGTCAATATAAAATTGCAGCTGAACTCATGACCTAAAATTAAAGTTTGGATGGCTTCTCAGGCCTCCCTAAACCAATAAGAGATATAAAGGACCATGGGGTACCAATAACGTGTATATTGGGGGTGGATAGTACTGGCTGGATTTCAGATCAGGAAGCAAATAAAACAGAGCACACCACAGTGCTGTAATTAAATCCATAATTGGACTATGTGCTTGATGTGTGGAAAAAGCAAACATTTGGATGTTTAAGAATTAAGAGGAGCTGGACCTGATCAAGGAAAACCTCAAGTCATACAACCTCAGGCAAAGGCAAAATCAGTTTCAACTGAAACAGAACCTGGACTTCTTAACTACAGACAACAAGCAGTAATTATGCTTGCTCACTAACAAAATGTGTGTAAATAATTTCAAATCAAGTTATAAAATAAGCGCTTTTGTTTTAGAAAATAATTTGTATCCTTCTGGTAAACTCAGAAGTGAAGACCCATTGGGACAACATAGGTAAATGTAATATGTCGGTCCTGAGTGGAAATAAAATTATAAAAGCAGTCTGTTAAGACTGCCGTCAAGTGGCTTGATGTTCTTGGGCTATAAATTGACAGACCTCATACATGAGTTGTGAAGAATTGTGTGGGAGAACGAACAGGACCGCATGCTTTACCAAAGTCAGCAGTTTGTGCTCGTGTTTCACCGCAGAGCGCTGTAATACCAGCATTGACAAGGGTGGATGTGCCTTTTTTGTTTTTGAAATTTTTGAATTCCTCTGCACACCCTCCTGCATGTCACCTGATATCGTTAGAGGAAGACAAGAGAGAGCTCACAACGCCTGCGGCGTCTGAGCACTGGGCGCCTCATGTCACAGAAAATGGAATACTCTGTGTAGCACTGGAATTCAAACCTCTGGGGCTGGTTTTTTTTTGTGCAGGAGAGAAAAACCGGATGATCAAGACATACATTCAGATACTTTTTCAGATGACAAAGCCACAGCAAATTGGACAGTCTTGTTCTGGATTTCATTGGAAGGGAGTGTTCTGAACCCCCACACACACACACACACACACACCCCTTCTTTTTTCTTTCCAAGAGGTCTAACCTTCAGAAATGTCAAATCAATGCTGTCCAGTGCCAGTTAGCAAACACACTCAAATTAATGACTTTGAGACAGGATTTTTACCTGGAATATTTTAGTGCTTATTATTTCAGTATGATGGCCTGACCTATCCTGTGCTCCTCCTGTGATAGGTTTGATCTGCTCCTTACCATGGGGGCAGAGAGTGCAGTGTGCTTGAGAACCCACTCACTATTTATTTAATGTAGAATATTCTCTGTAATGTATATTGCCATTAGACTCTTTTAAGTGTTGCAGAAATATGAGAAACTGTTGTTTTGCACTTTGCAACAGCTGCTGTTTTAAGACTTTCAACTCCTTAACTCTCCTGAGTGAAGTAGAGGATTATCTTAGCAAATCCTTGCTGAAGCAATTTCTATTATGATGAGGTCTCAAACAGGATGGTACAGAGATGGAAAATGGCAGTGGCTCCACTATTCATTATGCATGTACTCATCAGAAAATGTATTATTCATGCAATGAATTTAGAAAAAAAAAACATTTTCAGGTCATTTGTATTTTTGTCAAGATCTGTCTTTGTTCAAACATACACTCTCAGTTAAAATGTAAAAGTTATTTGAACTGCCACGTCTATCATGCTTGTACCTATTGTTTTTCTTCCATATAAAAATGTGTTAGACTGCACTCTACAAAATCAATAGTGCATGAGCTATAAATCCATGGCTTTGATTGAGTGGGGTGATTCAAACATATCTGGAGGCAAACACATACTGGTGAGGAGGCCCTTTGCAGGTAATCACAGTGGACTCCTCAGGTTCAGCACATTACCATAATAAATAGAAGGGCATAAACTCATTACCATGAGGAACGAGGCCTTACATTCAGCCAGCGAGAGCACTGTCTCCAGGAAATAAAAATGGTACACCACCCCAAGAAAAAGGACAGTAATTGCCAGGGAGTACAAAGGGAAAATACAAAGAATACAAATCAACAAACAATCAGAGAATTGTGTATGTTTGGTATGTGTATGTGTGTGTGTGTGTGTTTGTGTGTGTCTGTGTGTGTGTGTGTGTGTGTGTGTGCGCGCGCGCATGATAATACATATATAGCGGGGAATACAAGGTATAAAAAGATACCTTGTAAAAAAAAAAGAACTTATAATAATATAAATAAATTTTTTGTGAATAAAAAAGCCTGAACCATTGTGACCTGTTCCTGCACTCCATGGCAGTTTCCCTGACCTGCTGCACAGTTAGGTCACACACACCTGGGGTGCGCTGGAAGAAATCACCTTAGCAAGCAGCTTCAGTTTGGATGGATAATCTGCTTCAGGCCCAGGTGAGTGAAAGTGCATGTGTTTATCCAGTGCAAAATGCAACAGCGGAAATTTCTTGTGATAAAGGTAGCAAGGTTTTTTATGTGTCATCAGTATTTTGCACTAAAAAATAAGCCATCGTTTCACTTCCGAGCTGTAAGCTGGTGACATATGCAGTCAGCACCATCCATTACGTTCACTCTGATGTGATGCAACAAAAGCAGGAAGTGCAAAGTCCCAGGTTTGAGTATATTTTGCTCTCTCGCACAGCCTGCGAGAAAATGTACAAGCAAAGCTAACAGCCTGGCTAAATTATTTTCAGACACTCTGTATAGGAGTTTGTGTAGGTCAGGGGTTCTCTAACTCGGTTGTTCCTTGCTTTAAATTCTGTTGTCTAATATGATCCTGCAAATGCCACATCATGTCAGATTTAGATATTTATGTTGAAAACGATGACTTTTACATTTTCGTTTGGCTTTATTCAGTTAGATCACTTCTCAGACAACTAATGGTTTAATTCTTGTTAATGAATTTTAATATGTTGGTTCAAACGATTCCTCTTGAAAATGATTAAAATGTTAATGGATTTTGTTCATTGATAGACTTACAGCTGAAATAAGTGAAGTGCAAAATGCAGTGAAGCATGGAAATTTGGCCATTGAGACAAAATTTCCACCAAAAACCATTTGTGTGAAATTAAGAGCTCAAAAAACAAATGTAGTGATGTTTTAAAGCTGGCTTGCAGTAAAATATGTGTAAGCACAATATTATGGAGTATGAACATTTTTGCAACATTACCAAAGGGATTGGGTGGAATGAAAACCAGAATACACTGGAAACGAGCTTGGGTTCCCCTGCCATGCCATACCAAAGTAAGAATAGAGTGTAAAGATCTGAGTTCAAAGAAAAAAACTAGCAGTTTATGATGCAGGCGGACAGTGCTGACTGTAAGTCATTTTCAGGGAGGCATTTGCTTGTCTATGCTTTATTCACAATAGCATTCTCTCTCTCTGATTTTTTTTTTTAATTCAACTTAAATGTCAATTTTATTAGTATGGCAGATTTTACAGTTCATATTGCCAAAATCAAAACAATAATATACACTACACTTAAAAGAAAATAACAAGAACAAGAGAAATAGCACCCTCTCTTTCTAATCTGATACACTCTGGTGGAACATATTAAAACAGTCAAATACATGTTCTATGGTCAATAATGTTTTATTATTCCCTGAGACATCTCAGCATGATCATAAAAATCATAATCAAATATCTACAGTGTAACCATGGTGAGTCTGTGCAGTACCAGCTTGTGTGATAGAATGGAAGCATTTTTGGTATGATGAATAAAATCCTTGTCCAACTTAAAATGTATGGCCAGTTCTGCCCCAGTCTGAAAGGTGAGCTATCACTTGATGGATCATCACAAACTGAAACACAAATTGCTGCAATGGTGTCATATTGTTAGAATGTCAGGTGAGGCACAATGCTGATGCACTGGGTCAGTGCAGACCTGATCTGCAACTATAGTCTGATTTGCTTTCCACATATCCTTCCTGATTTGCAGGTAATGCTGTACAACATTGCTCTCAATTGAATGATAGGTTCAGAAAAAAAGTTAATGAGCTATGGAACTGGGAGTTGATGGAAATGCATATCAATTGAATCGACACTTTAGCAATGACCCCCCACCCCAACGCTCTCCCATGTAAAAGAAATGTCATCTGTCATCCAACTGGTTTGAATCCAGACCTGTGGAGCCCAGTCATTTTCAAATATTCATAGCTTACAGAATTGGGTTCAGCTCAGAATATCTATTTAATAGAGTTTTACATGCTGTATTTGCCCAGCACCCCTGTGTCTGTTACACTTGTTTGGGTGTGAAGAGTACTTATAAAGCTAGTGCATGACTCATGGGGTTAGATTTCTTTTTGTCTTGTGAACAAGATTCTACAGAACTGTGTCCAAATCTTGCTTGTCCAGGCTTTCTGAGGTGCATTCAGAGAGAAAAACAAACATACTTTGGACAAAGTTAAAATACAAAAATCAGATGATAGTACTGTACTTGAACTCCAAAATTACTATATTTCACAAGGTTTACCTGTGAAATGGTTTACCTTGTTGGTTTGCATGATATGCATTATGTTTATTTAGCATAAAGCCCCCTGCAGAGAGTTTGCAGGATATCTATTTATTATCTGAGGAGTATAAATAATAGCTCTTTGGTAATTGGCAGGCGTTGTCAAAAGGTTGCTCCACAGTAATCGCAGTATCAACGCCAAACACGCGGGTCATTATCATACAGGATTATGTAAAAGACTGACAATACCTTCCATTCAGCCCAGCACAATGGCCTTTTCTAAAGCAGATTCGATTAAAGTGTTTGCCAAACCGACTCTTGCCATCCATTTAACAATTTTAAACCCTTATGTAACAGTAGGGTTGTTGGATTAAAAAATCTATACAAACCAGACAACATATACAAATCTTAGAAAATATAGACATGCTGCATAGAATTTGAACTCTTTTAAATGGTAAGCCTTCTAGTGCTAACTGCCTGCTGAATGTTGGCCACAATGAAAATGTAGAATTTGTGATAGCCTATAGCTATTTAAAAATGATTCTAAAGAATTCTGGATGACGTATTAAATACATTTTAATGTATAGAGCTGTGACAACAATGATTTGGTTTTGGCGGCAGTCGAATGCGCTCTTTTTCCAACGGCCCTGTTTTCCGTTGATCCGAATCCCATGGAAATTGTGCCGGGATTACGCACAAAAGGAGCATTTGCGACAGGGATTTGCATGTTTGGATTATCAGAGCCATGTAATAGAGCAGTGTGCGCACAGAAAGTCGCCGCCTTCTCCGGATGCCCATAAAATGAGAACGATCCTTCTTTCAGATATAGACGGAGAGTAATCTGTCAACCTAGATCGCTCCGTTCATAAATTCATTGCGGTTTCTCTATCAGGAAGAAACAGACTCCTCAAAGTCTGTGTTATCAGTGTACAGTTCAGCACCATGCACGAACAATCTGTTGGGAGCAACGCGCAATATTCATTCTTATTTGCATCTCGGATGCACGAGGAAAGAGGGGAAGGAGAGAAGACAGACAGAAAGCCAGCATTCAACACTCATTGCAGTCTCAAGTACTTTTCTCTCCTTTATTTCCCCACATTTCTGTTTCGCGCAAACTCCGTGATCCCCCAGCTTGTATGTATTCTGACTCTCAGAATACATTTACTTATCTAACAGAAGCATGCGCTTTCTCTCAGATTTAGAGTTTTAAGAATTGCCCTTGGGGCAATACGCGTCTCTTATCGTCAGATCTGGATGATGTCACGCTTTTCTTGCGAGAGCGCTTAAATCGGCTCCAAGTGCCTCTCTCTTTGGAGTGGGGAGGCGTTCAGTTTTTCAAAGCTTGTAGAATTCCCATGGCCTTGGAAAAAGCTATTCAAGATGAAGCGGGTTAAGAAAACGCATGGAAGGCAGATCCGGCCAAGACCTTCCCGCCCTCTTAATTATTTAGCCTATTGCAAGAATAGAATTATGAATACAGCTCGAATGGAAAATATGCAAACATTTATTTTAAAAACAGATAACATTAATATAAGCATATTGATCTCTTCCTGAATAGTATTGCCAAGGCTGATGCGTGGAAAGAACTTTAAGATAGCTGGCTGTTAAAATTTGAGTAAGATACCACAAAGTCCATCAGCAAACATCAATTCAATATTGTGAAAAACACTATGCACAAAAACATTTATATATGTTTTGCAATATACAGATAATCAAAGCCTGGATTTTAAAAGCTAGCTGTTCCAAGATGATGCTGATGCAGGTTTTCTAATGTAAAAATGAAGATTACTCCAGAACCTAGGAGCTTTAACTGGAGAGAAAGGTTCCCTTTGTCTCAAGCCTTGACCTTTAACCTACACTGGAACAACCAACAATGATTTGATGACATATGAGGGTGACAGGCATATTGGTAAGATGGCAGACATATTGTGATGTCTTCCCACCTATCGGTTCTGGTGCCGAATGATGGAAAACTTTGCGAGTCATAATACAATTTCAAAGGCAACCCTGAGTACAATTAGGTGTCAGTGCGAGGAAGCTAAAACTGGGGTGATGTGTGATCTCCTGGTTATCCTTATTAACTGCCTGGCAGCTGAATTTTGTACTGCCTGGAGTCTTGCCACAGCTTAAACAAGTATGAAGAGAATTGCAGTTGTGTAAACACAGTGGTACAAAAGAATTTACGATATTCTAGGATGCTGCAATGACAAGATAGTATATATACCATCTTAACATTGCTGAGGAGACATTTCACTATCACCATAAAGCATTAAGTCTATTAGTCCTTAACATAAGGACATATCTTTTATATTATTGAATAGTTATTATAGCTCGTTCTACAAGCCCTCAGCTGATGTGACCTTTGTAAGCTACTGGACTGCAGTGCTGTCCTGTGCATATGGACACATGCTCACTGACCGCACCAGCCATCAGAATGAAGTGGCCTACCCTTTTAAGCACCTAACCTGTCTGTACCTTTTCAAAATAAAATCTTCTACTTGTTGGATATTGCATGATAACATACACTTATCTCCATTACATTCCATAAAATGCAATAATGTGGATGGAATTGTTTCATGTGTTGGATTCTGAACATCTGCTAACAGAGACAAGACACACTGAACATTTGACAAGGCCCCATATGATTTATATATGTGTGTGTGTGTGTGTGTGTGTGTGTGTGTGTGTGTGTGTGTGTGTGTGTGTGTGTGTGTGTGTGTGTGTGTGTGTGTGTGTGTGTGTGTGTGTGTGTGTGTGATGACTAAACATGTTTTACTCACACGTAATGCTGCCAAGAGTGAATCATTAAGTTTTGCTGGAGATCACACAGACTATCCCTTCTCCTGCAGGGCTATAAAAAATTGAGTCACTTCCAGTGTGTTTCTCTTACCTGCAGCCTGTCCATATTAGGTGCCTCAGGCTGATATGGCTTGTAGCACCATGGTTTAGGCCTGTGTTTCATGTAATGACTGTGTTTGTAACAAGCCAATACATACTGGTAAGCTTCAAACAGTCAGGTCTCTGTTGGTTGATCAATTAATCAAATTGATAATAAGTCAAGTATTGCTAAGCAGAGAGTGTTTAGCAAATTCATTATCATAATACTGAATTTCAGATGGAACTGATTTGCCCCAGGTGTAAAATGGGGGGATGAATAAAGATGTCTAATCAGTGGCAGCGCAGAAAAAATCCAGATACATAAAAGTGAAGATACCTGCTCTCAGATAGGCAACAGACTCTGAGACCCAGTTTGACATAATAAAAACCTAAACCTAATCCTTTTAGAAACTACACACAAAATACGCAGTGTGCACTTTGTCTTTACCTCCAGAGGAGCCAAATGTCATGACAAAACTGAAAATCAGTTCTGCTTTGCCGGTGTGTCAAAAAGCAGGAAAAATCTGGACGCATGACGCAACCCTGAGCATTACAGCCCAGATGCTACACGAATCATTGCGGCTTGCATTAAAACGGAGGCTTTTTTTTGTCCATGGCATTCATAAATGATAAATTCAACATTCTCCTAGGAGCCCAAGACTGAGGTTTCTCATTATTGCATGGGTAGATGCCATTCGCTGACATATGTTTAGTGCATTCTTCCGAAGAAAAACATCCACTCTTCTCAGAATATATCAAACAAAAGGTTAGCCGCCCTCTCCCCAAGGACATTTTTATTTTTAGGGGCTTCAACCACTTCTGTGTCATTTCCACAACACAACACAACACATCTCTCTCCAGGTACCATGACAGCCTGTTGTTCCCCCTGCTAGTAATTAAGGAAAATTACATTTGAAACTATGACTTATCACACACACACATAGCATGTTCATCCTTTTTCTAATTTAATTTAACTTGACAGGGTAATTGTATGCAATTCACATCAATGTCACAATGCCAATACATAATGTACATCTAATGTCTTTACACAAGACTTGAACAATTCATTACACACTTTTGAAATGAATACTGATGTCCACATTCTAAGCTTTTTTGTAGATCTATATTTCACTGCTGGTAGAAGATTATATTAGTTATCCAAAGGACCCAAAGGAGATACGGAGATTTTTTCCTCGTTGATCGGCAGTGTGTTGTGAAGATTCAATGACACATGAGGTCTTTTAAGACACAAACCTTCAAATAAATAATTCATTTACATGGAAGATTTATTTTTTCAGAATGACTTAATGCTAAGTTTGCAAACACACAGCTTAGTAAGATCAGAATGTGTCAGTAAAGAAGAGCTGTGTGAATCACTTGAGAGAAGAACAGTCTCTGCTAAGCAATCACAGAGCAACTGCTCTATAAGCACTGTAACAACCATTCAAGGGCAATGATAATACCGTTGTATCCATTATACCATGTACAATACCATAATATGTGAGGAAAAAACAAACAAACAAACAAACAATGAATGAATGAATGAATGAATAAATTACAGTTTGTATTAATTTGCTCTATGCATACATTTAAGAGTGAGGCCTCCAGTGGACCAAGCAAACTGCATTGTCTTGTTTTTTAAGTGTATTTACTCATTGATATCTAGAGAAGGACAAAGCCCCATTATTTTTTTCCCAATCCTGGTTCACTGAGTGCAATCCAACCGTGTCCCACCTCCCAAATCCCTGCTGGCCTCCACTGATGTGACACATGACTTATTCCAAACTCGCACGCACAGAGGGGCAGTCAGGGGCTTGACTTCCCACATGCCCTCCGCTGGCTGAGCGGACATCCAGGCCTAAGTGTCTGTTTCGCTCTCTCTCTTCCTCTCCCTCCTTCAATTAATGTGCACAAGAATACAAATCCAATTAGTGTCTACTAAGATGAGACGGTGGCAGGGTGCTGCCTCTTCTTCTTTTTCTTTCGATATGTCTCTCAGCCTGGGCACTGTTGTTTCTCACCATTCCCTTTTTCCTGCAGAAAAAAAGCTATTCATTGGGGCCTGAGAATGGGACTAAAGTAAGGGTTCAATCTGCAAGTAGTGAGAGCGGGTGGCCCAGAAGTGCGGGTGCCTGTATGTCAGTCCCAGTGAGCCGCATGTGTCCTTGAGCAAGCCTAATAAAGAGAACGATAAACTTCACTGTCCCCTATGATGCACAAGGGCAATTTGGTCAAGAATCAGAATGCTTGCCAATAATTACTCCTCCCCCTCATTGTTTTTGCTGAGGATTGTGGGTCTGTTTCCCAGATGGGCCATAGTACCTGGGAGGAAGGTGCTTTTGTTGAATTGTTTTAAATCCAAGCTTCCATAAATGGATGGTGTGTAGAAAAACATAAAAATGTAAGCCCCATGAAAGTTGCATAGGATAAGGAAATCTGCAGAGTAAACAAGCCAGAATATGAATCCCCAGTTAGTGTATCTGCCCTGATATACAGTAGAAAGATTGGTGGGGGGGGTGGTCTTATCTCCTCTTTGTGAGTATTTGACTGATTTTGCAGATGTTTAAGCCTTTGACAGTCTTCCACATGTACCCTTTAGCATTCTAATGACTAATCAACTGGTGGCCTGGTTAGAAAGGAGGCCAGAGGGGAAGGGGTTGAGAAAGAGGGTTGTGCTGAACAACAGCAGTACCGAACCATACACCTGTATCCCGTCAGCACATAGAAATTGTATTGACTCAACACATATGCACTTCAGTGCACATGACCACTCTCCTTTACTTTTGCTTATATTTTGTGTAGTCAAACAAAGAACATGTATAGCTACATTATCCAGTACCATAGCACTTTAAACAGACTGGCACAAGGCTATCAGTGATAACAAATTTCCATATTCTGTTATTCAGAAAAGCATGCACTATACAACGATAAACCTCATTTTCAAATACAGTGATGGCAAATCCTTTACTTTTAAAAGTTTCAAATACTGTTGGATGAGGTTATGTAACATTCAATTTACTATGTGCTTTTGTGATGAACAAAAAGAAAAAGAAAAAGAAACAATGGCAGCAAAAACATTATTTGACAGTGAAATACAGTCACTGTCAAACCTGACCTTCTCAAACTCCTGGGATCAATAGACACCTGTCTTGACAGTACTACTATTATCCAGCATTTCATTTTTTGACACATGCCTCAAGGATGGTGAAAAAGAACCTTTAAAATAATATTAATAACAATAATAATAATAACTTTAAGATGCTTTAGTCATTACAGTTGAAGCTCTGTTTGCAAGTGTAATATGACACTGTGCATTACTTCAATACTGTAGAAACAATAACAGCCAGAAGGGCACTGAATCCAATGGTGTTACATTAAAATAATACAGCACTGTTCACAAGTATCCTTACAAGCAACATGCTGTGCTGTGATACATCATAGTTAAGTGATGATGGAGCCTGAGTATGACCTGTAAAATAACATTACCAGCCCACAAAATGGGCATGCATGGGCAACAGCTTCATCAGTGGCCGTGCCGCTGCCTTTGAATCCAGGGAGGACATGCTCTCACATGGAAAACTCCCTGCAGCTAGGGTTGCTGAACTCTTCTGCGCAAAAACACTGTAGATTGCTCTTCAAAAGTCACGTTTTTAGGCAAGTGTTTCTGGGGTGCAGGGCAAGAGCTTCAGCATACTTCCCACATGTTTTAGCACATTGATAAACTGAACTCTGATAGCATGGCTTTGGATTGCCGTATATAAATTTCACTTTGTAATTACTGTTCTGATCACTGATAAGTTACACTTGCTGGCCCAACTGACTTGAATACTTCTTGGCTGGTGATGACACAAGACCCTGTGATTCATAGGCACAGACTTGCATTATCTTGCATCTGAATACAAGGTTCACTGCTAATCTTTTGAATGCTTTAGTTTCTGTAAATGGACATGGTATTGGTTCTAAGTTGCCACAGGAATTGAGATATATTTGGAGTATATGCGTTGGTTTACATATGCACACATACACATTAGGTATGTATAGAGCATGTATGCTCATATATGCACACAAATGTGCATTTATCGCACTTATGTTCATATGCATAGACATATGTATGTGTTACTGTATGTGCTTGTGCATGTGTGCGTGTGTGTGTGTGTGTGTGTGTTTGTGGGGCAGATGTGTGTGTGTGTGTGTGGTGTGTGTGTGTGTGTGTGTGTGTGTGTGTGTGTGTGTGTGTGTGTGAGAAAGAGAGAGAGAGAGTGTAGGATAGCTGTTTGTGTAAAACTGAGTGGGTGTGTTTGTAAGAGTGTATGTCTGTGTGTGAATGAATGAGTGTGTCAGCGGCTTCGTGTGTGACTGAGTGAGTGTGTGTGTTCAGTGAGCCAGGCTTCACGTGTCTCCGCTGTGCAGAGGCGTGTAGGAGCTGCAGGTGAGGTGAGAGGCTTGGGAGTCTCAGCTTAGCTGCCAGTGTGAGTGATGAAGAACTATGAGGATCTCAGTCCTGCATCAAACATGTTTTTCCTCCCCCCATGTCTCCTTCATTCCACAAAATGTCAGGCACTTGCCTACAAGATCCAATTCAATGCACCCACAACTGACTGTCAGTACAGGCCTTACATTAGCAGTTTCTTTATCCAACTGATTGAATATGTATCTGTGCGTCTATGTGTGTATGAGATATATATGTGGGAAGTGAATATGTTCGAGGGGGAGAGGTTTATCACTTCATTTGTCTCTGTGTTGTTGTATGCTGGGTGGCAATGTACTGGAGACAAGCTGGGTTTTTCTCTGAAAAGACCTGTCACAACAGCTCGCTCTCATGGCGTGAAGGGAAGGAGACCGTCATACAGCTTCAGGACAGAACAGTTTTCCTCCCTCTTTGGCCTGTGAAATTCACTGTGCACCTTGTCTATACTGCACTCTGATGATTTGGTGACTGCTTTTTGCTTTTAAGCATACCTCTGTGGTGCATCTGTTTTCTGTTGCTGGTGATTTGCTCAACAATGTGATTTTTTTCTTAACACTGATGATCAACAAAATATATTAATTCAACAGTCATGTGGGAAGGGGATAATGACACAAAAGCTACTGTAATTATATAGAAATAGGAGCTAAATTATCCTTAAATTACCATTAAACCCTTATGGTAAATATATTTTTATTATCATAATATGCATATAGAGAGCATTTAGTTCGGCAAGCACAAATCAAGATGGGTATTTTGTGGTAGGATGTATGTGTGTAAAATTGTAGGCATAGCGGCTGTGTGAATAAGTGGAAGGGGTGTGTATGCGTACACACGTCTGTACAGATGTGTGATTATGCACAATCTTCTGTGAGAGGTTCAGTTTTATGGAATTATATTTCACACTACCCCATTCACAGCTCAATACTCCCCTTAGATCACGACTTCCCACAGAAGGGATTTTCCCCATAGAGCCAGGGAAAGCTTTGCCTTCAATGCCTGCGCGTGTGTAATTCCCCTCTAGTGAAACTGTACATTAGCACAGAAAGCCCAGAAATGAATGGTTGGCTAATGAAAAATGCATTTGCTCAGAGTCTTTATCCCCAGCTGAGAGGTCTGTGTGAAAGACAAGGCCAGAAAAAGACCCATAAGAAGCTCAAATCTGTTACTGCTTTGTTTCACTCTTCTCTCGTTCTGTCTTTGTCTCATCCACCATAGGTCTCTATGCCTCTTTTGCATCATTCTGTTTGCTCCAATCCAATGCACTGGCTGGTGATTATAGCAGATTTTACTCGTTTGCTGTCAGTTAATCTGAGATGTGTTTACCAGTGGTCCTAATATGATTGTGTAAGGTGCAGTATATGGATTTGCACATCCTTTCATGAGAAAAATTATCTGTGTACAAGCTGCAACTGACACTTTTAATTGTTACTTTTTTTGATCATTTGCTGGTTTGAGATTCCTTTCTGGACTCCAGTAGCACCTCCACACTGCACAGATTCGCACCCTGGTGTTACCAGGTGTTTACATGTTTAGTATCACAGCTTCTCAGTGAATAATAGTTTAGAGTTTATTCATATGGCATCACTCAAGACACCCACATGCGCATCCACAAGCTGCTCTAGGCTGAAAGCTGGCTTTCATGGCCTCATAATAGGACAGTCAACCAAGTGACTCCTGTGATGCGATTACAATGCATACAATAATTCACTGGGGTTCTTAAGGTGGAGGGTCCCTTCCAGAATTAATAAGTTGTTGTTATCATTGTACTTTTTTGTAAAAGGCTAAATAATTGAAGAGCTGCTCTTACCTAGCTGATCTTGCTGAAAGCTTATTTTGTTGTTGTAATGATGCTGCATGAATCAATGTGTTGTGACAGCTGGGTTCTTTAGTTGTGAAAAGGCTTTTCAGTCATTTTCATTTCAGTTGAACTTTCCCCCCTTTTGCAGTCCACAGCAGAAAGAAGGAGTGATACTCCGGTGACCTCGATGTCATTTTTCCACTTGAAAATGAAAAAGTTCAGTTCCGGGTTTTTCGGGTTTTCAGTTCTATCTGTTCAAAGAAAAGAAGAAAAAAAAATCAGTCATCTATCCATTCTATAGCAGAATGAATTCATTGTGCTGTTATACTGATAACTCATAAGGTTGGAGCTCCCAAAGGGTGAAAATCCAATACAACAGTAAATATCCTTGCGAGGTTCATCTAAACAATCCTGGTTTGTTTGTCTATGAGGGATCAGCAGCATTGGAGGGTCGCTGAAATTGTCCCTGGGAACACATCTGTGCTGGATTAATGGTTATAATTTCATCTTCACTCTGAAGGAGGGGTGAGAAAACCCTCAGTTTGCCTTGTTTTTTTTTTCTTGTGCTTAGTCACCGGCAGCTGTTGTATTCCAGTTTATATCCAGTACTATTTGTCCATTAGTGACCAAGGCTCTAATTACTCAAACCTGACATGGCCTGAAATTGCATGTTGTTAGTAAAGCACTGGAGCCTCTGAGTGCCAGAGCCTGTCAATGTTTTCTTGCTGTGAGACGGTTGTTTTCAAGTCCACTCATGATGCCAGTTACCATTACCAGAGCCATTACCCACAATCCATGGCTTTTAACACTGACTGTGAAGCAAAGCAATAATAGGCAGTACTATCGAATGACTTGAACATGCTCTGAACTACCAGCCTTCCTGGGTCAAGTGAGACACATTTAGCCAATTAGTTAAATAATTACGGATAATTTGTGTCCTGGAACTATGCCACTGTCCTTTTATCTCTTATGTTTGGAGAATATACAGCATGTTTGCTTTATGAAATGGGGAATTACTATGCTTCAGTTTGTTTTAAACCTGGGAGTTATTCTTCTAATCAAATTAACCTTGCCCTTTTGATAAAATCTGAATTATGTTTGGTGAATACCTACCAAAATATCATCGACAATCAATTTGAAAGTAAAGCTCTGCTTGAGATTAGGAAATTAACAATCATTGAGCGCCTTGACAGAAAAGAAACATGTATGGGCAGAGGTTTATGGGCAGAGTTGGGTACTGCAGTTTAGTGTGTATTTTAATCCATCCGTGAAAGGTGAGGGAAAATGTCAAATGATTCATAAAAATATTTCAATGCCTTCCTTTCAGTCATGTTTCCACAAGTGGTTGGCATTGAAAGGTAACCAAAGAATGCAATAAATCTGTTAACATTTTTGGTGTAGGTGTAGCTCTCAGAGTCATGAGGACATATAATTGGATAATGATGGCAATGGGAGTCTAAAGTAACTCTCCAGCAAAAATTTACAACTGTTGTACTTGCATGATATCAAAAGAACCATCAAAACTTCATTTGCAATGTGAACATGAAACTTGCATTATCATTTCTGATTTTTAATGAGAATTATCCATCTTGGAATTTTGTCAAAAATGTAATTTGTAAGGCACACAAAATTATTTTCATTAATGTATTTGGCCAGCACTGTTACTGTTTGCCAGAATAACTCACAAGATTAATCACGTTCTTAATGTTAACCTATGTATTTGTCACTGTTCAATTACATTTAAAAACATTTTTTTCTAATAGAAGTTGATTCTTTGGGCTTGTGTGTTAAAAATAATGGGGTTAAGATCAAAAGAATGTCAGTGAGGACATCTTTATCAGATGTTCAATGAATCCAGTGAATGTCCCTGCCCTTGTTGCTAATTAGTGTAACAGTGAATATTCATGAAGAGCTATTGTCACAGACATCTATAGCCAGAGCAGGGAACATTCTCACTGCAGTGAGCCAAATTCTGTCGATTTTTGCTCCAGCCAAGCTTGAGAGCACTATTTCAGTTTGTGTTTGAATATGCAGAGTCTGTCATCAAATCTTGTTATTGTTTGAATGGAGACATTCTCCTTAATAAACCTTATTAATTTAAACAATCATACCATCATCCATTTGAATGGAGAGAAAACCAGATATGACCTATAGCAGTGCTCACTAGCACTGGTCCTGGAGAGAGCCTCAGGGTATTCTGTTTGTTTAGCTTACACCAGATGTTCCAGGTGTGGTGAAATCAGCTGCCTCATTTGATCAGTTAAGTGCTGGGTAGTAACAGATACCCAGTAAGTGCTGGGTAACAGATAACAGATACCCAGTTAAGTGCTGGGTAGTAACAGATACCCAGTTAAGTGCTGGGTAGTAACAGATACCCAGTTAAGTGCTGGGTAGTAACAGATACCCAGTAAGTGCTGGGTAGTAACAGATACCCAGTTAAGTGCTGGGTAGTAACAGATACCCAGTTAAGTGCTGGGTAGTAACAGATACCCAGTAAGTGCTGGGTAGTAACAGATACCCAGTTAAGTGCTGGGTAGTAACAGATACCCAGTAAGTGCTGGGTAGTAACAGATACCCAATAAGTGCTGGGTAGTAACAGATACCCAGTAAGTGCTGGGTAGTAACAGATACCCAGTTAAGTGCTGGGTAGTAACAGATACCCAGTAAGTGCTGGGTAGTAACAGATACCCAGTTAAGTGCTGGGTAGTAACAGATACCCAGTAAGTGCTGGGTAGTAACAGATACCCAGTAAGTGCTGGGTAGTAACAGATACCCAGTTAAGTGCTGGGCAGTAACAGATACCCAGTAAGTGCTGGGTAGTAACAGATACCCAGTTAAGTGCTGGGTAGTAACAGATACCCAGTTAAGTGCTGGGTAGTAACAGATACCCAGTAAGTGCTGGGTAGTAACAGATACCCAGTAAGTGCTGGGTAGTAACAGATACCCAGTTAAGTGCTGGGTAGTAACAGATACCCAGTAAGTGCTGGGTAGTAACAGATACCCAGTAAGTGCTGGGTAGTAACAGATACCCAGTTAAGTGCTGGGTAGTAACAGATACCCAGTTAAGTGCTGGGTAGTAACAGATACCCAGTTAAGTGCTGGGTAGTAACAGATACCAGCAGACCATGTGGCTCTGCAGGCCCGGGGAGGGGGGAGGGGTGACCTCTGATCAATACCCACAGGAAACATAACAAGGCAAAGAGCCCCTCATATTACCAATGGAAACCTTCCTGAATTAGTGCAGAGTTTAGAAAGATGGCAAAGCTCAGTACCTTTTAATGATGGACTGTAATCTTGTTGCTTTTCCAATTCATTATAATTTTATAAAAAAGGCCTTTGGAAAAGCTATATGAACCACTAGGTGATGATAGGTAACATGTCCAATGTCTGACTATGCCAAATGAGGCAACACACAGTTTCACACCGTTCAGTTCTTCATGAGTCCATTCTTGATGATAAACAACACAAAAAAATACAAAGCAAAAATCTTTGTGTTGGAATAGGAAATAGTTTCCGTGTCAAACCTATGACCTTCTCAAGCTTCTGAAATCAATAGACTTCTGCTCTGACAGCAGAACTGTCTGCTGTTTCATTTTTGTTGACACACGTCACAGGGATGGTTAAAAGGAGAGTTAGCAGGACATGAAGAGCTTTTAACTTCAGACCTTCCCTCGTGAAAAAGAACTTTAATGAGGAAAAATCCAATCTGACTTAACATTTTCATGAGGGAAGGTTTGGTGTTTATTTATTTATTTGTTCATTTACACAGACCAACTTACAGGGCTGATATGGTAATTTAACTACATATTGCAAAAGCAATTATAGATTTAGGACAACCATGAGTATGGTATATTATAAATGCATTAAACAGTGAAAAAGCAAAACAAGGCAAATTAGTAGAAATTATCATTATGAGAAACGTAGGTAAACAAATTACCTCTTATTACATCATTTACACAAAATATTAATTTGACTCTCAGATTATGGCACTCATAAATACAAAACAATTATTGTAAAGAGTGGTACTTGTTTCAGTACTCACACCACATGCCTGCGCTCCATATTCTACATTCAAACCCCTATTGTTTCTTTCCTGCCTAAAGGTCGGAATGTGAAAAAAGCTACCAGTAGGCTGTGAGGGTATGAACCTGTTGACTGTTTTGTTCTAGCAAGGATTGTTTTATGGCTCCCCCTTTGTCGAAGTCATCTATCTCCCACCTAACCATATTAATAATGCAGCAACGAAAGCTATCTGCAGATTCAATGAGTGGCTTAAATGCTCGGCTGATGCAATATCTTTTCGAGAGATGTATTACCGTTTTGACAACCAAAACAAATTGCTACAGTACAGGATTCATTGGTCACCTGATTGCTCTCTCTCATACACTGTCCTATACTCTCCCCCTCTATTCTTTTCTCATGCTCTCACATACGGATTGTTATCTTAATGGAGTCACCGTCTTATTGGAAGGCCACGTTGGAAGGATTTGTTTGCCTCTTTTTGAGGAATGATTCAAGAGAGCAAAGTTTATCAAGCCCTCTTCACCTAAACCTTGCCTACACTTTATTTTATGTTGCAAAGATTAAACTATTAGCATTAGCAGCACAGCGCCGCTCCCAGAGATAGATATCTTAAATTAGACTTGTGAGAGGGAAATCGGAATTGAACACTAACAATTTATACCTGTAGAAAAAAAGGGAGATTAGAGTCCTCTGTGTTTTCCAAAAATGAGGTGGCCCCAGATAGATATGTATACCGTCCGGGCAATTACTCTGTCAAGTGAACATATGCGTTGCGTTTCCCTTTGAGCAGGACTAATGTTAGAGAATGTGAGGATGTGAGATTAATGAACTCATTCTCATCTTTCATTTCCCCTGTGTGCTTCTCTGCTCTCCCACCTCTTTATTTCACAGTGATTGCTTGTTTAGTTTCTAGTTAAAAGAAAGATTGGAATGCTGATAAAATGGGAGACATAAATAAGATGAATGGAAAGAGCTTATCCAACAAATCGATGCTGGACTTACACGGGGGAGAAGGATACAAAGGGTCAGTATCACTGTAACCCCTGACTACACCAGAACTCCGGTAATTGGCATAGTAAATACAGTCTTTTTCCCATTTTGTGGAATGGGGGTTGATGGAATTTGAAGCTTGACCCCAGATCAGATTGAACTGCTCTCTTATAGTTCGATTGTTAACATCAAGGTTGGTTGAGCTGATCCAAGAACAGCTGTTAGGCTGTCCTTGTTGCAGGCTTCACCGCAGCTGTTGCTTAAGGGTGCTCTGGAAAGGGATAGCCCTGGGGGCTGAGGAAAGGAGTCTTTCAGGCTTCAGGCAGGACACTATGGGACCCCCTGGGCAGTTCCCTCCTGCTGGGTTTATGACTGGACATACACCAGGAGGGGGTCTGAGCAGTTGTGCAGGCTCGTCTGAGGCCTTCACTCCAGTGCTGTTACAGACAGGTTAGCCTGGCGCTCACTGCCTGACAGATCAGATTGGCTGAAGGACAAAAGCTGTGACCTCAGACACCCCTTGATAAAAGCTTTCTGCACACCCCTTCCCCCTCACACACACATGCACACTAACGCACTTACACATAAACAGCGCTCTCCTCATGGCTGCATCTCCTAGGAGTTAGAATCCAGTCCAACAATCTGTGTCCAGAACAATGGTCTGGTGTTAATCAAATATTTTTCAGAAACCTTGCTTAACGAATCAATGTGAGTGTTATTTTCCTCTCACAAACACATATTGGAAAGTTAGTTTTGATGATAACTGAACTTGTCAAAATTTGTCTTGCATAAAGCACTAACTCTTGCATGTAACCAGGAGTCAAAGTTTCTGAACACAAACCATTGTGTGCTTCTCTCAAGATCTTCCCATGTGTATGAAACTCTGAAAATGAGCCAATAAGACTAATGTTGTACCAGATAAGGCCACTCATTTTCTGTACATGGTGGAGATTCAGGTCCAGATGGCATTGAGCCATAAACCTCTCATAGGCACTCAATAATTAATTTCATTTAAAGCCAATGAGGGGAGCACTGTTACCATGATTGAATCATGTGCCATTTAACATTTTAATTTTAAAAAGTCTCCTGCAGGGCTAGTGTGCATGATGGGCTAATGTAATGTCCATGTGGGTCTCTGTCAGTAGTCACAGAGGCTGGAGTCGCTTGAAGGGAGGTATGAGAGCAAAGAGAGACCCTGTAAAGCTGTTGATGGATGTCAAATACTCCCAGATCCCAAAAGTGATGACCCTAAGGCAGCTGCTCAGGCATGTTGTCTCATGAGGAAGTGGATTGTTAGTGTAGTAGAAGGGAGAAATAAATGGAGAAATCCTTACTTTAAATATACTGTACAATAAGACAATAGAAAACAGCTCAAAACCACAAAATTCCTCTTAAGCTGCATCCACTTTCAATACTACTACTACTAATAATAATAATACATCAATCCATTCATTCAATAAGGACATATATACAGAACATCAACACATTTTAGAGTAAAACTGTCAGTTTTGTGTTGCAGTATTTTAACCATCCCATAGCTGGGTCTTGATGCAAAAATACCAGGAAAAAGGAGATGAAAGACAGAAAAAGAAAACAGAAAAAGAGCCTAGTGAAGAATAGACTAGTTGCTACTGATAAATGTACACATCAATGCAGATGAAACAGACCTTAACACAGTTAAGTAGGACGGTGTTATTCCTGGTTTTAGGAAAACCCTGAGGGATCCATGACCTCACAGAGACAGGCTGTTTATAGAGGATGGCAGTTTCCGTAAACACTGCCAGCATGCTCACACTCAGACTCAAGCACCCACACACAATATTCCCCCACACACAGAGAGGGGGGGGGGTAGATAAAGGCACTATTACATAGAAGCCCCCTGATGGTTTTCTTCTTATAGCCAATCAACTGTGAGACAGAGACAGACAGCCTATGAGAGAGATCTGGCAGCAGTGTGCAAGCAGGAGCCGCACTCAGATACAAACACCGAGGCCATTGCAGCTAAGGAAACTCATTATTTCATGCTTAATGCGGAATTAATGGCAATGTGGGAGCTGTAGCAGCACTTATGCTAAGAATCAAAGCATTTAGTATGACTGGTTATACCATCATACCCGTGAGTCTGTTAAGGACTTCTTTATTAGAATGTTATTCCTCAGCCCTAAGCTTAAACTAGCCTTCATAGAAATAACATCGACTAGTATGACATGTGATTTGGTCTTAGGACAGTAGACTTGACTATGAATTGAGCAGCTAGTAAGTATTGTCCATCATATGTCTGCGCTAAGATGTACTTTACAATCAAATGTTAAATAAACTATAAAACACCGTGATTGTTTCAGATCCCTCTCATTCACAGGATGATAAAGCTCCCTGTATTTTGCGCCTAAAGTCCAACCCTGCTGTTTAAATGGACTGCATGCAGTAACACAGGCGATGTGGATGCAAAAGTGTGGCCAGCACATGAACAATAGCATAAAGGTAGCAATGATGGTGATTAAGGGAAATTACAGAGATGGAAGGTGGAGCCCTGAGAGACCCATCCAGTGGTGAGAGACAGGAAGCAGAGAAACAGGGCTGTCTTTACATCACATTATAGCAGACACTGGATGACTTGGCAGACACTCTCATCCAGAGTGACTGCAGTTAGTTGTTCTTGATTTACAACAACTCACGCCTAAATGTACATGGAGTGTCACATCACGTTCACCCCCCACCCCCACCCATCAGACCACTCAGATGTGTGGAGGCAGCAGGCCATGAGCAATGTGTCTGTGTGGGTCATCCTGGCCCCCGGGCACAGAGTGGTAATCCCCCTGCACAAACACTCCCTCCCCACATGAATGAACCTGCCCCATGCCATCCCGCTACGCGGAAGAAAGGAGCTGCGTCAGCATCCGTCGCTCAGTGAACAGAGCAAACAAACTCGTGATGGACGAGGGGGAGGCGGGGATGGGGGGCGTGACATGCTTTATGTTGCAGGAGGGAGACCTCACACCGGAGGGCTAAACCCTCACTGTAGCTTCATCTGTGACAGAACGTCTGAAGAAACACACATTTATTCCTTTAACATGCTGCATGCATGCTTCTTGGTACCTGACGATTTCTGAGGGTTGATTTTGGTTAGCTCAGAAAAGTTTGCTTATGTCTTCATTTATTACTGAGGAATGACTTAGGAATTTTCTGGATGTGAATAGTCACTTCAAAATGGAGTCTGGCCTTCACAGGACTATAGCTAAAGACTGCAATTCCCTTGATGAGTCTTTATTAGCAAAGAACACCCTCATAATTGGGCACCATTATGCCAAAACGAAGACACTATTTTGTTGGGCTAACATATGGGCTTGACAAGAGAGGCTGGCTTTAGTGACTCTTCTTCTGCTTCACTGATCCGCCTGTCACCCAATTTAGGCCTGAGTCTGCAGACTCATAGTCATGGTCATAGCTGGCTGATGACAAAGCTGAAGACAAACCCAAAGCCACTTCCACGGTGCCCAGCCTTCACTTGTGCTAAGCACATTTACAGACCTGGCCACTGATTAGCCATGACAGCTGTCATAAAGAACTCTGAATCTTTATCTGGGTGAGTTCTGAGGCCCAACCCTCACATGTATTCCACAGCTCCTGAAATGAACGTTATAATGCTTTCTATGCTACACTGTGTGTTGTGATACATTTTTCTTTTCTCTCCCAGTGCTGTTAGAGAGAATAGAATGAGATGAAGTGCCTAATTTCCTGGCATAGCGTCAGACAGCAGTCACCAAAGTCTTAAAACTAACCCAATGTACTTCCTAATATTAAATGAATCTGTTTATTTATTTACTGAACAAGATGAAAGAATGACTGTATGACAAAGGCCTCAATATCAGAGACAGTTTTGCAGGGGTTTGATTTAGAAAAGTGCACTTTATTTCCAGTATCAATATGTCTGTCTGGAAATGAACAGAGAACCAGGAGGGATTTGGATTTTCTTCACAAACTGATGTCCAAACCGGTGTACAGAAGATGGCACTCTATTGAATCTGGGCAACTTACAGTCAATAAACAAGTGTAATTGATGTCATGCAGAAGTGCTTGCCAGTGCGAAAAGGATTATCATAAATTAAATTCCCCTTGCTGTGTCATGTCACAAATCACACAAGAAACCAATCAGGACCAACCACACACCAGCCCAGGAGCATTTCAAAGATCCAAAGGCACCAAAAAAAAACCTAGAAAGTGTGCTGCAATGTATGCTTGTACTCTCATCGGTCAGAATACACCATGAGATTATACGGGACATGCTGCATCCTGTGTGGTGTAGTTACAGAACAGACTCCAGCACCAACATCAGGCCACGGTCTGGTGCTAACCTCTCAGGCATCTTCCTTTCCCTCACAGTTCCACAGCTGTACTGTGTCCCATTGATGCATATGCTATTACCCCTTTATTCCCTTGGTCATTTTATAGCAGCAATAAGTCATTGATTAATAGCCTGGTGACACAGGGTCCTCTGGGAAATGCAGATTTAGTGTGACTCTGGGCACGTTTGAAATTGGACTTTATATCAAAAGGCTGTTCTCTCTCCGTCATCTTTCCTGGAATGCGTAAATGCTCACAAACCACAAGAGCAGTATTCTTACTATTCTTGTGATGAGCATGGCACACATTCCCCTGGACTACTTCAATCCTCATATACCTTTGTTCTGTTCACATGTACAGTATAATAGCTCAGGAAATGGCATATGATATGTGTAAAAGAGTCTGAGACCTTAAGGTCAGATCTGGTCTACAGGAACGCCAGGCTGTAGATTTTGACAGAACACCTAATAATTCCCAGCCCAGACTAAAACTTCTATTTTGCTTATTTTTGGTTTTACCTCATACAGCACATACAGAAGAAGCTGGATACTGAAAAACACATTAATGCACATGCACCAAAATAAAAGCATGAAGCATGCTGATATATGCATTTGTGCTCCCACATATACACAAGATGCACACAATGAAACATGTATAATCCACTGAAGCACATATGCACCCAAAGATGTGTGTGCAGGCACACACACACAAACACACGCACACACACACATAAAAACTGTAACCTTTATCAGCATATCCTCTCTCTTCACTCGGGATATCAGGTCTCTCACACTATGGACATCAAACACCTCAGTTTCCCCCCTTAGGTATCAGACATTTTTTGGGTCATTCATCAGGTAGTGTTCAAAGTCAGACTCAGGTATCGCTCCAGCACTGGGTCAGAGGTCACCAGAATATCTGTCACCTTAAACACCTCTATCTGACAGCCCTGTCCCACTGAACAGTGATGTGTGATCAAACTCCAAAAAAAAAAAAAAAAAAAACTGAATAGAGAAATAGCAACAAAACAAAAAGGGAAGCTGTGCGGAATGAGACGGATCAAGTGGATTTTGGGAAGTCTGATACTGCAAAGGATAGCACTAAAAAAACCCCACATACCTATGAAAATACTGCCTCATGTCCATGAGGGTTGAGGCTGAAAGCATGGTGGGAGGGTAACATTGACTGTAAAATGAATACCTTTCTGTGTGCTTTTGTCAAATACATGTGTCTGTTCCGAGTAGCTGACATCATATAACAGCATAATGCATTTATTATACCTTCAAAGTGATTAAGGTAGTGCACTGTCAGTCCCAGGGTTTCAAGGCTGAAACAGCAGACTGAGGAGTTTTTGCTCTTTGTCAAACTCAGATTTTTATTCACCCTTTATTTTTTGCACCTTCCTTATTCTTTGTAATACACAGTTATGACATGCATTCAACACATTTTTTAACAAATCAAAGGAAATATTTATGCATGATTGTACGGGATTGAACATTATTCCCCCTGTCCATTCTTAGCTTTTAGAAAAAGTGTCACTAGCAATTGTAATATGATTACTTTAAAGGCTGTTCTTGGGGCAAGGGAAATTCAAGCGACAGCTTCGGGGCCCACTGGTGCTTGCACAGAGCATGGTGTAAAAAGGGAAGTGGGACCCAGCATTTGAGCGATCTGCTGTCTAAACTCACACGCGATGGGCTTAAATGGCAGGGAAGGACACCTGAAAAGCGAATGCCAAGACTGCGACACTTGACACCAAAGGCGTTTGAGAGAGGAGCCCGGCTGTCTGCTGTCTGTGGGGAGGGGGGCAGGATTAGTGCAGACTATGAGCTTGCCATAGTCCTGCTCCCAGCCTCAGGAAACAGACAGTGTCTTTGGCCCACAGTCATTTATTTTATGGCAGTCGTATGCTCTGGGCTAACGAATGCATAACTCCAGGACTTGAGATCACAGTCTTCCCTGACCTGCTCAGCCACCTTGTTCTGCTCTCGCAGCTGCCTTTAGAGCCCTTTTGCCTGCAAGTAAGGCCCACCAGCGACATCCTTGTCACAGGGAAAAAAAAATCAAAGTAATCTACTCTTCAAAAGACCATTTTTATTGTTTGGTGGCCTTCTTGTATTGGCAGACAGGAAAAGTACAGAGATCACAGTTTTCAGATTTCTAACAAAACCAGGAAGAGAAGGAGTTCTCCATTTAGATGGTTTTCTTTATTTGCAATTTACCTCATTTTCCCAAACAGGGCAGCAGTGAACTAACAATAGTTTTGTTGCTTAAACAGTGTTTTCAGAACTTTTAAATGGTTCAATTAATAATAATAATAATAATAATAATAATAATAATAATAATAATAATAATAATAATAATAATAATAATAATAATAATGAATGTTACCAGTTAACCACTCTTCTACACCTATGATGGGACAGAAGAAATAAGGGGCAGGCAGTGAGCCTACAGAAAATGTCCATGAGATAGGGTGGATTTCTGTGGGAACTGTGCCCATGGGTTCAGCCCTGTCAGCCAAGACTATGGGCAGAATCTATTTCCTCACATTTTTTTCTGTCCCTAGAGGACAGATTTGCAGCTAATAACATCTGAACATCATCCCAGACCGGGCTGGCAGGACCATGTGCCAAAGACAGACAGTCAGCACTGCTGGCAGACTTGAGTGAGACTAGCAGAGTGAACCCACTCAGAAACGCACACACGCACACCAAACATGCACACACACCCACACACACACACACACACACACACACACACACACACACATGCACACACACACATCTATATACAGATATAGTCTCTTTCTCACTCTGTCTTCTTCTCTCACACACATGCATAAACATAAATTCACACACTCAGAATGATAACACAGACATATCCCCACAGAACACAAATTGATGTACAAAAAACATCTCTATTTAAACATATTCACACACATACAAACACACAAATGCACATGCACCTGCACACAAGATATTCCCACATGCATGCAGGTGCATTCACACACACACACCTGATACCACCTGCACTTGAATGTAGAAATGACACTTTTATAGAGTACACAAACATATCTTTATTGTGACACAGCAGTTATGGGAACGGACTTGAGGAGAATTGCAAGTTCTAATCCAAGGTTGTGCTCTGGGGCAAAGCAATTTCATAAATAAACAGGCTATGGGGTGTGTAAGCTACAATGTATGGGGGTGTCTGCAAAGAAAATGAATCATAATCTTAGAACATAATAGCAGCAGACTGTACAGAGGGCTGACCTTGGCAGCAGCTCTCCAGTAACAGAAGAGAGCCAGGAACAATGTGTGGCTGAGTGTTATGTGGCAGTTTTTAAGGACAGATTTGGCTTTGTAACCCAAATACAATAATTGAATTGGAAGGTTTCAAGCTGGGATCTTACATTTGGGAATTGAGACAAAACATTTTTTCTCTGAAAAAGATCTCATAATAAAAGGCCTCTGCTTTCAGCAGTGCAAAGGTTTTCAGCACCTTCCATAGGTCTCATGAGATAGGCACTAATGAGTACCCATGCTAAGGTACCAACCTCAGAGTTTCATCTCAGCACAAAAAAGAAAAAAATCCTGTCCAATGCTCATTGCTGTGAGACATAATATATTTTATTCTTGAAAAGGGCTTGAAATAATAATAGACAAAAAAGACAGAATTCAAACATAAGGCATGTATACCAACTTTTATGCTATCTGTTTTCTCACAGTCTGCAATTTACAATGGTACCATGATCATGCATTATTTATTTCTACACATATCCCCACATATTCAGATCTCCACCTGCTGCTGGAGAGGTGCATGAAATGGAATGGATGGGGTGACACAGGCAGAGAAACCTGGATCTCATCTAGGGTGAGCATATGTCATGGTAAATTGCAAAACATCTTTAAAACAGTAATAGCTACTCTATCTAGCCAGATGTATTATATTTGTAGGTAGTAACATTTTTGAGAATTATGCAATAGTGCTTTAAACCAAAAGTTTTTGTGTAGTGCTTCAAGCCTCTGAGCGGAATGTGACGGATGTGAAGGCCCCAGCATTGTTCATTGGATCAGTCAAGTTACATCAGTATGTCCTATTCTGTTAACCAACCAACTGTGCTCACAGACCTTCCAAATACAGTAGATAAAAAACCTGTATGCACATTTTCATTGCAAAATAACATTTCTATCTGTGAACAATAAAGGATCTCTTCACTAGGAGAGCATTTTTTTTGTTCTTAGGTTTTCTGAGGCTGCAGTGTTATGTAAGAAGGTTTGGCATAAATGCACCAGGACAGGAAAGGGGTGTTTGTACACTCTCCAATTTCAGCTTTGCCTTCACACTTCAATTGCCCTTAATAACAGGGACAAACAAAGAGCAAGTTTACTTCCTCCCTGAATCGTAAACCTCCCTCTAAATCACAGAGGAATGGATTTACTCCTCTGTTAGCTTCACCTTGGCCACTGACAAAGCCATGATAATAGCAAAAGCCCATGTATATCTCTTTACCTGAAGTCTTTTTCCCCATTTAGTTTTTCCAGGTGTATTAGAAACATAAGCCACTACAAACCTCTTCTAACTCTTTATAATAATTGGTCTTGCATGCTCTGGTTCTGATAAGCAGCTTATTGTTTACTGTTGTGAGCTTAGCACTGTACATGGGGACATTTCCCTTAAGGTTGTAAGGTGCTTTCACAATATTGATAGATTCTTTAGCATTATTCTCAAGTAAATCACAAAGATATTCACAACTGAATAGCAAATATATCTCTGGCTTAATAACATACAATGAAGTTATGTTTTAAATGTGGCAGGTAATGGTGAACTTCGCGAGGACTCCGCTGGGCATATCAGGTTGGCATACAGCCGTTGCTGTCCCTGGCAAAGTTTGAGTGACACATGCCAGACAGGGAATCTGGCAGATGATTGTCTTCCCAATGGAAAAGCAGGATGGCTGTCTGCATACAGTATGAGGTTTTAATGAGCTAGAACATGAGTCAAAGGCCGTGAGAGATACAGTGTCACCTCTTTAGATGGGCTTTTTGTGCTGTATTCATGAACACCAGACAGTGAGCACTCCACACATGAGGAGGAATGCCCTTACTCCATTCCTTTTCCTGAGGAGTAATTTTCATTTCCTTCATTTGACTTAAATTAATTTGCATATTTAGTTGCTTGTTTTTAACTCGCAATTACAACTTTAAGTGTATGATTTTAAAGTCATGACACAACCTAATCTAATTAGAGTAAACATGGTGTTAAAAATAGGTTACCATATGTCTCTGAAAAATCTATTAATTCCAGACACAGCAATAAATATTTGGATATTTTTTGGCATTCGTTAAACATTAAACTCAGATGACAACACACAAATGTTTTGTCTAAAACCATTTCAAGAATATAAAACCTAGTTTGACTGAAGTTTTAAAACATCATATTTCCTTTTTAATTAGTCTTTGGGGGTGTTTTCTTCAGAATTATCAATTTTCTGCAATGAAATATTTCACAACCATTCATAAAAAGGGCCTCAAAGCTTCCCTTATGACCATTTGAAATTCAGAAAAAACTTCACATCAAAGTAATATCAGTGCGGAATAGATATCATGTGCCGTCTTCCAGCCGAACCAGAAAAAAACTGGCGGTAGGTTTGTGTAGTGGCCATTTTTAGTGTGTGTGTTGTGTGCTTTCATCTCCAGGTTCACAAGACTCATTCTGACAGAATGACTTCAAATGCAAGTATTCCATGGCAGAAAATAAAGGGATTCCAGCTCTGAATCAGTAGTCTGTCTTTATGTTCTTAAAAGAAATTGTATAAAATCTAGAATAAATATTGCTCAAGGTTTTGGCTGACAAAGACATGTTCTAAAGGAATGGATCACACCAGTGTCCTAAACAGAATAAACCTGTTTTTTGGCCTTGATGAAGTAAATGTTGATGCCTGTGTGTGGCTCATAACCTGTACTCTCTCTTATCATTGTGAAGCACTACACATTAAAAAATGTATGCAATGACAAAATTATAGGTCTGCATGATTTTCTAAATATTGTGTTTAAAACAACATACTAAAAATAAGTAAATAATCACATTTATTTAAAAAAAGATCTTGTCCATTTCCATATTGTCTGTGACTGCTGTAGTTTTTCCTTTAATAACACATAATTTCATGTCAGCTGGCCTGCTGATCTGCTGGCCACTGCTTACAAGTTTGTGGGTAATGTCAGCGCCTGCATTCTAGAGCAGGTTGTTCAGGTGTTCATTCGTGAGCGGGTGTTTGAGTGGGGTCTGTCATGGGCGGTACTGAGTCTGAGGGATCCTGCTCATGTTCACTGGGGAGCACATCCTCATGAAGAGTCATAGTGACACTGCCCTCGGCCCCCTGCCACGGTAATCAGATGCGTCCAATGCACACACTCTGAGGTGGGCTTAAAACACACCATCCCTCTTAAGTGGCAGATAAACCCCATAAATTTAAATACATTTCCTGAGAAATAATAAAAATAACAACAAAAACAACAATAATAATTATCATCATCATTATCATAAGACGGTCTATAGTGACTCATATCTTACACAATGGACAGTGCATTTGAATGTCATCTGTATTGTAACATAGTTGCATATTTTTAGCAGAAAACATACATTAGGACACCAACCAAATCAGTCTGCTCCATTTAGAGCTGATCGCAGACCTGAGCACTAATACAAAGAGAATCTACTCATTTTTGTCAAACTGGAGGGATATATTTAAAGTAATATCCATTACAATCATTAAGAGCCATTGACAGTCATTGGTCTTACCCCGAACATGCATCTGAAATTCCTACACAATTACAGCCACACATTTGTACAACCCAAACAGTTTCTTCATGTACCCCAGGAATGAATTTGTCACATTTTTACCTATAAAAAGCTTTGCCAGAATTCCAACCAATTAATTTTTGTCGCTCACTTAGTGTTAGTAATTTCCTCCAAGACAGCAATTTTCTCCTGTTGAGGAAGATACAAAGTGAGCAATGATGACACCTCCCTCACAGCCAGTCTGTGGAAAACACACACACACGCATACACACACACACACACACACATGCACGCACGCACACACACACACACACACACACACATGCACGCATACACACACGCACACACACACACACACAGCCATACACATGCACATACAAACACAGAGCACCCCCACACACACACACACACACACACACACACACACACACAGTCATTCGTACGCACATACAAACACAGAGCCCCAACCCCACACACAAGCACATGCATGAACACATTCTCTCTCTCTCTCTCTCTCTCTCTCTCACACACACACACACACAGCCACTAAATTGAGTTTCAAAGACTGTTATATTTCTATCTGGCCTCATTGCTGACACTGAGAGACAGTGGCATATTAAAAAGAGGCCCACAGTATTTCACCCCTCTGCTGGACTGTGTCTGGAGCGGTTTTGGTTCATCTGCACTTCATCTCAAACTCTCTGTAAAATGACACTGATTTGTAAGTGTGGGAGTGAGATGGAGTGTCTCACTGTAATGTGATCTCCAAAAACAGCAGGACCTGAACCTGCGGTCAGCTCATTTGGGGGAATTTTTTTTTTGGTGAAAAATATGTGGGCACTAGCTCCATGAATTTTGGTGGACATATACTGGTGTGTGGCCTTCCTGAACTGACAGAAGCTACTGCTGTGTGGAGTTGGCCTACATCTATGATAGGCAATTCCCAAAATGTTGATTCAAAAGTTGTTCACAATCTTTTTTTGTAAGAATCAGATAAGTATCGGTGGATCTACTCTCATAATATGAGTGAAAGTGCAGGCTGTAGGATTTCCAGAAAAGAAAACAACAATACATTTTGGGAAATAAACATCGTTTCAAAGCTCAGTGACTAAAATGATAAACAATAAATCAAGCAACTTTTATTTGTATAGCACATTTCACAAACATTTGCCACAGTGCGCTATACAGTAAACCCTGGCCTGGAAAGCAGGCCTGTGGTGACAATGGCAAGAAAAACTCCCAATGTGCAGCAAATAGGAAGAAAGCTTGGGAGGAACCAGGCTTGAGAGGGGGAGCCTATCCTCCTCTGACTGGCTAAGGGTATGAGTTTATGATGACCAACATGGTCAGTAAGTCTGTTTAAAAAGTGAAGTCCTGGATTGGGTGTCAGACTGCAGTTGTGCTGTAGGACGGGCGACGTCAATGGTGGAGACTGGGCAGCACTTGGACTGAAGGCCAGACTGCAACGATGACAGAGACCAGGCAGCAGCACGCTCGGGGACTCGGAGCATGAGTGTGTATGTCTGTGCACATGTGTGTGTGTGACAAGAGCTGTAAGGGAGAAAACAGACTGCAATCACCACTGACTGATGTCATAGTGACGAGATAGGCAGGTCTGGACTGCACTCAGAGATGTGTTAATCAAACAGCGTCTCTATGTGCTGTTTCCCAGCTGCTCCCTTGTTCAGTGGGAGGAAGGCCCAGACTGGAAACCCTGTAGAATGGTTTAACACTAGCTGTGATACCGCAGTGGTATCCAAACACAATAACTGTACCTACACTAAACACCTCTGGTCAGACAGAACACCTGGTGACAGATTCAACACCCAGGAACTGGCCCTTATGGGCTACAAACATATGATATTCACTCAGAAGCTGAACTGATCAGAATGACTGTTTCCAGAATTAACACTTGCTACTAGACTTTGCACCTACTGGTAGTACACATGACTGTGCATTTGTAGCTTGACTGAGAAACTTTACCAGGGCTAAATACTTCTTTCCAAACTGAAAACCTGTCACAAGACTGAGCAACCATTGCCAGATTGAAGTCAACATCATACATTTCAGATGTAAGTCAAACTAACTCACAGTGATTTCTAATAAATGTTGGAAGTTACCTTCCTTGAGAAAACTTTGAAAGTTTGACAATTCTTTATAATGCATTTCATTTTATCTTCACAATGCATACAGCCCAATTAGTAAATTCTGCAAGTAAACCAAGCTTCTGACTCACTGTGGTCATTAAAAAAAAATCCCTTGGCACTTGTGGAAGTGTAGGAGGGGTACCTCTGGTGTCCCGCTTAAATCCCTAAATTGGTTCTCAACAACCTGCCACCTCATAACAGCGCCCCCTCAAAAGATAATTGAGTTCTCAGAGTTCTTGGCCTGGCTCAGTGAAGGTTAAATCCTCAAAAATACTGGATACACACAGCACAGCATACTCTGCATCTCAGCACAGCACGCGCTTACAGAGCCGCTCTGGAGTGCAGTCGTCCAACACTGTACAATGGGCTGCAATCAATAAGAGCTTTTGACCAGGGCTCTCTTTTTAATACACCGGGGACGGGCGATGTACGCCTGTTTACTCCCTCTCTCATGTTACCTTGCCAATTGAGGTAATTTAATTTTGCCACAAGACGCCAACATTTGGGCCCCTCGGCTGGGGAAAATCAATAAGGGCCGTTTGATCCGTCTCCAGTGCTCATCTGTGCGAGTCATTTAAAGCCATCGCTTGCTAGCGACCATGTAATGGGGCTCTGGGGAGAGACTGAGGGCCAGGTAAGGATCCTATGTAAATACAGGGCAGAAAATCTCTCTCCTGTTTTACTAGATGCATTCACCAGAGCGCCTTTCTCTCTCTCTCTCTCCAGAGAAATACATGTTGTGTGAAATGAGTCTGGGGTTCTGGCCAAAGTGTAGCAGATTGACTCTCCTCACATACGGTCTGTAAATCTCAGAAAATCCCCGAGATCTTCTGCCGGGCATCATTTTATGGGTTATTTAACCCCCATGAACACAGGCGCCAAGAGCTAATGATACCTGCATGCACTGCTATGTGAAATCTTCTTTTTCTGCTGCATGAAAATGGGATATTCATCTTTTGAAAACCAAATTTTCTAAATGTTCTTTGAATTTTGTGATGCCAGGTTATATTCATAGGTGTGTCTAAGTGCCACAATGTCTTTTGCCAACATGGCCAACTGGGCACACTCTGCCAGGCACTAATCCTTTTCACCCTGCTGTCCCCCAGTTAGGTTGTGCATTCAATTCAGCCAGATCACCCAGAGGACTCTAGTGATTAGGCCATACTGAAAGAAAAGCTCCAATCTTAGGTGAAGCTACAGCCCATTCGGTTTTGTCCTGTTCAGGTGCCAGTCATAGTCAAGCTGCTATGGGCATCACTCACAAACTGAGAAATATTAATCATCTTTAATTACAGCAGCAGTCTGCAGGTACAAATACCTGAAAGAAAAATGAATATTCTTGCTGTATTGCTTACTCTTTACAATGGCTCCAGTATGTAGTATTAATCTTTGAAATGTGAGATCAGCCAGCTCAACATCTGTTCAGTACCAATTCAAAGGCAGGTTCCAGTATAAAAGTGGAGACCGCCTACTGTCTTGTGAGTGATAAGAGTTCTCCAAATTTGCCCTTGCTGAAACCTTTATGGATTTTTCTGTTTTTTTTTCATTCTGTGTGAAACCTTAATCACAGATTTAAGGTCAAAACAGTTGTAGAAACAAGATGTGGTAATATCATAAAATATAAAAGGTTTCAAAGAATGGCAAGCCAGGAAAGAAGCAATAGCCAGAAGTTTGTTTCTGAGGGAATGCTGTTCTGTGGTAGATGATGGATGAGTAATTTGATCGTCTGACTAAACAAACAAAACTGAATAATATGAAAGTGTATCAGGATTTTTTTTTATCAATGTTATTGATTTGTTTGAATTTCTTGGTGGCAATTAAACTTACCTATATTGATTTTATGCTAGATTAAATCGTCTTACTTTAATAAAATGTTACTTGTTTGTTTAGGTCCTTCGGTCCTGGCTGTGTGAACATTCACTGACTTGAGGCCCCGTTGCCCATGATTTCCTCTTTAAAAACTCACAGAACACCAGGGTGCCAAATGTCCTACAGTACTAGCAGAACCTCACAGTGCTCTGCAAATTCTAAATGTCCTATTGTACAAAAGTAACCTCACAGTACACTACAGTGCTAAATGTCCCACTGTACTAACATAACTTTACAGAACACCACAGTGCTAACTGTCGTACAGCACTGACGTCAGCTCGCAGTGCACCACAGTGTTCCACAGTGCTAACATGATCTCACATTACACCACAGTTTGAGCTGGCTATGATGACTTCCCCAGGCTAACTGTCCCACAAGACTGACAGGACTTCACAGTGCACCGCCACGTAATCCATTTTAGGACATTATCCGTGAAAGCTGTATCAAAGTCAGACAAAGATGAGTCAGGCAAACATCCATCATTTTGATGTCAGAGTCAGTCGGTGTCAAAGTCAGACACAATGTTGTGAGATTTAGAATAAATGCCCTGGGCACCTGGTTTCATGATGCTTTTTTTAGCTGAGACATCTTTAGAAATGTCATTGAACATTGTACATATCTGAAACAAAACCATATTTTGTTTGTTCATATTTCAGGCAAATTCAATAAGACTGCCGATGTAAGACTGTGGTTTACATTGTGATCCAAGCGAGATTCTGGCTTTCAGCCTCTTCTGGTTTAGATGAGATGCACTGTAGCTATTTGAGGTTGCAGGTCCTTAGTTTAGACATTGAAAAGGCAGAGAGGGAAAAAAAAACATCCCGAGGATCTGAAGTGTGTCTGAGGAGGTGTCATGGTAACACATGAGTGCTGGCGCCACTCTTGGCAAATAGCATGGTTACATGCTCCCTGCCGTGTGGCACCATGTATCACAGTGAAGCGGGGTCCCACTCATAGTGGGACGGTGGGCACTGCTGGCACCTCACGGGCGCTGCTGGCATGCCCACTTACAACGCGACCTGTCACTGATCCCAGTAGCTCAATGCAGCTATGCTTCTCAGCACTGTTTTGGGGAACTGGGATGCAGGACCCCTCTGTGGATGCAGGTGAGAGTTATGTTGTACCCCATAACTTGAAGCACAAATGAGTGACAGCTGTTGAAGTAATTTGCTGTGGAATTGCCAGTCCATTTGAGCTCCTGTCAGACTGGAGATTTCCTGACCCTTTTACTCTTTTTAATATGCTATTTTGTTTGGGGTGCAGTTTCACTGACAGACAATTTTGCAGAGTGAACTGCATATTTTTCCAAATGGAAGTGAGCAGCAGAACCTGGCACAGGCAGGTCTGAAGCACAGGCTCATACGCAGGAAGGAGTACCAACCCCTCATGGATGGGACTGCGTCATTGCCTCAAATGGACATTTGATTTTTTTTTGTTTCAAACCATATTGCACATCCACCAGATTAGACCTTATTATTTCACACCAGAGGATCATTTCTCACTATAGATATGGTGTTTTTGCCCACGTTTGGGTTAAAGGGTTTAGTTGTATCACTTGGTCCCACCAAATGAAATCCAAACCAGTGACATTTTCCAAACAGTACTTTTTGCATATATATGCCTTTTGCCTATAGGCCCCCAAATAGCATCCCTATCTGTGGCTGGATGCGCCACCTCCCTGCTCAAGGTCTGCATGCGGTGCATGGGCTCCCCAGCTGACTTCGGTTAGCATGTGGCTAACGTCATTACAGCATGAACTTGGCTGACCACAGGCTTTATTTTTTTAGCACTAGTTTCCTTGTCTCATTGTTTTCCTTCACTCTCACTATGATTTACAACAAGAAAATTTACAACCAACAATGACACACACAGTGGAAATAATGCCCTTTGAGATCGATAACAAAGTGGATGTGGGAAGCTATCTGTAATGAATATTGACAAACCCATGGCAAAGATCACAAAGCACGGCAGAAATTTTGCAACGTGTGTTGTGCTGTTTTGCTTGTGGCAGTATTTCAAACAATCTTTGTCACTGATGTCTTGAAGTGAAGCGGGCATGTCTTGTTTTGATGAACAGCTTTTCACTGGTAATCAATTTCTCTCCAATCGGCACTGATCAGGATTTTCCTGATTTGACATTTTGTTTAGCTTCAGTGATAAGACGCTTCCATAATATCGTAATATACATGGAGGTACAAGCTGAAATTTACATTGATGCTAGCTATTTCTAATGGGTGGGGGGTTGGAGAACTCAATAGAAGTGTTTAGTCAGGAAAGCTAAGCTCTCATTCATCAGCTTTTAAGACCACTGCTGACTAAGTGGGTGATTGAGCCAGTCAAGCTAAAAACACTCTCCGAGGCTCATCTTAAAATACAGATTGGATTTTTTCCCCCCAAATTCTGAATTCTGTTGCTGCTGTTTCATTTACATTTTAAATGGTATTGGCAAGACAGACCACCTATATTCACTGAAAGGAAAGCGTTGCAGTTTAACACAGGGTACTGCTTATCTGCTGTAATAGAGCTCTGTATGGTCGCCCAGCAGCATGCAAGCTAAGAACCCACAGTGGTTAATGCATAACACCTTCAGTCCCTTCAGAGTCTTTATATATCAAGTCTGTGAATGTGTTTGTTTGGACATGCCTACCTATTTTTAGTTTCCAGAACATTCCAGAAATGTTAGGATAAACATCCCAACACGTCCATTTGTACTATTTCCTGGATTAACCTTTTTCAAAATCATTTTAGGTCACAAGCACCATCAGGAGAATGGTCTGAGAGTGTTATTCAGGTTCCATTTTAAAAATTTTGTGAATTGATTGCTGTCATTTACATCAATTTAATGTGTGAAATTGGTTAACCAAGTGTGCTACTTAAACTCACAAATAGAAACCATTCTGAAAACTGTAACACCCTGTGCCCGCTGTGATGTTGCCTCATAATGACATGATTACCATCAGGGGATATCACTGGGGGAGTGAGGCTCATGGGTGGAATGTTGCTCTTTAACCTTGAAATAACTTTTTTGGGACAATAATTACATAATAATACCATGTGGGGAATGTTCTGATCATTGTGATATCTCACAAACAAATAGGAATCTAGCTGGAATGTTACGCAGTGTTCCTTAAAACACTCTTGTTAGCTGCATACCATGTAGGGGGCCTTTTTTGTACAGATACTCCTCTGCTTTTAGACACTGACAGTCCAGGATCTGCTTTCTTGATATAATGATTTAAGGTCTCTGCCAGACATTGGTACACTGATCCCAGATCAGCTATGTCTGGCTGTGATGACCCTTACTCCACAGAGCATACAATAGATGTTTCATTAACAAAACAACACATTTTACCTGAGGTTTATTTGACCGTAATCATTCAATCATAGAAGACCATGAACTGGTTCCCCTCTGAAACTGTGAAAATACTCCATATGTGTTCTCTGCAAGCCTTCTTGCTCTCTGAAATAGAGAAACAAATCTGTGCACAATACTGCTGTACACACTCACCAGCGCACCACATCCCTCCTTCCCTGCCATGGGGAGAGGAGGAAAAATTAGGCACATCATGAGACACAAAATGAGTTAAATGAATAATCCGTCTTCCCGACCACTTAGTGAATGCGGTGGGGAGCTCGATGAAGCACGCAGTTTGAAAATGAGAATCACAGGCTCTCCTCCTGGGCTGACTGAATTAAAGAGATAATAGGGGTGTGATTCTGACAGATGCATCTCCTTGCCTGTGGAATGCTATAGTGGGATTTTAATCACAAAACAAAACAAAAAACTGCTTGTTGTATTCTCGTTATAAACATACGTAGATTTGAAACCTGGTTCAATACTTCCCCATGCAGCAAACCACATCACCCAGGTTTTAGTGTTTACACAAATCAAAATTTAGGGAGTGGGATGCTGACTGGGCTGAGTCAAGTTAAACAACTCGCCCAAGCAATGGTCAGATTCTGCATGTTGAAATTTTGTATGTGACCCCTGTTCTGCCTTGGAACACCTAAATTATATTACAAATTAATGCGATTTCAGCATGAGCCTTTTGTCTCAGTCTACTAAATTATAAACAGCAATAACTGCCCGATGAAGTGTTCATTTACATGCAGAAAAAACAGTCTTAGCATTCAAAGGATAAACATCACCCAAGTAATGTGAGATCATTTTTAGCAGCACTCACAGCAGCACTCTAATGACTTTACTGATCTGGTCCAAAGCTGGGTGCTTTTGTTCTTAGCTTAAGGACCAACAATCAAACCTGTTGACTAGGAATTTCCAACACCTTTCAAAGCCCTGACCACAATTCTGTTTCAAAGCTTGTCTGATTCCAGCATAGCATACAAACCCCTGTCTACCCACAACTGGCCTCTATACCTAACTTGGCGAATGACATGTGAGACTTACTCTTCTTCTGTTTATAGGCCTGTAAAATAATGGGTGAGATTTGACTGGGATGTTTATTGTAGGGGCCATTTTGGAATGCCAGCTGCATACTCACAGTCAGTAATGGCCATTCCTTTCGCATAGCAAAGGTAATGGTCATAATATGCTGCTTTCTGTTGCTTTGTAACAGAATAACAATTTAGGGAACTTGTTGTCCTGGTGTAATTGTTTTCAACTCAAGTGTGCCTCTCTGTCTCTCACATCAGCCACATGTACCTCACATATGTCTGGATTATGAGTGACTTCCCATGCTGTATCTCTTATTCCTATGTTTTGTTTAAGGCAGCTGCATGTTTACTGAAACTCTGCACAAGATGAAAACAGTGTTGGCTCCCGTACGGTCTGTCTCCTGATGGAAGCCCTTAGCCTTTAACATGCTTTGAAGAGCAGCACATATCACTGACTAATCTAAAATATTGTCAAAATGACAGTGTAATTCCATGATTGCTGTGAGGTAATTACATTAGTCAAGCAGTCGGTGCTACAATCAAAATGCTCAACAAATGACTGTGCTCCACTTTCACAGTGCTGCTGTTGTAAGCACCAGCTGTTCACTCTTACTTTACAGCGGCAGAAATGCTAGGCTCTGTTTGGTCGAACTGAAATATGCATTGTCCATAACGCTTGCAAATTTATTGACTTCTTGTTTTCATTTATTTCAATAACCACTAAAATCATAAAGTTAAGCAAGAGTGACTGCAACTTTCAAAAATGTGTCCATCAGGATTTTGACTGTAAGAACAACGCATTCAATTTTGTGGTGAGTCACCTGTTCCCTGCTTCAATTTTGTTTCCTTGACCCTGTGTTTTTTTGTAATTCTTGTACGCTCAACAGTTCTAGTCCTAGTCCCTCTCGATCATTATGGCAGACATGTCTTGGTCTAAGGACCTGGTCTATAACACTTATAAAAGTCAAAGTTCATGATACATATTGACTGAAACCAGCGTCAGGTCCATTGTGACACCAATAACTCAGTGTGTCACATTATTTGGTAGTTGTTACTTGATTTAACAAACCTGTGTGTCTGAGAATATATACAGTGTCAGAAAAATACAGTTATCTATCTTCAAATCCATCTATAAATCTGATACAATCACATCATCATTTTGGATACAGACACATATATCCTTATAATGATGTGTCTTGCAAACTATTTTGATGGTCTGCCATGCAGACCATAATGTTTGACAGCAATTGCTCAGCTGGCACAGTTTAAATAAGGAAGAATGCATGTGGCAAGTTGTCCTCCGAAGCCAAGCCATTGAAAAACACTTATGCATTTAAGACATTTAAAGAGCATTTCTCCCCCAAGATAGTAATACATAAATGCATTTCGAATAAAGCACAAAAACACAATTAGGACCTTCCTCAAAAATATTTTTCAGCACATAAGGAATGCTGGCAGAAAACCCATAATGACATTTAAGTAATTGATTCTAAATTGGATTACCTCCAGAGACAAAAAGTCAACAGTCATTCTATAAAAAGAAAATCCCTCACAGAAATCACTTTTTTTTTTTTTTGTTATTGTTGTTCGTCTACATTTCCTCCTTCTCTGGTGAGAAGCTCAGCACACTGAGTGAGTTTCCATTCTCTCACACAAACACAAATCTATTTTCAGTTAATGATACTGCAGAATTTTCAGTTCTGACAGAGAACAGAGATGACAGAAAGCCAATGGTTATCATTTATTACCAATTAAAGATGCATGTAAGCTTTTTTTAAGAACATTTAGTTAAGAGGTCTTAGGCTTTAATTAGGTCTCTAATGTACGCCTGTGTGTACGTGGGTGTGCATGTGTGTGTGTGTGTGTGTGTCATCCTACAAATACTGGCAAGGTTATTCAGTGAAAGAACACAAATAATTATCACACCCAAGATGTCACTCCCACTCAGTCCCAAAGTCTCGTATTAATCAACACCTGATCGTTCAGCATGTGAGTACAGGACTACACCCACAACCACGACCACAAGACAAATGAACAGAGGCACACACCGCCCATGACCATAGCCTCAACAGCCCAACGTTGTGCTGTACCATCATTACTGCGGGATGACAAATGACTGGACGCTGCTGGAAGGCACGTCGCTGTAACCGGTGGATGGAGACCACATTGCTGAATGTCAATGCTGCAGAGCATAAGCATCCCTGCAGATAGCCAAGGCTGCTGAAAACAGAATGGTGTGAATGACTATCAACTTCGTAGACCTTTCAGTTACAATATGCTATTTTTCCAATTGTGCATTTCAAGCCAGATAAGTAAAACTACAATTGGGCCGGCTTCTGCCCAAATATTGCATTATTTCTTATCTGTCTTGTACAGCTGTCTCAAAAATATCTTTCAATTCGGCTAAAAAAATTAATATTAAATGGCGGGTAACTTTTCCAATTACCTGGGAAGTGTAAGCAATGCGCTTTGTGCCACTCAGACTTCCTGGCTGAACTGACATATTGGCATCAGTGAGAAAAAGGAAAAAAAGCGAATTTCATTCTTTCTGTCTGACAGCTGTATCACGGACCCTTATCAAATGAGTTGTACTTGTCCAGGCAGCAAACCATCATTTGCTATTGAGTTTGAATAGTTATGTATCTTACCAATTAAAACTCAAGGCTTGGGAGGACAATGTGAGGACAAATTGAAATGTAAATTCTGGCATTTTACAGCTTACTGGTGCAAAACACTAGTTCCTTTGTTTACAATATGATAAAGAGACAAAAGAGATAAGGAATGAATTGGTACAAGGTATCTTATCATTCCTGCAATATAACAAGACTTGACTCACAAAGCTGGCCCAGCCCAAGCCATCACTGGGTGATTGTTAGAAAAGTAGTAGAAATCAGGAATAATTGAGACAGAATAAATTCTAAATCTGTTTAATAGAAATGTGAGATGTGTCGCAGAGTGATGTGGCTGAGCCAAACCTATGCTTAACGGATCGATCTATTATTTGACAATATGGCAATGTGAAGTTTAAAAGTCTATCTGTCGCCAATTAATCAAAGTGGAAGAGTGTAAAATCGATGTCTTTGACATTCTGAATTCATGGGGAATGGTAGCTGTACATTTTTCAAAAACAAGAACAGGTTGCTGATGCGCAATGAGGATAATTAAGGAAACAGCATTGTTCCTCTTCTCTCCAAAAAGTCATGGGAGAGGTGAAGAGCATAGGTTAGACCTTTGCCACAGAGAAACAGCCATTGGAATAGAAATGGTTGTGAACTGCTGTAAGAAAATAACATACATGTGAATTGCCTCTAATTTAAGAAAGACGTTCAGCAGAAAGTTATTGTCAGTAACAGATTTATGGAATACGGCCATGTGTGAAATGTTGGTAAGTGTCATTGGCTTTATCCAGGCCAATCATCACCCGCATGTCAACCATTCAGCACATACATTCACTGAGACACTTCAGGTTGGGCACTTTGGATACAATTGAACAGCCCCAGCTGGGAAAGAAATCTTCATCCATCAGACTGCAAGCACAGTTTCTCTACAACAACTCCACGTTTCATTCTTAAAAGGCATGACATAGACGATTATGATCATTTTATGGAGAAATGTTAGAAAGTTAAAAGTATATATCAGATCCAGGAGACGTCAATTAATGATAAACCTCAGTAGTGTCCTCAGAAAGTAGGAGGAAAATGGGGGTGTGATGTGGAACAGAGGAAACATCTACAGCAGCCAAAGAAAAATGGAGGAAATGTTATGCGTTTGATATTATAATTTTTTCTTTCAACAATATGCTTGCCGTTGAGTTCAGAAGGATCTGCTAAACTTGGTTTCATATAATCAGCGGACGCAGTGGTCCGAATTAAAGCGTCTCGATAACAAGGAATGGAAAAAAAATTAAAGCATCTGCCAAAAAGATAAAAGGTTCGTCGATTTGGCCCATGCGTCAATTTTGATATGGGAAACTACAATGAGTGTTAACTTTGTATCACATCAGATAGACTGCGTTTTTCTCAAAAGGCTTTGTGGAATTCATTCAGTCAATTAAGATGTAGCTCCTACTGCTGCTCATTTCAGATCACAAATAAGATAGGAATACATCAAAGCCTCACTTCTGAAAACTGAAATAAATAAATGAATAAAATAAACAAAATGAATAAAAGAGTAGTTTTAGTCCAACTCTATGAATGTTAAGTTGGGATTCTCTCTTAAAGAACTAGCCCAAATTACTTGTATTACTTGTTGTATTTGTATACATGTGACCTTCTTGATGCCATATAAGGAATCCGTTGCCCTGAGTGTAGTGTAGAAGTCCTACAGTAGTGTCACCCAGGGAAGGTCGGTCTCAGTACGTTGGATGACCTCGTCACTTGATGCAAGAGTGACTGTCTTGTTCATCTGGTGCCTGTAGTCTGCCTGCACTAGCCTCTCATGAGGTGCTGCTTCAACCCAATGAACGTCCACCTGAACATTGCGGAGTATCGCTTTAATTTCAGAGGAGAGCACCCCTACATTTTCCTGAGGGTCTAGGCTCATGAATGACACATGAATCGTGTGTCAACTCTGCTTTCTGTCCATCCCCTGCACTCTCTGCGGGTCCCTGGCATTTCTGGAGGTGGGCAGTGGTACATGCCATCCTCTGCCTTGTTTCTTCCCTGTGCATGTGTATGTAGGTAAAGGTACAGAGAGAGGAGAACCTGTCTTTAAAGGATTGGAGCAAGTATGCACTGTTCAGTGGAAGCTTCCTGGCAGTGCCTACTTCTACCGCCCTCAGGAGGCCAGAACCTCTAATCCCCAGGAGGGAAGGAGAAAGAAGGAGAGGGAGCCCAGCATAGAAGCCAATCCAGGCCAACATACCATTTTTCATGGACCCCTGGTTGAGCCCTTTAGCACGCAAGCAAGGGTGAAATAATGGACGTTCTGCTCCACCTGCTCTAATTGCCTCTCGATATGGGTATTGGACAAAGTGGGGGGCCCATTTTCTGTCCTGTTTGGGTTTCAGAGTTTATCAGAGATTATCCGTTTATACTGCTGCTAATGCCCGGGCTCTTTTCTTTCAGGGAGGGAGGTGGATGAGGGGGTAAAGGGCGTGTGACAATGAGGCATCGCTCCACTCCACAACGTTTTTGAGGCGTCGGCTTCCTTATCAGGACCTGGAACATTTTCAGGGGTGACCTTCAGACGTTATCTCGCACCGCTTCCCATCAAAAGGAATGGACAGATAAGAGTTGACTGTTGAGATATTAGCGGAGCCAGGCCAATGTGATGTGATGCCTCCAACGCGTAACTAGTGCTTTGTTTTTTTTTTGTCATAAGCGCCTTACCAGGGTTAAGATTTAAAGTGTTCCGAGCTGTCAGGGGAATACTTTCCCCACGATGGTGAAAGCTATCATTTGCCAAACAACATCAAAAGGGGAGTACGACCTTGGTGTTTGTAAATAAAGAGCAGTCCCACGCTCAGATAAGCTCTGCAGGGGAAAAGAGATTGTGAAACGCACATTTCAATTATTTTCAGTGCTGTCAGAGAAGACTTCACAAACACTCTGATGACCAACTTCATACACCGTACAGTGGTATACACAGTATATTATAATGCCTGAGGAAAACAGTCACTATTTGGTAACCTTATGGGACCTTTTCTTCTAAAGCACAAAAACAATAAAACTTGAAGATAATCCTGCCAGTACACTCAGAAAAAAACAACTTGTACAAATTAACGGAAACCAACCCCAGACCTATTATCAGCTAGGAAGAACATAAAATCCTATTTCACCACTTAATTGAAATAACCCATACACCAAAATGGCTTTTTGTGCCTCACCTCAGTACTGGAAACAGAAAGAGTTTGGCAGATGTCCATTTTAAAGACAGAACACTCTCATTCTTTTTTCCTTGAATCTTTTTTTTCTTTTCAGAGAAGGTGGTGCACTGTGTCAATCGATTTAAAGACAATGGCACAAAGGCCCTTTTATTCATTTTTTGGTTGAATGCTGATGCCATTTTTGTTGAGCGGAGTGTGTGTTCCTTTCCTGTAATTGACATGCCTGGTGTCTCATAACTGAGTACTATGCTATTTTTATTTTGGGAACTGAAAACCTTGGTTCTTTCTCTCAGAGTTTACATCTGCGATAGTAATTCTATAGAAAACTATAGATTTATCTTTCTCACAAAACTGCATTTGCCATGGGTATGCACCAGTCCTTATCTGTCTTTTACTCATCTATTGGCAGATTAGTCATTTCCAGGTTCAATACAGGAAATTAAGGACAACACCACAAATATTTCACACAATGAATTCAGGCCAGGAAGCTTTGTATGGACACAGATAGCCTGCCGTAAGCAAATAATAAAGTCGGGCACCTATTCTCGTCTTACATTTACTGTGCACAATAGCCCAGCCTCAGTGCCTGCCAAAGGCAGCCTACAGCCATTTAATCCCAGACACACTATCAGCACAGAGTGGAGTATAGGCCACACACAGTACCATGTGACCAGTGGCCTTACATCATTATTATGGCTGTAACATTGTTCCGCCTGCTTACCTGCTGCCATCCTGGAGCAGTCAATCACAGCGAAATATGAACATCTCTACTGGACAGAGAGATAAGAGGCTGCACGCCCCTTCCTCTCTGAAAGACTCATAAAGGCTTTTGTAACATCCTGGCGAGAGGAGCCAAGCTCCATTCACCTAGAGAGCAGTTGTAATGATATTGTGAGCACCCAAGCTGTACGCAATTTTATAATGACTTTCCATGGGTTTACACTGTACTTTGTCATGAAAATGTTAAAAAAGAGAATTTTTCAGCACTTTCTACAATGGAAAATCAGTTCCATGGATAGGACAGCCCTCTAAGCAGTGGGGACTATATTGGTGCCCCCCTGTGTCTGCTGACCGGGGCCCCTTTGCTGGAAGGTAAAATGACAGCTACTTTTGTGAGACCAGCCATAAGGACTGGGTGCAGCAGAGGCTGATCAGTTCTTGTGGTTACATAAACATTTGAGATGTGACAGTGTTAATATGGTTAATATGAATCACACACCAGTGCATGTCTTTTCTGTGTTTGATGAATGGCTCTTTTCACTGAGGTTTGTGTATGAGACAACATGGCTTAATGCCATCTGCTTTCAGCTATTTCTGTTGTTCTTCATTTTTCTGGGTTACATTTCTAAAAACGCTGTCCAAACAAAATGCTTTTTTGGGGTGTGTTGGAGAAGGGTGGGTGGGGGTGTTGAGGGGTGCAGGCAGGACATTCCAGCATAAGAAAAAAATCAAAGAATTTTTTCAAAATTTTAACAACTTTGCTGGCATGTTTTTGGTTACTCCCTTACATGCTTGGTACTTTTTTCCTCCCCCGAGTGAAACTCGTATTTCATCTCTCCATGGGGAAGAATGGATTACCCAGGAGAGGCTGAACTGCACTCCGGGGCTAAAGAGGTGGTGTGGGTGATTTATGCTGTGAGGAGCCATTTGCTACAGGGAAGGAGCACTCAGTATGAGCTTCGGGTGTCCATGGAATTAGTCACTGAAGGGGTGGGGGGTGCTTTCATCACGGTGCCAAGAGCTAAGGGTTCAGGAGGTCAGCCATTAGGAGTGATGAAGTGTGATGATACCCCAACAAAAATATGTGTATAGCATATGTATTTAAAATCATGCATTTTTTATGTATGTTGTGTATTAAAGATATGTAACACAGCTGGCAGGCTCCCACTACAGGACAAATTCCACAGATGATTTACAAGGTCTTTTGTTTAATTTCCAAGAGACACCGCCGGATTGCATAAGTAAATTTAACCTTTATCATATGTACTTATGTTTACATTTTGTCATTTGGCAGACACTGTTATCTAGAGTGACTAACAAAAGTGCAAACAAAAAGGTTAGGCAAAGAAAAGGTTAGGCAACATCTGCCCTGGGCGGCAAATGTAAATGGTGATGAATTCCTATGAGGTATAAATTGGATATTCTGAATGCATACACCTGTACATGGATTTTGTTCTGTTTTTCACCAGCTTGGGGAGTGGTGGGTGGGTTGAAAAGGGGGACAATATAAGCCTGGATCTTGATCAGTGATTCCCCTGGGAGGAGCGTTTGTTGGGCCCATAAAGAGCTTGAAAAGGCTCATTGTTTAAAAGGTGGAAAGGTCATGATAGGTCTGAATCACTGTGCATTGGGGATTTAAAAAATACAATGGCAAAGTGAGAAGTGAGCTAATTATTAATGGGAGACAGCTGGGCTTGTATTGCAAGAGACATAACCTGAATGCTAATTCAGTTGTTGATTCTGCTCAATATGTTTAGCATTTTGAATTCATATTCATATTTTTAAGAAAGGTCTTCACAGGGGGCAGATTGGGTACCTGTAGTACTGTCTCAGTCTCTGTCAGTTAGTGCTAGGTAGACAGCACTGGCCAATAGCACGTTCCTCTGCAGTGAACAAACAAGGCTTATTTATCATACAACTGCATTATTCACCACTCTCAACTTTTTTTGTTCTTCAACACTTTTCATTACATTTCAGTGTCAGCTGAACAGCTTTTTGTGACAAGGAAAATCAATGACAACAACAAAAAGCAACACTTGCTTTTTTCTTGTTGCCTGGATTTTAGAATGATTTGTGGCTGAATCTGAACTTAATTTTACATTTTGAATCTGAGACTCTTTCTACATTTAAACATGTTATTGGCTGTGAGGTTTTCAGTCTTCTTTTATCTGTGCACTCTTCCTTTATCTCATTTCTGCCACTCGTGCTCCCCATGCTTTGGTGCATTGGGTTGGTCCACCCCCAGAGTGCTGATACCTCTTATCACTTTGAATGGTGGAGAGTAGGCTTACCACAGCATCACTTTTTCCTCTTCCTTCCTTTAGGTATACAGAAAATATAGAGTCTCGATAGTGGGGGAGGGGAACAGGAGAGAAAATAGTTGAGTTTATCAGTGAGCACTAGACTAATTTGATTTGGTTATTTTCAAGGCAGTGGCCAGCAGCAGATTGCTGGGTTCTGGAAGCCTTGTTGTCTCATATTTGTAGTTGGCTTTACCATAAACCTTGAGAGGAGAGATTGGTGGCTGAATGGTGTGCCTCATGACTCCTTCCTCACCAAGCATGCACATGCCCACTGGTGTAGCCTTCCAGGTCACAGGAGTAACTATGTCAATCTTTACCACAAATATGTGACAGCTCAGGAAAGAGAGACTACACCTTATCTTCAGCTTCACAGCTCTGAGTACAAAAATCCATACCTTATCTCCTTCATCAGAAACCAAAATACCACAGATCAATATCTACATGATCAGTAATCAGGGTTAAGAAGAGCACAGCTGACATTAATATAGATGTTTATCTCAACCCCTCCTCCCTTTTTTTCTCCACAGCTTAAAATCACTTGCTGTGTCTCCTCAGCCACTGCTGTGCCATCCAGGCTCACACATGGAGGGGGGAACACTGTTTTAAATTTTTATTTAGTTCAATGTTATCATGTTTAATGTCCACAAGCTGCTTCAGCTGATGAGGGTGAGCAGAGAAACAATGCTCAGCAGCATCGCTGTGTGCTTTTTGCTACGACACAGCTATGTTTATGATGTGCTTATTGGCTCAGCTCACAGCTTTGTTTAACAGTAATGTAGCATCACTGTTGTCCATAGCATTACACACAGCACGTTCTGGCCTGAAATCAAACCCAAACATTTCCTATTTGTTTCTGACAGAGGCATGAACTGTCATTTGGTTATGTCTTATGGCCATAGAGAAATAAGGACCATTTCAAGTTTCCAGAGGCGTGTTGCAGTGGCCCCATCCCATCAGAGAGCTCTGGTAGCAGGCTGTGTCGTGAATCTGCAGTATATTATCACTGAGACCTGTCACTGTGCGAAATGTCACACTAGGGGGTCACATGTTGCTTTTCATATCAGCTCCTGGTGAAATTGTATATTTTCATTTTTCCTCCATGAATGATAAAAAAAGAAAGTGGGAGGGAATCAAATCAAACCATGCTGTCTTCAAAGGCTTCAGCTGCAGGTACTTATTTTTTTCCAGTATATGATTTTTCATGACAATGAATGCTACAGAATATTGCTTCTAATACTGCTCTTTTCAATGACAACACAAAGTGTATTGTTTTCTGAATCATACTCATATATGGAATAAAATGAACTAGTGTTTGTTTGCAATGCTCTCACATTAATGGATTGTCAGTAGGAAAATTAGAGATAGAAATTCTGAATAGTCTTGATATTTATGCTATTTTGTCAAGCTGTAAGTGTCAGCTAATTTATTGACATTTGATTGAATTGAAAATTTTGTGTAAAACATTTACTGCATAAAACAATATAAGTGATATTAGTTTGTGTGGTATTTATGTAATTGCTGTGAGAATGCAAAATAACATTTTAAATCTTTGACGGGAAAAGAACTGCTGTGCCAACAAAAATGCAAAGACTAACATCTTTTGAAGAATGCAGAATTCCAAAGAAAGAGAGGGGGAGAAAGTTGAAACAAAAAAAGCAAAAGTGAGTTATAAAGTTGGCAAAGCATACAAGAAAAAAAAACAGCTGCGCTCCAACAAAGTGCCCAAGCAGACGTCTAATCTTGCTGATAAGACTCATCCACTGCCACAGAAAACAGCGCAGTAGACTAATGGAAACCACGACAGATGGGTGCCTAAATGGGGGCGGGGGTTTCACCAGTACGATAACAGCAATTCCAAATACAAAACCCAGTGAAATAAGTCTATTTCCAGATAAGGCCGAGGCGATAATATCAATCAGTTGCTTATCGGGGGGTCTCTGTTGTTGTACCTAGTCCCTATCCCAGCAACAATAAAGCTGTTACCCATGTTTTCCTCTGGGCTGATTCACTGATTGTGTATCTGTGGTAAATGTTCACCCTTGTAATGTACAGGGTTTTTTCTAGGTAAGCTCTCATTCCCTTTAGTTCCCACTCCTTTCTGGTTACTCGTGTCTCCCCGTTTTTGTTTACCATCCTCCTGGCCTCATTTGCATGGAAATTATTAGAGGGCAGGCAGGCAAAGCAGCACCTTTAAATTGGTTTTAATGGCCTTACATATATTCATGAGTGTCTCGCTAGCATCACACATGAGCTCTCAACTTAGAACAGCCGCCAGAGAAAATGGGAAGCAAACATCGCTACCAAGAAAATAAATAAATAAATACAATCTGCTCAAGTCTTCATGCACACCATACACAAACAAGCCCAACAAAGCTGCTGGCACAAGGGGAATACATATAATTTCATTTCATATATTTTAAAATTTTGTGCCTATGTGAAAATGGCTAATTGGCTCTGTTCATCCCACCCCATCTTAAGATTGCCCTATCCTCACTCCAGCTGGTAAGATCATAGGCTTCTACTTGCCTGCACTGAGCATTAATGGGAAATCCCAGGTACATTTAAATAAACTGGTTCCTTCTAGCCCTAATTCATATTCAGCCAGCGTACCATTCTGTAGGATCTCTGCCTCTTGCATCTAGTGCATTACTATCACTGTACAAATGTACAGAAGTGAATGTGATTGGTTTAAAAGGTTAGGGGTGGAGCTGGGTCTCAGGTGGAGAGTATATAAATACTCTCAGCCATCTTGAGTCAGCTGGACTTAAGATCTCCCTGAGGTTTGATCCTTGGCCACTGATATAAAAGCAGTGGGAGTTTGTGGAGTTGTGTCTTTGCCATCAGTGAGGCAACAGCAGCCAGCCCAGCCATAGAGCACACTGCATTCTGTTCCAAAATGTTGCTCTTTTCTTCAAAATGGTGAATATGGTGAGGCCTAAGTCAGTTTGACTGCAGCTGTAATAACAGAGCATACAAAATAGAAATGTACCCAACTGCACCTCCCTCTATCAGTCAGAACACATGAGACTTTTAGTCTGCATCCACACATGCTATCACCATGTAATTACAGGGGTATTACCGCATTAATTACAGTGTGTGGTAGATTATGGCACAGCCATATAACTGCAAAAAAACACAACAAATGTGAGATATTCCTCTTTTTAGTCCAGCTCAAAAACATGCAATTACATATGTTATCACCAAGTAATTACAGTGGTATTACCAACATTACATTATGTCTTGTCACATGGCAAACAACTTCAGACTTTTTGGTGTATGGTTAGAGCCTGTGATTTCCCAAAGGTCAGAGGCTGTGACCCTTTTTCCCCATTGCTATAAGGTTCAGGTCATTCTTACAAGCCAGTGTTAATTATGGTGTCCTGGTTTGTTGAACAAAAACCAAATATTGTTGTGACTTAAATACACACTCATTTAGGATACAGAGGACACATGGGTTGGCTGATTATCTCACTGTCTCTGCTCTATCATCAACAAACACCTCCTTTATTACTTTTATTGGTGCATTGATTTAAATGATTAATTATAAATTCCACATCTGAATTTACCACTAATGAACAATGAAAACCAATGTGCACCTTTCCTTGTAATACAAACGTGTACTAGTCAGGGTCAGACTGCAGGCTCCTTGTAGTACTTCCTCCTGGCTTCATTGACAGTTGTCAGCCGGTTGAATAGGAATGCTTCTGAGTTGTTACTGCTTGCTTTTCCATACATGTGCCCCATATGTGTGTTACTTATGTCATGTATTGGTGAATCACAATGAAGGGGAGGTGTACCTGCATGTACACTAGTGCAGTGCACATAACTGTGCTTCTCTTGACTAATGTGAATGTCCATGGAAAATCGAATCAGTCTGGTAGATTGATTTTTCATTTATCACCTTCTAACCTTTCACCCCCTCCATGACCAACCCGAGTGGTCCAGATACGAAGAGAACATGAAGGAAGGGGTAAAGAGCGATGTCTGGTGTACTGAAATCATGACATAGTGTAGATTTGGAGGGGAGAAAGGAGAATGCAAGACAATATGGCAGAGAAAGACTGAGAGAAAGTGAGTGAGAAAGACAGAAAATTTGAAAGGAAAACAAGGAGAATAAGGGTGCGTGCTTAAGAGAGAGGGATTTGGGAGAGTGACAATGAGCAAGAGAAAGGAAGATGAGAAAGAGCCAGATGAGCTGAGGGAGGGATAGAGAAATACAAGGACAGAGAAAGGGATGGCAAGAGTGAGCAAAACAGAGCGCAAAAGAGAAAGTGAGGGAAGGAGGGAAAGAGAGTTAGGTAGGGAGGGAGAGAGAGAGGGAGGAAGAGAGAGAGCATGTGGAAGGGCGAGGGAGAGACACAGAGCAGGAGGGAGGGAGTGGTATGGTAAGCAAGCACGAGATGAGCCGGGTTGAAAGACCCCGGGACCCCCTGAGATAGGAGCTAGTGTTATCTCATTAATTGTAACCCCACACAGGGCACTTCTTCCATCACAGGATTACACAAATGTGTGCTCGGATAGCAGTTACCCATAATTAGCAGCACTTAATTTCACTCATTACCGCACACATTCGGCATAGCCGCTGCCCACTCAGACGTGACATTTGCTGTGACCTTTGCTTGTTACCGGGTCGCCCACCAGCCACTGCTCACTCTTTCACACCTGCTGCCGTTCTGCGGCTCACTGTGTGTGGTTATTGTTCCTGCTGTTGCAGAATCCCTGCCTCCCTTACCTTTTGGGGAATCTTTGCCTGAGTCCGTTTAAGAATGCAATTTGAATTACAATCAGAGAGGAGGGATGGGGGGATGAAGTGGAAGTTTTGATGGGATTACGGAGGCATTAATATGCATACAACGGAACGAGCCAGCTTATCTAAACAGCTTCCTCTTAACTCTAATTATTTCTCCCGTGTTTCTTTGTTCTCAGACTCAGCATTCTACATCCCAAAACTCCCGCAATATTTATGTCCAATTAGATTAACGGCTCATTTGCAGATTTGCATAAAGGACGTTAATCTGTCATCGGGAAGACATCTGGCCTCAGCCCCGGTTGAAAAGTAGGAATGGACTTGGGTGGCAGAAACACTCACACGCTTTTTAAAGCTTCAGAGGAGGTCACTGGCAAGGCATGTTACTGGGACAAAGGGCATGACCTGATAACACAAGGCCCCACTAGCTTATGCATAAAGGAGACCAGCCACCAGCATCTGGGCAGCTTGAGAAAAAACCCACAACAGAAAGCATTAATGTCATTTCATTATTTCATTTCTCACATGCTTGGTGCAGTTTAAATCAGAAAATTGCTGGGAAAGAGACGATTTTCAGGATTTCCTCCTCACCAGTAAGAAGTCTGAAATTCCATATTGATTTTATTGTTTTTTTTTGGTATCTCAATGGTAGAGAGCCTCTATGGCTGGCCCCTGACTCTCCCCCTAATTACCCATAATGACTCAATAATCGCCCGCTGTAATGAAGCGCGTTCAGAGCTGGGTTTGTGGGGGGAGGCTGGAGAATCAGCACAAGGAAAGCTCTTGTGTTGGAATACCGCAGGGAGGCCTGTCATCTCAGCCCATCAAGCTCCTGGTGCCGCTGAGAGGGGAGTCTGAATAGCACAGCAGAAACCCGCATGGCTGGAAGAAAAACCACCGGAGCCTGCAGTTCGCAGCAGTGACGCTCTGGTTGTGCCAGGGACCCTTTTTTGGCAATTGTTGCTGCTCGGCGCCGCAGCTCGGTGGCACCGTGAAGCTTTCAGAACGCTCGCCTCACAAACAGCCTGCTGCGCTGCGAACCGTGAATGGTAAACCCGTCGGACCAGGCTGTGTGCCCGTCACCTACACCAGCCCATCCCCGCTCCCCTCACTGCCCTGCGAAATGCCAGGAGCACCTCGGCTTGGCAAAGAGGCATATCATTTATTCCTTAAGAGGCCCATGCCAAGCCGACAGAAGCCTGTTTTTACTGCAGAGCAGTTCATTATGCTCTTACATTAGACAACAGTCAGGGTGGAGTGCCAGTATGCACTCTGCAGTTACTGCACACACTGAAAAAAACCCAATATTTTTAAAGTCAATGAAGTGCAGAGCAGCTCCGTGAAATATTAAAACCATATTCATATTGGTGTCACTCACATTTCTCTCAGAGAGTGGTCCCTTTGGTAATTCATCACCCTGCCCACATTGTAATTTGTTTTGGCTCATAATTGCATTTCAGCGTGTGTGCATGCGCTTGTGCGTGTGAGAGTATTTATGAACAGCAATGATATGGAGAAAAGTATGTAGTGCTTGGTTGGGACAGGTGTATCATTGTAAAACATCATATATTCTAATTCTCATTTTTTCTCTTTTCCTTAGACTACCTAGATCAAAGCCCCTTGCTGTCTGACCAGTTCCCTCTTGGTGATAATCTTAGTGGTTAAGCAGAATCTCTTCAGTGATTACAGATGACTGACAGCTGGAGAGATGGAAGTGGGCACATTTATAGTGGAATATTTGTCTCACTGTAATCCCTCAGACCCTGTGAATTTAGAAGTAGGGAGCTGTTACATTAAATTTGCTAAGATATTGCTACTTGCTCTTTCTTAGATTTTGTGAGACTCACCCCCATGCAGCCCCTCTTAAAACTTGCTTGCTTACCAAATTAAAGCCCTAAGGACTTAAAAAAAAACATTATCTAGGATGCTGGGAAGGGTTTCTGTTGAGGTGAGTACGAAAACAGCTTTTACTTTTGTGTTATCGTTACCTTGGCAGCGCTGCAGCAAACAGAGATGCTGGGCAGAACTCCAGGACGAGACTTCCTCCCAATAAAAAGGCACAAAGTGCATCGTGTTGTAATTTGAATTAAATTCGGACCTTTGCCCTCACAGCCGGTTGCCACCCTTAATGGCATGTTGGCAGTGGCTGTAGTAAATTGTTAAAACATACATGTCAGCCATAAAGCATAGACACATTTACATACATTTTTGTATGGCATAGCCAATATACTTCAGTAGTGTCATCTGCCTAGGCATCAGTAAAAGTCAAACGAAATAGGGACATAGGGGACATCAACAAACAAACACACATGGAAAGATTGTTCTATTAAGAAAAAAAAAACATTGACATTGTTAGTTGACATTGAAAAGGTTAGTGCCATCACCTGAGGCTGAAGATGTGGGAGTCCATTTAATTTCACAAATACTCTTATAATTACAGAGTGCATTATTTTTCACTGAAATTTTTAATGAAATTGTTTTAACCCTGATTTATTTTCCTTTATTTCATTTTTGAAGGCTCAAATGCGTCTCCTCTGATGCCAGCTCGGCCTGATGCTGCTTCTTTTCATTCCCCGTCCACCAGCCGAGTCACACCACCAGAGAGAATCAGCTACAGACAATTATGGCAGCCAATACAAATCCATTTGGTTCATCATAACTCTGCAACAGTTTCTCAACAGGGTGAGTGAGCGAGTGGTCCCTGGGGCTGTCTTTATAATGCTCTACCTTCCCTTACTGCAGAGCATTTAAAACTGCGCTCACATCCTCTCTCTCCCTCTTTTATGACTGACCTCACTTCCTGCTGTTCCCCAGGATTGCTGTCACTATAAACGGATGGAAAAACATTCTTTTTAAAAAGGAACTTCTTTCTTAACTTAACTTTCTTAAAGCTATCGATTTTGATGTTGTGGACATCTGGAAGGACGCACTTAAAATTCATTGGGTGACCACCAATCAGATTTTAAAGGGGAGGACAGACCAAAAATGAAACTCGTCCCCTGAAATGGAGGTTTGATAATGCCACCCGTTCCACACTGAAACTGAGGTGCAATAACTTGGACGGCAGTAAAATGTCTCGCTCCTTTGGACAGGAAACAGCAAAGAACTGTAGAATCCAAGGTCACAAAATTGAAAGGATTTTGGCTGAACTCAACATATTCATTTCACAAATTCTGTTCTGTTTCTTTGTAATAACAATGATGATGACAACGATAATTATTATGATGATGATGATGATGATAATGATGAGAATTATGGTGATGATTACGGTAACAGTAATGAAGACAATGCAGATGATAGAACAATAAAAAGTAGAAATCTGGCTCGTAATAATGTACTCTGTGACCCTAAATCATCTGAAAACAGAACATTTAGTGAGATTTTTACATGGAGCTTTATTTATCTCAGTAGAAAGTGAGATAACATCCTCTCCTTTAAGACATTCAGGGTGAGGCATGGCTCATAGCCAGCAGAGTCACTCTGTCCGGCTCAAGGAAAAAGAAAGTAAACAATAGTATTTTACCTGCTGCAGCTCCAGGGCTGGATAAATAAGGGAATTAAATGATTACACTCGATAAGCATCAGTGTTCATGCAGGTATCACATGCTGTTTGGATGCTACCGGTCTAGATTGATGCTCTGAAATTGCTTTTGGCTGTGGCCTGCCTCCTTATCTCCAATGTGAGAATTGTAGCTCTCACGCCCAGTGTGAATAATGCCTCTCCTGTAGGAGCACGTTTTACTCCACCGCTTGCTCTGCTCACGTATGTGTGTGAATGCTGAACAGGACACAAGCCTGTGAGGCCCAGACTCAGTCAAACCGCAATGCCCTGAGAGTTTGACTTTACACAAAGGAGTTTAAACCATTTAATTTAAACGGACACCTCCGTACAGTCAGGCAGTTAAATTGCCACATTATGGAATTGTCAATCGGATCAGATGTTTTGTGACGCCTGAAAGTGTTTAATTTTCATAAAACAATAAAGAAACGGTGCAAGGCTTATCTGAATGCTTATAGGAAACCTGTTATGAATGAAAAGACAGAAGGTCTGAACTGCCCCAAAGCTGAGGAAAATTTCAATGCATCCACAACTACTACTTAAGCTAATGTACTTGACCTAGCTAACTTTACAAAGACTTTCAGTCTGAGGTCAGCCATCTCTGACTTGCTCTCTTTGTCATTGAAAGCTTTTCCGAAAGAACAGCTTGATTTTGTTATTCAAACATAAGGGCTGGAATATATTCCTTTTCTTTTTTTAATTTTGGACTATTGTGTACAAGAAAATGCAGACTGGAGAGCTTGTTAGGAGAATAACTGAAAGGAAAATAAAAAATGAAAGAAAGAATGGAGCTGATGGCCTCAGATTCAGGGTTGGTCACATGGTAGTGTTGGAGCTTAGCAGAACACAGAATGCTTGTGGTCCTAAAGTACAGCCCAGCAGACTAGAAAATAGCACAGGAACAAAGACAGTGCCCTTGCTATATAGACCCAAACCTCTGCCTGCAAACCAGTCTGCTGCAGCTCTGAAACACAAGTACCTACATAATTAAAATGTTTTGTTTCATCTGCATTTCGAATGGGAAACTTTTCTCAACAGGTTCTCCAATAATGAAACAATGTAGCTTTTAAGAACATCAGGGTCGGTCCACAAAGTGCACTTTTATATAATCCTAAATTATACAGGGCCTTTTGAGAGCTGTATTTTAATGAAAGACTTAGTTCAGTCATCAGACGGTTACTAATTGGATTGCTTTTTGAAGTCCAAATAACCTGGGATGATCATAAATAAATAAATAAATGAAATTAAATAAATCCCGAGACGCTCCTCCAGGAGAGGATTTTACACTGCTTAAATTTGGTCCATTTGTGAGATTCCAGGCATTTCATTTTATTCTCATATACCTCTTTTCAAAATCTCCACATTAAAAGCAATTCCCCCCTTTTATTTTCAGATTGTGTTTTCTATCTTTGAGAATATATTTTTATTTCTATTCCATTTATATTCCACTGTGAGGGTATCCCCTAACATTATATGGCTGGGAAAAATTATTTTCAGACTGGTGCCATGAAACAACTTGTTGTGTAAGAGCACATTTTGGTGCAGAGGTCTGGTTAAAACTCTTTGCACTTCAGTAATTACAGGTTCATACCCATCAGTTTTTTCATTAGTTTTTGGGTTATGTTGAAGTCTCCTGTGAGCACCAAAAATTTGTGCGCAATACTTAATGTTGCTTTTCCTCAGCCATTACGGAAGACATTAATAAAGCTTTATCAAAACACATCACTACTCATGTACTACAACAAGCATTTCTTATCACTTATAAATGAATTTCAGGATAAGTGTGGGAAAACGGGTCTGCTAATGCTTCAATGTTAATTGAGTTTTCACTAACAATTGTAAGTCATTTATAAGCGATAAGCAGTGTCTGTATTACAACAGGCAAAATGATTAATAACATGTATATCTTTAAATAAATAAATAAACACCATCTTTCTTTGTCTATACATACTTTTTCATCCATTCAAGGCTTGTGAGGGGGCTGTAAGCTATCACAGCATATATTGGGCTTAAGGCAAATTGCCAGTCTATTCTCGGGCCAAACACATACAAACACACACACACACACACTCACAAACACATATGGCCAGTTAGGCAAGTCTAGTTCACTTCACCTGCGGAAAAAATTAGTGAAATCACACATGACCAAGGGGAGAACATGCAAACTCCACCCAGAAAGGGCCCACGGTAGGAATCATTTGCTTTGAGGCAGCAGCGCAGTGCTAACCATTATGCTGCTGAGCAACAAATGGCTAGATTCTGTATGGACACCTCCATAGCAGGATGCATAACCACTGACAGGTATCAGAGGGCATTTCTATGGGAAGCTGATCCCATGAAGGATTGCCCTTGTTTTGCATAAGAGAGGCTCTTATACAATGAAGACTAGACCAGTTTTAACTACTAAAATGCTGCAACCATTAGTTTGGCCAAAGGGTGAGGATTTTTATCATTATATCATCATCAGTGTTATCATCATAAATGTTCATAACCTTTGCATGTATTGCCCACAAACAGTTAAGGGTTTTCTGATGGTAGGGGCCTTCAAGCGCAGAGAGTTTTGATTATTTATTTATGACAACATTTAATTACTCAACAATGACAATGTATAATTTACAGCAAAGATGCTGGCGCGTTCAAAAAGTAGACAAAATAAGGGAAAGTCCAAACGATACAGGAACATTTGTTAACCAATATGAAGCCGGACAATGGTTGCCTTCAGAACACCTTCAGCCCTTCTTGGAATGCTGCTTGACAATTTTAGGGACGTTTGGAATGTTTGTGGTGTTTCCCTGAAATATCATTACATGACAAACAAACAGATGGTGAGTGGATAAGCAGGGTTTCATGTGGAGGAAACAGAGCTCACAGGCATGCCAGAATATCCCTCTGTATTCTTTGTGGTAGGATGCTTGTATTATTGTTGAGTCTGGAAGGCCTTGGTATCTGGTAAGCTGGTTTTTGGTGGCATTTCTTATTTGAACAATGATTGACAATTCAGCAACTACCCTCTTTAATGGTTCAGTCATTTTTTCACCCACAATGCACCTGTGCAAGTCTTAAGCCAGGCAGTTGTCAAACGTTTTAAACAAAAGGATCAAATGACAATGAGAACTCTAAAGAAATGAAGAAATGTATTTCTCCATTTTTTTTGCATTTGGCCCATAAAAAGTGTGTGCAAACACTGCATTTGTGAATTACTTTAGTTTCAGTATTAACACATCAGTGTCAAGCAATGCATTAATAAGTGTAATGAGGCTGTTTAATTACATTAATTATTGAATGTATTTTCATTCCATATCATTGACTTCAGGAAGGTGTCTGGGAATCTGTGGCTCACACTTCTGGAATCACATTTATAAAAGCTCATGAACAGAGTAAATATTCGTCCACTTGGTCAAGTCATTAGAATTGTTTTTGTTAAAGGCAGTAAGTAGATTGAGAACCATACTTTTCACAATAATCTTTTCATGTAATCTAAGTGATTGTTATACACTGTTAATACTTTACTGTTCGTGTCATTCATTTCTGCCAACAAAAAACTGCTTGGGCAGGAGGTGTACTATGTTTATTTTTTGTGAATCGAGTACCTTCTGCATGAGGATTATGATTTTGGGCGAGGCATGCAGTTTATGTACACAGAATTAAATGATGTTTTCGGTTTGGTGGATCAGTGGTTTTTGTAGTGAGTACACTTGATTGCCTGGCCCTGTAATAGCCTGGAAATATATGAGGTAGCTCAGAACAACACCCAGAGCATTTTATGCTTCCCCCACCGGAGCAGCATGGGAGAGTGCATCAGGCTAAGTGACTGCCCTGCTGAGCTCAATATAATTTGGGCAGCAAAAATTCCTGATCCTTTCTGTCTCCCTTACCTGTGTTTTCCGTGACAAGTACCGGAGTCCATCTGACTGTCTCAAAAGTTATTAAGGAGCGGAGCTCGGTTCCCTCTGAGTCTCCGATGGCTGTCTGCAGGATTGACTCCCCATGCTACATGACTGACACCCAGATTGTTTTAACTGCTTGGTGGGATTTATTTGAATAAAAAGAAATGTTCACCGGTCTGGGAGATCAGATCCCCATGCTGTGTTTTACAGTTGGACAAATGTAATGTGCAAATGTGTCTCCCAGAACTAACTCTCTAGAAGTGGGATGCTTATTTTTTACTCTTCGGCCTCCCCTGTCCTTGTTTGCGATGTAATCAGCTTAGTCAACTATGCCCACACCAGTACATGTTGCTTGTGTGTATGCTGTGGAGCAGCAGTAGGGCACTGAAGCATTCTGGGAAGGATTTGAGTGTGTGCGTGCTCAGCTGCGTCCCAATGCTGTGACAGAGACCATGGCAGGACTTCACTGCCACGTCTTGCACCTTTTTCAACCACATCTGCCTGTGGGAGAGGGAATACTCACAGACTGCCTCGGGTAACGGCAACAGTTTTTTATTGCTTTGCTCACAACAGATTGCAATACCATGAAGATGACCAAAACAATCAGAGGTCTTTAACTGGGGTGAATCTGACAGAATCCAGCCCTGACCTCTGGCACTGCTGACCACTGTGGTGCCAGTTTGGGAGGGAATGTTGTAATCAACTGTGTTGTCCCTATGTGTTATGAATGAGCAACTCAGACTAATAGCTCACATAAAATCTATCTGCTGCACTAACATATGCGCTTGAAGCAAACACTATTGCTCTACTGGGGGGTGTTCAAAGTAAACAGAAGCAGAGCAAGGCACCATGGGTCTTTGATAACATGCATGCTACTCTGCACTCTCCCTCAAACAGATAGCACATGTGGCAATAGTGTTGGCCTACAAACACCATTGTGAAAGATAAGGGTAAAAGCAGGGGGCAATGACTACACATCTGTTGTTCATCAGTTTGAAACTGTAAAATGTATGAGCCTTTATATGTAATACAGTATGTATTATTGTTAAAAATTAAAAAAAACCTGTATGTGCAGTGTGTTGTGGCTGGAGGCCTGCAGCTCCAGCTCCACCCTGCAGCCAGATATTTTCCCATCTGGGAGCTGACTCCCTCCAGCTGCCCAACGCAATTCAGTCAAAGTAATGAGTCTCATATCACCGCATCAGCCAACCCCCATCTCCATCACACCCCAAGAACTCACACTGATGCTGAGGAAAAGGTCACATTTCGCCAGGACGGGAGCATTAAATGAAAAGACTTTTTCCCCCTACAGGTTACCATTTTGATTTTATGCTTTATGAATAATGAGAAATGTCAGTAGTCTAGAGCCTTACATACTGTGCCAAGGGGAAGAGAGAATGTGCCAGCCAAATTTGTTAGTGAGTGCTGGCTTTCCTCCCTCGGACCCTGCAGGTGGGTTACCCAGGGCTGGCTTTGGGCTCCGGTAATGCACTTCTTCTGCATAATCCATGCTGCTATGAAACTAGTTATGAAAACTGATTCTTATTGTGGGCTCAGGGAAATGCCCACAAATGACTCAGGGAAGAGCTTCATCCTGTACTGTATTTTGACTGGGAGGGATTTATGCTCACCACTTTCACCCCAGGGAAGGAAAAAGTCCTTGAGGAAGATCACCAGGTTCATAATATTTTTATGATATACGTTGCTGACTAATTAATTATCTGTGAAAAGACGTGCAGCAGTCGTAGATACTCAAATCTGTTGTCATCCTTATCTGAAAGTCCCTCTCAGATTTTAATTTATTTTAATGTAAAGAAGGTCTCTTTTTTGTTTCTCTCCAAACCTGAATATGAAAATTTGCCGCCTGAGTAACCTGTACTTTTTGACCTTTGCAGTCACAGAGCAGGGAGTCCTGTATTAGAACTCATAGACCACAGCGCACTGCAGTCACAGAGCAGAGACTTCAGTGATGCACTCTATAGGCCACACAGCGAACCAAGCATATGCTGACTTCATGCCTCTCTGACGGCACCGGCAGCATGTGATTGGCGGTGCATCTGCAGTACGAAAGTTGGAAGCTTGATGACGTGAACCGGAGGCAGTCCAGTGATGGATATAATGGCCACTGATGATGACTGGTACTGAAATTTTACAGCGGTGGCCACAATGGAAATCAGAGTTGTTTTGTGAGTGATAATGTTACCTCACCTTTGTGTTATTCTTGGATCAATTTGAGACAATAAATGAATGCCCAAATGAGCCAATGATAAATGTAATTTATAAAGCTGTTGTTCTTCCCACTTTTGTAGTAAATGACTGCTGTTCTGTGACCCATGCCTTCAAATAATCAATCACAGCTTGGTGGTGGCAGAGCTGCAGATCTAAAAATAACACAACAAGAGCTGATTACAGCACTTGGAAAATCCTTATTTACAACAATAAACTCACTATTTATAAGAGCTTTTGATTTACACACCGGGGGAAAAATCATGACACTACAAATGATATTAACATTTGTATAATGTGAGGATAATGGTTTGTTTTGTGATGAAGGAGGACGCTGTGTTTTTTCCTCTCTCCCAACTCATGTGTTGGTTTCACATCCTAAGAAAAGCCCTTGGTATGTAATTGCTGTCATGTCAGTGGATAATATATGTGCATACTTTCCTGAGTGCATGTGCACAGGCATTACTTATCAGGCCCAATATAAGCTGCAGCAGAGAGCAAATATGTACAATGGAACATTAATCCACATATCATTTTACAATTCACAATGTAACTCTTTCCCCAAGTATATAATACTCTTGAGTGGCATATGAGCAGAATGAACTCTTGGGTCTCTCAAAAGAAAATATACAAGATTGAACTCAAAACCAAATGCAGACCATTTTGACTGCTCTAATGATATCTGTGTTTGTAACTACTCCTATCTCTGGGTATCTCACGCTGGACTATATGGGTGAGGAAAACTGACTGTTGTTGGTCCTCCCCCCGTCCCTCTATCTTTTTACCTCTCTCTCTCTCTCTCTCTCTCTCTCTCTCATTATCTCACTCTCTCTCTGTCACTGCATGGATGGTGTTCTGTATGCGGCTCCAGCATTGCCTTTCATGGGAAGGTTTAAACAAACACCCTGCCGTGCATCAACCACCTCCTAAACTTCCAATACATTCTAATGTATTCTGTTACGCAAGGCTTCAGTAAAGGAGGTTACATTAACCTAGGTGGTTCAACTTTTTTGAGAGAGAAGCAATTATGTCCTGCCCCCTTCCCTGCCCCCTTTCTCTCCCCATTGAAAGGCTGACAGGGAGTGCGGCTCCTGACAGGCTCCCCCCACATGGCTCGCTGGCTCCTGAAGGTCATGGGCCCTTTTCCGCTGAGCAGCCAGAGCTGTGCTTTTGTCTGCCTTACTTTCCTCACAACCCCATGTGAGAGAGCGAAGCTTCGGCAATAGCTGTGACACGGTGGGACTGTAAAACCTACCCCCAACACACACACACACACACACACACACACACACACACACACACACACACACACACACACACACACACACACACACACACACACACATACACACACACACACACACACACACAGTCATATACCTGCACACATGCACATATATACTCAAACACCCAATACCCCTGTACATATATACTCACAGAATGACATTTATATCTCCCCATACACATGTATATACACAGTAAAAAACACACCCACACACATATATCCACAATACTCATACTGATACCCCCCACCCTCATGCACACACACACGTACACACACACGCACATTGTTGGAGCACAGTGTGTATCTGGTCTCCTGAAGTTGGCAGGCTTTCACTGAATTCATATGTAGGAGTGTGATCTGGGATCAGAGTACAGGGGCTTGAAGCTGGGAAGTTTCAGGTTAAAATCCCCAGATGGGGAACTTGTAAGCATTGTATGCTTTTGCAAGGCACTCAGCCTGCTTTGCTTACTTAAATGCATAATTTAAGCAGCACTGATTATGATGAAAACGTGAGATACAGAAGTGGTCTTGGGTCTACTACTGTCTATTGGGTATTTAAATAATTGAATATATAAGTTGCACAGTCCATCTGTGTTTGTTTTTCCATGGATTTTAGGTTCAGCTTCCAATCAAATTGCTCCTTATAACTCTGCACTGCCTTTAGTTTTAGGCAGCTGAAGCATGGCTGGGGAAATAAACTGCATCACATAAAACATTAGTTTTTTGTTTTCTCCTTTCAGGGGGAAGAAGTAAAATGCAAAGAAAGCATAACGCAAAACGTTTTTTAGTGTAAATGAATCTTTAATTATTCAGAAGCTGTAATTGACTCACGAGAATTTTGCTGCATCCTCACAAAAAGGGCTGTTCATAATTTATATCATTCAGGGCCCTGAATTATACAGTATCTCTCAAACTTACAAGGGACTGCTTTTCAATTGTTTTCTTTTTTTGAATGATTACATTTCTCTGCTTGTTTTATTGTTCTTTTATTAAAAGGAAGGTTGACAAAATATGATGATAGAGTGGTGCTTTGCCTTTTGTTGCACAGGGGCCAACAGAAGTATTACTTTTATATAAATTCTGCAGTAAAACTCAGCAGAATGTAAAAAGCAACAATCTTGTTTTCTCCTTAATACACACAGACAGGGGATTGATGTAGTCTCTGGGGGAAGCTGTGTCTGTCTGTTATTAAACTTGTTAAACATGTTTCTCAGAAATAAGAAGCAGCATCCATTTCTGCCTATCAGACATTATTTAACACGTACTGCAGGAGGAACACAGGGTTATTAGGTAGCTGCATCACAGAGCCAGACATGCTATGGAATTGAAATGATGTCATGGTGATAAAAAAATATATATGCATATTTTTGTGGAAGGCACACAGATGAGTAGATACATTTTTAATAAAGTTTTTACTTCATTAGTACAAACTTCACCTCAGCGGATGCATGAGCACCCTCCTCTGGCTTTGGAACACTGGGAAAGCCTTAAAATGAACCCCAAAAATATTAATTGATGACTGATTTTGTTTTATAATTTGTCATATTATTTGGATGATGACAAAGATGATGGCTTTGCACAGAAAGGAACATAAATGGTGGAAACATGGTGGAAACGTTTGGAAATATTTAGGCTTTTTCTGCTTGGTTATACGGTGAATTCACATGCCTTATGGTAATTGTTGTGGCAAAGCTGAGTAATTTTTGCCCCTGCAATCCAACAGTGAATGTGAATCTAGATGTGGAGCTTTTTCACCTATTTAGAGCACAGCTGCACTGAAGCTGGAGCCCTGAGGATAGTTGGGTAGAATACCCAATGGGGGCAAAGCGGAGCCAGTGCCCCATCCCTGAACTTATGCCCTTTTCACTGCACATCCCATTCTGGAAACACAGCTCAACACTGCCAACCCAATCCTACTACCACAGGACGCAGGCAGCAAAAACAGAGCTCTAAACACGATAACCTCAGTAAATCCAAAACAAATTTTAGTGAGAGGTAAGAGCGTGAGGTGTATTTTTAGAGTCAGACTCAGTGAAAGAATGGCAGGAATGGACCTAACTGGACATGAGCTTGAGGAAATCAAATGAGCCCATTTTAGAACTCGCATGCTGTCCTTGATTAAGCCACGCAGGACTAAAAAAGGTGGGAATCTGGAGACTCACTGACGCACTTCCATAAGAGATGGAGAGAGCTGTGAGGCGGCCTTTGTTCTCCCTGTTATAGACCACATTCGCGACTTCCTTAGGGCACGCTGGCATTCATAAATCAAATTCTTTTTTTAAATTTTTTTTAAAGTTCACAGCTGTCATTGCCCTTGTCTTGCCTCCACAGTTCAAATATTGAAGTGTGACATTTTTTGATTCGGTCTGCGTCATTTTCTTCAAGTTAGCTTAAACATTGCTCTGCACACATTGATAGGATATGAATCACTCAGGCGTTCACAAGCACCCTTTATCTTTTAAGGTGGCACCTGTGTGATGTAATCACACCGCAGGGGGCAGTCGCACATCCAGGGATGAATAAAAAGCCCAGTGGTGGCTGGGTTTGAATGGAATTGGCACCATCGGCTGCTGCCAGCATTCATTGGAAATGGAGATGTGGGAAAAGCAGTGTTGACTAGACAGCCAGGACGATCAGATACTATCTGAGGGCCTTTGAGACACTTGGCCTTCTGAAAACTGCTGAACTGAAAATGCTGTTGTCATCTCTTGGTCAGTAGTAGTGTGGAATAAGCTATTGTACCTTTAATTTCATAGTGTACTTATTTTTAGTCAAGTCTTTGAATACTGCAGCTGTGATTTCTCACATTAAACAGACAAAATGTTTTAGAATTCCCATTTTTTCATATACATTCATATTTGTATGACTCTGTAAATGGAAAAACATTTCACCATACGTGGTCTTTCATGTATGGTTTAATACAGGACATGCTTATAATTTAGCATGTATTTTCTCAGAGGTCTGGGTCCATGTCTGTGATATTTACACTGTGCAGAAGCACACAGCTTTATAATAATACATTTACATGAAAACAATCTCCCAAAGACATGAGACATACCGCCATATAGTTGAATGAGAATAGCCACAGTAAGCTGGCCTCTCATCCATGGTAGGTCTTCTGTTTTAAAATACATGGAATTAATGGTTTCAAAGGTTGACAGAATTTTAAAGAGACCTTAATTACTACTTGCGTTTGGGGTTAATCAGAATATTTGTGCATGATTTGTTGGCTGCTAAATTGGTACATTTAATTGAACAGAACAAACCTGGCCTCACACATAAAGTCACATGACTTATAACCCCTCCCACCCCCAAAAACACACACACACACACGCACACGCACACACTCCCAGCTGAAGCACAAGCATGAGTCAGAGGATGTTAATGCATAAATCACACTGCAGGGACTCACCACTGCATCCTGCATATCTGCAGGATCGGCTGCCGCCGAGGTGCTCTGCTCTGCTCTGGATGACTGGAGCTAAGCATTTCTACTCCAGCGACTGTAGGGAACAAGTGAGTAATAAGGGAGCAGTAAGGGGGTATAAAGGAGGAATAAGAGAGAAGAAAAAGGAGATGTAAGGTGTGTGAGATATAAGGCAAGAATAAGATGGTATATGGTGGATGGTATATGATGGATATGAGGGAGTAAGAGGGTATGGGGTGGATAGCAGGGGTATGGGGCAGGTGCACAGGAGGAATACGGGCTGATAGGAGACAGATAAGGAGTAGGAAGGGGAGATCACAAACAGCACAGAGGTCCCGAATGCACTCTGAGCAGGAGGGCAGTAAGCTGGACAATGTGGCAGCGCAGCAGTGCAGATACAGGTCTCAATGCTGAATGCTGAAAACGTTCAGTGTGTTTGTGCTGGTTTAGGTGGGGGTTTGGGAAGGGGGGGCGGGGGTGCGCACGTTTGTAGATGCAATCTCCTCCAGGTCTGCTCCAGCCCCAAGCCCCTCTTTTAAGATAAGGCCAAAAACAAACCATGGCCAGCTGGGCAATAGTGGCAGGCGGTGAATGATGGTGTAGGGGCCTTTGTAATCGTCCTCCCTCTCCTCCTTCCCTCCCGCAGGGTGCCACAGCACCCCTGAAGAAAATAGGGAAGAGCAGAATGAAGCCAGCCACATCAGTGTCAAACTGGGGGGGTTATTAATATGGCATGATGGGAGGGCACTGTAGTTCTCCTGCTGAAGACGGGCAGGTGAGAGAAGCTGTGGGTGACATGATTGAGCGTAGGGTGGAGAATGTCTTTTTCTGATTCCGCAGGCAGCTGACGGATGGCTTTAGTGGAAATGAATATATCGCTGCGCTCGTTCGTCTTCCCAAACGCGAGCTGCTGCTACAGAGGGGCATAACTCACAAGGTGAGCTGCAGGAGCTCCACTCACCGGCCAGATGACAGCACTTCACACGCTGCTAAAGAGCAGCCAGCGCTGTTCCCTCAGCACTGAAAAACGACCTTGATATTATCATTTCACTTGAACTGATTTAATCTGATTTTTACATTTTCTTGAAAAGGGCAATAAGCATTTGATGACACCCATAGGAATTATTCTGAGCACTTATCAAACAGCCACATATAGAACACTGCGCCTCCTTCTTGATGCACTTTTTCCTTGGTTGGCATATGCTGTCATTATTTTTGACATCATTCCCCATGACACATCAAATCATTTTCTCATTTCTGTGACTGGCACACCTGCAAATTGCCCAGACTGTTTGAAAATATCTTAGATCTCTTATGAAATCCATACATTAACATGTTAAATGTAAAGTGTCACCTATCGCACAAACATACTGGTAATTAGTATTAACATTAATATCATTCAAAGTTCGTAAATTCAAAACACAAATCCTTTTTCATTTGTTTTTTCCATTATTTGTCAGCCCTTGTATATACACAGTTCAGTCTCTTTGCTGAGAATCATGCTGTTTCATATAGCACCAGAACTGATATCTGGTCCTGGTAAGCTGAGTAAATGAATGAATTAAAAAACAAATTCAATTGATCATATTTTGAGAAATGTTCATTTTCCCAGCATACCTTGGAATGTTGCTTTAAGTGCAAGCATCTAATTGTGAACAAGTTTCCATGACAGCTTTTATATATAATCTCAGTGGTGAGAAACATTTAAAAAACACTTACACAGAACTGATACAACTATTGTGGACGAGTAAGCTAAAGGCTTGCATGCAATACCAGTAGATAATAATTATATGATCATGAAACCTCCCTGCAAGATTTCACCAATACCAACTTCAGTAAACAACAGCTATTGTTATTACTGTCAATAATGAGTAAGAATAGTTAGCCAGCAAGCAAGCAATTATTTTCAAACTGAGCAAATATTGATTGTAATAAAGAGGAGATGAGTTGGCACTTGCTGGTACCATCATCTGCCCTTCCTGTCTGCTCTGTGCACTAACACAGGCCTTGCTATGGGTGGAAACAGCTTGGGCAGTGACACTGGACCGGAACTTATTCACTTCAGATATCGCCTGCCAAATGAAAGCTGCTCCTTCCACCACAAGCCAGTTAAAACATATGCAGCAACACAATTCTAGTTTGGAACAGAACACGACACAACCATGATACAGTATGAATACTGGTGAGCAAACTCAGTTACTGTGATCTTGATAAGAAAACTTATTTTGACTTACTTCCACACTTTGTTCCATGGTTCTGATCCCACTGATTCTGCCTTCTTCATAAAGGAATCATTTGCTGTAAAACACATTTCAGAAAATGGAAACACTGGCTTATCTGACTGAGTATAGGTCTTGCTATTTCTGAAATAATGTGGCTGAAGGGGATATACTCATCCCTCAAGACATTAAAAATGTGTAACTGAGTGCAATTATCAGTTTGGTATAATTCAGAAGCTGCAGTTGTGGTTTGAGAGAAATCCATGGTACACAGAGATCCCCCTGGACTAAGGCTGAGAACCACTGCTCTAGTGTATTTCATTACTTAATTACACCCATCTAAGGACTCAGCAGCAGAGCTGTCAATATTAAAGGCAGACTTCACGGTAGTCAGACAGAAACTGAGAGTGACTCAGTTGCTAACCCAAGTAAAACAGGGGGTGGGGCTTCAAAAAGACAGTACAGGACAAGGATATGGACTACAGGACATCAGTATAGGATAGAGGATATAGATGAGAGATACAGGATACTGGAGAGAAATAGAGGAATGGAAGATGCAGGAGGGAAGAGAAAGAATTTGCTGTCCCTTCCAAGGGAAGCAGAGCTTGCAGAACTGACAGAATACAGGGCAAGCTTTGAGCACTTCACCATGCTGCTGTACACACAGTGCATGGCAGATACAAGGCAGAGGGGAAGGGATGAAAGAGCGCACCCTCTAGGGAGGGCCACACTGTTTAAACAGCCGCTTTCAAAGGCGTACATACACACCCATACGCACACACAGCACACGAAAAAATATGACCACTCACATACAAACATGCATGGAAACATGTATACACATAATTAGTCATGCAGACAGTACAGTGATGCATACATGGACATACAAATGAACATATATAGTGTGTGTGGACATATACACACATGAGTGCAGACATTGCATTAGATTCAGATATGTTAACATACATATGAATGTAAAATATCCATACAGGATCATATTTACTTGTACACGCATTACTTACATGAGCATATGTCATGAACATATTTATTTGTAGATGCAAACTTTTACATGCAGACCCATACAGACATACAAGCACACAAGAGGGGCCACATCTCTCCACCATTTTCCATGCGGAACAGACAAACACACACGCACACACACACACACACACACACACACACACACACACACACACACACACACACACACACACACACACACACACACCACCCATGTGTAAAACAAAACCACGCTTCATCAGATAATCTGTGTGACTTCTTCCCGCTAAAAGCTCTGAGCATTTTGGAACGGTTGGGCACTTTTAGCTGCACAGTTGCCATCACAGGACATGGTGATGTCAGAGACAGGGATGTTTTCCTGAAACAGAGCAGCAAGCAGCACACAGGGCAGCATGAGTCCAGTGTGTGACGGCTGTGTTAGACACACTTCACCTTTTTCCATTTTCACCTTTATATTTTCTACATTTCACCAGCTATATATAGCTGTCGGTGAAAGATATGGTTCTCCACTAGTCACTAGCAGTCTCTGGTGTATTTTTTGGTCAGCAGTCAGTGCGTAATATTTATATTCAGGCTCATTTAATTGTCACATTCCATGAATTTGTCTTGTGTGCCATGAGTTCAGACAGATAAAGACATAAAAGAAAAAGGTATTTAGGACAAAACTTTATCAACAGCATCCCACACAGACCATATGAGATGACAGCAGTATATTGGACAATCTGAGGGGTTTAGAGTGTGCAGACTGCACTGGGTTTAAGAGTGCTATGTTTGTCTATGTGCTCTTGTTTTGTTGAACTGCAGTGTCCTATATCAGTAGCAGGATATGTGCATACACGGTTCAGGTGCAGTGTGCCTGCTCAGTGAGGATGGGCGCATAGCTGTAACTCGTGACGCACATGTTGTGATTCTGAATTCGAGAGAAAAAAGGAAAAAGTCAGGAAAGTAATCGCTGGAGAAAAAAAAACAATAATTTCCAACAGAGCTGGCAGCAGCTGACCTCTACCAAAGGCATGCCTCCCCCTTCAAATCCCACATTACTCTCCCGGGCCAAAGCTGAAACCAGCACTCTCAGAGTCGCTGTCAGAGGGTGCATGCTCACAGCCTCTCCTCCAGACCCTTCATCCACACTCTTACTTGCTGCAGGCGTGACCGCACATCCCCTGGCCTCACTATAGTTAAGTTCAGAGGCTGAAATACTGTGTAAAGGCCTCTCTTCGCTGACACTACCAGGCCAGAGCGCTAATGACCAGAGGGAGAAAGACTCAGAGAGAGATCGGGCAACCAATTAATATTGGATTGTAGCTATTTGTTTTGGTTGTCAAAACAGTATTACATCTCCACACACAATAACAACACAATTGGGTAAGCCTAGACTTTAAGCCACTCATTGACACAGAGACAGAGAGAAAGATAGTGGGATAACCACCTTCTGCCCATGGGTCAATTTTATTGAGCAGTATGGTACATTGGGACTTGCTAGCCTGTTCTGGGTCTCAGCTTGTTTTCATGCTCTCTGTGCCACTATGAAATGATGTGGAACTAATGATACAAATGGCACAAAACCAGGTACTTTAATCAGTAGCACTGATTTTCTATAACATTTACAAGCTGATCTCCAAAAACTGTATACCAGACTCCACTTTGAAAGGAATTCAATAGAAAAAGTCAACTTTGTGCATTGAATACAATTTGATGAGCAATAAATAAAATGAATGAAATGAAGATACAGAGAAATACATTATAATATCATTAATATACAACTGAAATCAAAACTAGGTTTATGGAAAAAAATATGAAAAATAATGGGTTGTTAAAAAAACTAGCTATTATTAGCTATTATTATCCACCTTTTTATTGTCCTCTGTATTTTTCTTTATTTTCCAACACAATGTAATGTTTAGTAACCCCTTTTTTCTATTCCTATTTGCAATACTTTTTTAAGCTTTCAAACTCTTGAAGAACTCATTAGATACTGTGCATGTTCAGTATTTAGCCCCTGGTAAAAAGTCCAGGTACATACAAACACAAAACAGCAGAGCATCAGATGACGGGGAGATAACCCTTCCGATATCTCACCATTACCAATATGTTTCTGGAATGACCCATGCTCAGTATCATTTAACGAAAGCTTTTTATTAAACTGATGTCATAGGAAGCACAATATCACTAAATACACAAGAACAGGTCTTGAACCCCATATGTTCTGAGTTACAAATTAGCATGCTACTATGTATACTGCAGATGACTCACGGCCACCTAATCCAATGATTGTAGTTTGAGTTGCTTCAGCATTTCCAGATAATGGAAAGGTCCCTCTCCCTGAATGAGCATGCATACCTTCATGTGCTGCAGTTTATCTTTCAGCCAACAGGGGCTTTCTTTATTTACAGTCGCAACACATTATTTCATAATATTCCTTGAACTCAAATGATATTTATTTTTAAATCTCTTTTTTAAAAAGGTATTAGCTCAGTTTCATATTTTGAAACTTTATTTTGCATCACATTTAAAATTTTTCTTGCAAAATTCTTGCAGCATTTTATTAGATTTTCTCTCTCTCACTCTATTTATTATTTCATGGCAACTTTTTTTTGCTTAACTCTTTTGTTTTGGTTGCTACATTTCCATGATATAATTTCTTTACAATGACTTTTTCCTTTTTTACATTTTCAACAAGTCTTCTTTTGTGTGTTCTATGCTTCTGGGCCACTGTAGGCTTTGACAAAGCATAGTGTCCTGAAGTGTATTGGAAGGACATATTAAATAACCTGGTCTAATGCACTTCTAGCTGATTGGCTAACATTGGACCATAATGACATAAAAATAGTTTTGGAATTCCTGAATAAATGTGTAATATGCCATCCCTTTGATAGTCTGACTTTTACAATTTTCAATAAATGGGTAAATTGGCATCTTAAAATGATTTATATGACTGGTAAGTCAGCCCTGATTTTGCAGGGATGCACTGTCTTGAGCCAGCAAGACTGCAATCAGACTGTTCGCTGAGGAGAGAGAGTGCTGGAGAGTCTGCAGATTATGGCCGCAGGGTTGTCAGGACTCAGTCACACCCATACCCAATCGCAGTCACTGACCAATGGGTAAAACAAAGCGGTGGAGGAAGACTACTGAAGGATTTATAAACAACCATCACCTGTCTCTGGATGGACTGCAGAAGCGTGCTTGGATTAAATAATGCGTTGAACCTGTGGTCTCTCCTTTATATTCTTTCTGCCCCCACCACCCCCTGTTCTGCTAAATATAGCCCCCAGTACTAGACTCTTTAGTGGTTAGTCATCTGCTTCCATAAACTGCTTTAGAAAAGGCAGTTACCTAAGAGCCCTTATCACCAGCCACTCCACAGGCTGCCGCGGCAACAAATCAGGCCTGGCTGCATGCTAATTTTTTTTTGTTGTCATTTATTTGTCTGTTTGTTTGATTTTCACTGGGACAAGGTCAAGTTATATAATTCATAACACTCTTTCATTAATAGATGTCCTATAAATAAAGATGAACATCTTTCAGCATGCCCTACCTGTCTTTTCAGTACACTTTGCTGATGGAAGGAACAATTGTACGGCTCAGATTAAAACAGCAGCATCCCAGCCACATTATAATCAGTTATAGCCAGTGGTCCTGATTGGCAAGGCATTAACTGACCCAGGCTTGCCAGGGAGAGATCAGGGTTAAACTGGTAAAATTCTGTTTGTCCCATCACTCTCTAGTGGCCACTCTCGGTTGGCTGGATGCAAGCAGAAGTTTGAACCACATAGTATGACCTGGCTTCATAATCCTCCCATTCCATAGGCAGCTTGTGCCGTCGCAGGTGGTGCATGTGCGGTATAGAGAAAGCATCATTTTGGTATGTGAATCAGAGCAGTCATGCTCACAGCTGTGTCCATCTGAGGTCAGCATCAGCGGGTTGCTGCAAGAGCTTGGAGTGGGCAAAATTGGGTGAAAATACCAAAAAAAAAAAAAAAAACCGTAGGATCAATCTTGTCCATTTCAGCCCCCGCCACCATCGTTGCTATTGTTGCCGTGGCTGCAGATCCCATTTGAAGCAGGGGCACACTCTGGCAGCAGTGCTGACCGCCTGCACTCAGAGAGGTGGCCGCTCAAACCGCAGGCAGCACGAGAGCAAGCTGCCTGCCACTCACCATCACGAACCATGACACTCCCCCTGCACACGTACAGCAGCAACTGTGAGCTACCTGCCATCTGCAGCAGCAATACACTGCTGCTCTGTTCAGGAGGAGACAAGATAATGATCTATCTGGATGGAATGCAAGTGATACTCTTAGTACTTTTCTTCTTCTTCTTCTGCATGGACAGGATACCTACAGTTACTTTACATATCTGGTAGAGGCACTAATAGTATAAAATGATCTGTCAAAGCCTAGTGTTTCCGCCAAGAGAAGAAAGGCCGAAAAGTAAAGATAGAAAGGAGGAACTATTAACCCAACACAGATAAGGACACTTGTGTCTCAACACTAAAACTCCTCAAATACAGGGCAGGAGTGGTCTTCACATATTGTCACAATTTAAGCTGCATTACAGACAATACATGAAGCGACTGACAGTGTTATGCCCCAGGAAATAGGGTTATCTCTGTTTCCCAAACCTGTTATCATCATTTTTGCTTCTTAAGCTACTGCAGAGTTGCCCAAGCCCCACAACCAGACCTGCAGCCAAAGTGCCTGCAGCTTCAATGCACTCGGCTGTGAGGCAGTGGCTCCGTAACGCACGGCAGGCCACCCAGATCAGAGGACAGGCCTATCTCTGGAGGAATGTGTGGACCTGCCGTGCTTCCACTGTAGAGCCCAGCCTGCACTTGTGATGCTTCTGTGTTTGCTGTCTCTATTCAGGATAAATAAAAGGAAAGTACACTTTACTATCAAGCAAGCATTACTGCAACAGGTGCTTCAGAGATACCAAAACTGAGAGTGATGCTGTATGCAAAGTCTTGCATTATATCCATTGGCTTATGAAGACCTCTTCGTTCTGAAGAACCGTTTCATTCCGACAGAAGGGAAACAGAGGGTGTTCCATCTTCCTAATCATTGCTGCAAATCACCTCCAACAACCGCTGAAATGACATCAGATGACTGAGCAGGGTCTCGGGCTGTCAGAAGCACAAGGTGAGCTTAGGGGCATTATGATCCCATCAGGTTCAGCGACAGAGAGAGAGGGAGGGGGAGAGAGAGACAATCATTAATAGCTATTGCGTTGTCAAAAGACCCGTCGTGATGGGGAAATAATTGTTCGCAGAACAGGGAGGCTAATAATGAGAGATGAAACGTATGCTTCGATGAATTTCACAGATGTTATGTTTATGCGCGTTTAATATGCGTCCTTTGTGACAATCATTCACAGCTTTCAACGGATCTGTTAGTTGTCAATTAGCATAATTGATGCTTGATGGTTTATAACTTTCTTGCGAGGGGAAAAATAATGAATGATATTTTCTTCCACAGTGACAGTTATTGAATTCATGAATTAATCACCTTAATCCAGTCACGTCTGGAGAGGGACCTAAGCAGACTTGACTTTATTGAATGAGGGCATATACGTGTCAGTGGTCTGTGAGTGTATGTGTATCTTCTAGCCTGTTTGTGCTCGTCTCAGCTCTGTCAGTGGAGTGGTGGGTGTGTGTGGGGGAAAAGGGGGGTGCAGTGACCCCTTTGTCTTTAGGACTTGATGCTTAAATGAAGTGTTGAAACAGTAGCTCTCTCAGCATGGTAGATATTACCCATCCTGTGGTACATCGAGACAGGTGCACAACCTCTGCACCCCCCACTCACCTCCCCTCCCCTTCCGCATTCCCGTCCCCCCCGTCCCCCGTCCCCCAAGTGTCACTGAGGCTTGACGTCTGAGAAGTAGGCCACAGGATCAATTTTAAAGAGCAAAGCTGCTTAGCGCCTGATTATTTTTTGCTCCATTCCGAAAAAAAAAAAAAAATCATAAATTACAGGGACATTTCTTCTGAAGATATTGCACTTTCATACAGAGCAAAGCAGTCCTGCTGGAGACGATTGATGAGCTGCTTCCTAATTGCCGTGGTAACAGCTTTATTAGTGCTGAGGCACAAGACAACTTTATGCCCTCCAGGCATACTTTTGGCTGTGGGGTAAAAAATACAGCCCCTGGCATTCCTTACAAGACAATTTACAGTTCAACTTATTTGAATTTTTTTGATATGGTTAGATCTGCTCTACACAGCAGAACGGACAGTCCACAATATTACATATGCACTCAGCAGCTTTTGTATCATCTCTTACACTTTCCAATTCTGTACATAGGACACAGATGGATATTTAATGCTCCATGTGTGATTTAAACCTGCAACCACTCTGTTCAAAAGCTTTGCCCCATTGGTATTTACATGTACACATACCCTTTAACACAGCTATTCTGTGTCCTTTGCTTTGCGGGGGGGGGGGGTATAAATAGGCAGTTGTAAGTGAGCAGAATCAAATCGCAGCAGCTCATAATTATTCACAATACACTTTGGCAGAATTCAGATTACAATTATGAATGTAATGCAGTTTTAATATCAAGTGACCCAGCTATGCTTGCGCTGTAAATTGCCCCTCTCCCCCTGACCCCTCGAGAAAATGGCGGCATCTACTAGCACTTGATTGTGTGATTTCCACACATATGTTCCAGGAGGTTAACTACAGTTCTGAGCTGATGGCAGATCACTTACCTGTATGCGTAGCGTAGTCTGGGAAATTGGTGGGTTTACCGCCTCAGTTCTATAAATGCAGTGAGCCCTGTGACAGGAGGCAGCAATGAATGGCCCAATGACAGCATGCTTTCCATTTTTCCTGATTCTTCTTTCCCAGGGAATTTTGCCACCTGAGATTCAATTTTCTTTCAATCCCACAGAAGACAGAGAGAAGCATGGAGATAAAGATGTAATATATGGTAATATATGTTAAAAAATGGAAATATGATTGCATTTTAAAGATGATGCAAAGGTGTTTTATATAGAATGTGTACATTACTCACTACCCTAATATGCATTTTAATGTATGTATTGTTGGGCGCATTGTTATTGAAATTTTACAGCGGACGGCAGGACACTTTTAAGATCACACATCTGAAACTGACAGTGACATATATTTTCTCACATGGGTCACATATTTTGCACACAATAAGTACAGTTTGTACACTTCACATGCTTTTGCTTTCATATTTCAACATTTCATACTTCCGCAAGGGAAATCTGGAGCTCAGCGTTCTATGGCGGGCTAATGCTGTGTTCAGCGACACAAAAGGAAGGAAACCTGGTCGGCTATAAATACACTTTCCAAGGCACACAAAAGATTGTGTTTTGAGGCAGTCTTTGTCGCTGTTAGTGAATTCTGTCAATAGTATGAAGGGTGTACGGTTTGGGCCCGTGACGGTAATGAAGCTGATGCACAGCGTGGCGTTGTATGCCTTTGGGCTTTGGTGGCATCGTGCCACGCTCAATTACACCTGAGCTGTTGTGATTTATTATTCATGAACACATGCATACACATGTACTGTGTTACTTGGAAAAATAGGGAAGCAATACTACAGCTCGTGTTTTTTTCTCTCCCACAGCTTGGTGCGTGCCCTGAGCTGACTGACTCCACTGGAGAGAGTGCAGGTCAAATACACCTGTCTCCTTACCTGAGGTGCAAATGGCAGTCAATAACTGATTGTTTCAACCAATCAAAAGGTTTTCCCATTTCCAGCAAAATACAATGATGCACTGAAACATACAGTATGTTAGCTCATTTGGTGTTGTGCAACTTTGTCCCTTTTTGTTATGTACTTTTATGTTGTTATCGTTACTGTATGATGTAGTGCATTATGGTTTTTGAATAAGATGTGAATTACTGCCTGACTGCCTAATGGATTAGATACACTGTATTTAGTCAATATAAATGTGACACAAATGAACCCAAGAATGCTGAGTGCAGTCGGTTACAGAGGAGGGCTGGGCGGGCAAACTTTTTAAACTCCATATGGAGCATATGTTTGGGGAAAGATGGGAAAGGAGGGGGAGCTGGGGTTGGGGGGGTTGGCTGCCTTTCTTGGATTAACTCTGAATTTCAGCCATCTAGAATCAACTCCCTGATTTTATGCTATTCAGCATGAATGAAGGATTCAAACACTTTTTGAATGAAGATGAAGATGGAAATATCATCCTGAAGAAGGAAGTATAATAAAGTGATGATTTAGGAAGCATTATGAACTACACAGCGTTCTAAAGTGTTACATTACCGCTGGTGCTGTTGTCATTATAGCTGTTATTATAGCCGTAATGGTAGAATGAGCGGCCGCAGAGGCAGCAGTGGAGGGGATGGCTGTAGCATTAAATAACAGATCATGGTCCATCTCCATGGTTCAAACTGCCTGAAACATTAATCACAATAGCAGACTGCAGAAAAAATATGTAGAATACATTTGCATATAATTCCTGGGAATTAAACACTGCATCTTCAGAATGGAATCAGAGCAGATAAGCAGGCTGATTAATACAGTACAGATTAGAATCAGGCTTGAGTGGGGGATGGAGGTGGAGCAGAAATTACCCATCATCCCCCGCAACATCACTCTGCACTGCTGCAGCACTGCTGGACTCTAATAACACAGGCTTTACATGTACATACATGCCACAGATCACCTTTAATGCGCTCTTAATTCATACAGAACACTTTGGGATATGACTGAAATGGTATGTCCATGCATATACTGTACATGCAATCAGTGACTAAACTGATAAAGATGATGATGATGATGATGATGATGATTATTATTATAATTATTAGTAGTAGTCGTAGTAGTATTAGTATTAGTATTAGTATTGGGACAGTTATAATTCTTTACATGTACTTGTTTGTACATTCTCCAGACCATTTGCTTTCTTTGTCACTGCCTCAGAAACAGGAACCCTGTTTACACCATCCACTGTGTTATCAGATGGATCTATCTGGAGCTTATTACAATACTGAAATTGACTCTCAAATGTCAGCATGAGCCACGCCACTGCGGCTCCGAAAGTACACAGACAAGCACATCACTGAGACAGCAGGAACGAGGAACTGAGGCCTGGAGACAGACACCTCCACCTGGGGGTAATTTTCTCAAGTGGAGCTGAGGTGGGAGAGAGAGGGAGCGGGAGAGAGCCCTCTGTCAGATGCAGTGCAGAGGACCCTGGCTCACCTGCAGGGGGATTGAACTACAGGAACCAGGGCCCACCTGCCAAGCACAGACAGCAGGACTCTGTGTGTGTATACAATATGTCAATCAATTCAACTATGTAGCCAAGTGTGTATGTGCATCATGACCATCAGGCTTAGTATAATGGTAGACAGAGGGGAAGGATACCACAACTTTAAGTATGATAAATCACACCACAAACACAAACATATATGCTTGCATGTAAGTCACATTGGTGTTTAATAGCCCCATTCCAATGGCTACAAAAATGCACCAAAAATATAGAAAAATTCCTCTTACTAAAAAGTAAGAATTTAAAAAGCACTCAGTAGGGTGACCTAACAGGTATTTGTAGGTCTTATAAGAATTGCAGGGGGCTAATTGCCTGCTGTGCGGAGTGTTTTCAGCTGCTTTATTTCCCACCTCTGGCTCTCATTCCCTCATGCTGCGACTAAATATTTAATGGATACCGGTGCACATTTTAAATTGTACCTATGCTTATTTATTTCATTATAATTTAATACTATTTGTTATTATTTCATGGATTATTCAGGAAATGTTCCTATTCATAGAGACTTAGAGGGCAAGCATGCATTATATGGTACATACAGTGACAGTACTTATCATTATCTGTGACAAATAAGAGTGTGTGTAAGAAAGGGAAGTAATTCAGTGTGGTGCAAAAATGGAGACCCTGTGCAGTAGCAGTAGGAATACAGTGGAACATATACGTAGAAAGGCTCCTGCCTGTTTTTCATTATAGTCCAGGGTAAGTGTAAAGTAATTCTATATGAATATTTCAAAGAGCTAATTGTAACAGAAGTGTCAGAGGGAGGCCTAAAAGGACTGGCCTTCCTTTATTGTAGCAGGGCTTCTCAGAAAGGAATGAGTGAGTGTGTGTTTGCATGGGTTGGTGTGTTTGTATTGGGGGGGGGGGGTGGGAGGGGGCTCATCAAAATGGAAGACATACTTCTGCATGTTAGTGGAGTGGTAGATGCTAGTGGAGTGGTAGCTGAAGGTCTGATGGTATATGTTATTAATTTTATTGTTTTTGTAGGGTCCCCAGTCATTGGTTCTTCATTTTCATGGGACACGAAGGTGCACAAGTTTTGGAACCCCCAGCGATATGGGAGCCTGAACAGGTAGTGATCCCTGTCTTGGTTCTTTCCCCTCCCCCCTGAGCCCTGAGCCCTGAGCCAGCCATTATCCCTACTGTTAAACACTGTAATCGCTCAGCAGGTGTGGCTTCTCTCTCAAGCTCTGGAGATCCAGGACCTACATTCAGTCTAAGTGCAGTGTGCTTTGTCGTGGTCGTGTGCTGCAGCACAGTCAAGGAGAATTGACTTACATGTGCTTCTAAAAACCTAATTAGACACACTGCAGGTAATCTCATGAACAATTCATTATAAAGACATGGCATTGGCCAGTATTCAGATAGCATTTGCCATTAATTTGGAATTGCAGTCAGGTGTAGGTGTTCTTCACAAGCAGTTAGGTGAGTGTGGCTTTGATGTTCACTAAACTTGATAAACTCGCCAAAAAATGTTTGTGAGAAAAATAAACAGAAGTCAAAGTTAAAGACAAACGTTAAGGTCGAAAAACAGCCATTGCCTTGTTAGCTCACTGTGGCACTGTTTCAAGCAGTGACCTTCCCCATCCGATCACACAGGAACAGGCACAGAGCCTGGTTAATTGTTTCTATTCAGCCAAAAGGTATAATAAGGGTCATTTCTCTAATGATCTCTACATTATCCTGAGAAAGTTGTTTAATCAGCAGAATGGGGTTGCAAGGTAATCTAGTGAGTGTGAATTACTGCTAGGCTAAATAATGTCCCTTGAGCAGCGATTTGCACTCTCAGTTTTCAGGGTAAAAAATTACAAATGGAGACGAAGAAGGTCGAGTGGCCTCAAAAAATCCCTCGTTCTGTGAATTCATGCATTTGGGGAGAAGTTGACACATCGATACAGGGGTTCCTTTTTATATTTTACATCAGAAAGAAATAACACAAAAAGGCCATTGAATGAATCCATTGTGGTTGATCACACAGGAGAAAACAAAGAGAAAGACATCACTTTGGTGTGGGGTTGAAAAGGGGGGGTGAGTCTGCAGGTCAGGGTAGATCCTGTGCTCAAAAGCATGCGCTAAACCTATTCCCCAGCAGCCAGCGGTACTCACAGCTGACCCTGAGGTAACGAGCTCCTGGCTCTAGACCACGTCCCACCGGTGCCCTTTGCTGCCTGGGTCCAGGACACTTGAATTACAGCAGGGCTATTCAACACCTCTGCCACTACCTGCAGGTGGAGAGGGGAGTGATGGAAGTCACTTTTTTTCAGACACAGCAGGGGACCTGGAGGGAGTGCTGACAGCAGGACGTGGGGGTGGGTAACAACTGGCAATCTGATGTAGGGCTGGGACAGTCAATTGCACACTGTCTGACAAAGGGTTCAAGAGGTTTTTTTTGGGAGGGTGGTGGGAGAAACATCATCCTACTTTCCAGACATTAGATACAGCTGCTCCCACTCCTATAGGAAAACTAAAAAAATTGAAAGGGTGAGAAAGATCTAATATAACCCGTCAGTTTGAGGGACAAGCCGAAAACACAAGTTTTCACCTTACGCACAGCGAAGCATGGCTGTGTCTCTCACCCATTCGTTCCTCCTGCTGTTTCTTTAAAGTGAGGTACAGGCATTCTCACACATTTTCAACACAATAAGCAGAATTCTGGCCATCGTCACATTGTATTCTCCAGCTGAAGGCAGGTAACATCTGTGCACCACAGTGAGGCATGTCACATCAGTATCACCACTAATGGGATTCTGATTCTGTGAATACTGGACATGAGCTGGATATAAAATGCTACACTAACACTGCTGGATCTTAATGGAAAGAGTCCCAGCTTGTGTTTATCTTCCTTCTCTTACATTAATTACTCCCTGCATAGTACATAATCCAAATAGACGGCATATGCGCAGTAAGACATTGTTTTTGGTAAACAAACATTTGTCTGTTTGCGCAGCTGAGCACCAGAAGGTCGTTCATCACTCACTTGATGCTGATCTGATCGTTGCTGAACATGAATGAACTAATTCAAATGTTTTATTCAAAAGCTGAATATTAAGCTGCACTGCATAAAAAAAGAGACTCGAGCTTTGCACAGGTAATGTCCTTGGATTGTCTGGGTATTTTTAAATGGTTGTCTGCAAAGAAAATACAAACCCATGGAAAGTCCCAGGTCAGTCACATAAAGGGCTTGTAAACCTACATTCGTCGGCTACACTAACATTGTGATAGTGTGACAAAGGCAGTATTGTAGAACTGAATTACTTTTTTTTGATGTCTTTATTCACAGGCAATTAAACACAATAAACAAGACAAGTTACAGCTCTGTACAGTGAGTTTTCATAACAATTGTTGTGTCCAAAAATGTACTTTCCCAGGATTTTCATTAAGCCCAATCCATTTCTACTTACAGTTTTTTTCCAATCCAAAACTATTTCCAGTTCTATTTAGATATGATATGCATATAATATTATATCTGTGGGATTTAGTTCCAGGTCATTTTTTTCCAGAGCCCAGCCCGTCAAGCGAAGTACTTTTCTTTCAGCATTCATCCAGTGCAGGTCAGAGCCCGTCACACATCAGCAGTGGCAGATTCTCTCAGTCAAGCCGCTTTTTTTTCCACTTCACACAATGAAAAAAAAATCTAATTCGCCCTCAGGTGTGCCATGACGATCCACGAAATGAATTGACTTATTTGGGATGTGGGTGCTTAAAGGTCAGGGTGGGATAAGGGTTTGAACATTACTGTCTTGCTCGTCAGCAGCACATTCTGGTAGCAGGAGGTGACGTGGCAGAAGAGAAATAGAGACATTAATATGTAGAGATCTGGGATGAGAAAAGCCATTATCGTCTCTGACACCTGCGTCAATAAGGCGTCATTCCAGATTGTGAGAGGTGTGATGGGACTGAGGAACACAGGGATGCATGTCTGTCTCTGGGCCTGTTTGGGATGACTCCGCCTCGGCCTCATCCTCTGCCTCCACCCTGAGTCGTGCTTTTCCCTCTCTGATGGGGAGGCCTTCTGGTGCTGGACCTTCCATATTTTGTGTCTTTTACATTTTACTTGTTTGTGCTGGGAGAAAACAATCACTCTGTGACGTGTTCAGGTGTGTGTCTAATGGTGACATTACGGCAGAAGAGGTGTTATATGAGACAGGGTAGGAAGTGAACAGATTCTCAGGATGTAGATATAATATATTCCCTATGCAGAGAGAACTTAAACGCACTGCAGGAAATCCTCTGAGCTCCAGTATTTCAATATATGCACACTTTTTAATTACAGAGAAAATCTCAGTGGAGACATTTCACCATGTATTTTAAGATCTTTTTGTGCTAGTACATTTAAGGTGTTACTACAGTTGATCTTTGGTAAAGACCTGACTCGTCTTTGAATGTTACATAGTAGAACATCTGCCTCTGACCCAAAATGGCATCAGGGCTGTCCTAGCTCCTGGTCCCTCTGGGTCACACCTTATAGTTTGGCACATATTTCAAGACTCACCCAAATGTGATTCAGAGAGCAGAAAGCAGCTCTGTCTAGGCTGGCTCTGCTTCCTGGTACTGATAGTTTACAATATGGATGCATCCAGTGTGCCATCCACACAAGCAAACATACATCTATTTACTCACATGCATGCACATTTATACACACATGCTTGTATGTTCACACATTCACACAACATATGCATAGTCTTCGCACACTTTCTATCCCATGCACAGCCAATCACACATGCACACACAGAGCTATGCACTAATGGCGCATGCACACACACACACACACACACACACACACACACACACACACACACACACACACACACACACACACACACACACACACACTGTCTTTGTCTCTCACACTCACATATTTGCTCTGTCTTTAATTTTCACATACATCCCAATGAATAAATAATAAATGTAAAATTGATTTTCAGGTAATGGTCTCAAAATGAACATTTCAGATGAGGTTTTCCATATATTGTAATTAATTTTTAGCTAGAAGGTTACTATGACATGAATCACAGTTGTTACGAGGGGTCAATGAAAGAGCTGGCTGTTGGAATGCCCTTAAATCTATGGGGGAAGAGTTTTACAAATGATCTCTTACACTCTTTACATTTTGCAAAGTTCCAAAATGATGACTTGCACAAGGGAATAATCAGATAGCAGTGGTAATGGTGAAATGGGCTTGTGGCTGTGTTCATTCACATTCATTATTTTTTAGTATTTTACTTAATGCACGACTAATTCAACAAAAATGTTTCCTCAACTCTCACTGTAATTTGCTGCAGACAGAGTAAATTACAACCTGAGCAGATTAAAAACAAAAAGATTCTGTAAATAGAATTGTTTTTTAAGACCAATCTTATGAAGGTAAGAGTGATTTTGTCTTAATATATTTGCAGCTGTGTTCATTCACATTCATTATTTTTAGTATTTCGCGTAATGCACTACTAATTCAACAAATATGTCTCCTCTGCTAATAGTAATAATCAGCAGCCTGAATAAATTTCATCCTGAGAGGAGGAAGAGCAAAAAGATATTGTGAACTGTGAACTGTATTTTTTTCATCCCTGTCTCTAGTAGACCCTCTGATCTGTCAGAGAGTTGATATGCACCCCAAGATGGTCTCATTTGTCAAACCAAAGGCAGCCTCAGGAAATCAAACAGGGAGTGAATTGTATTTCTTGATCAGTTCTCACTGTTATAAACAACCTCCCAGTATGATCAAATCAGCTGTTAAGATGCAGTTTTACTTGCAAATGAGGCTACATTGATGAAGATGCAGTGCTTTTCCAGTGTTTTCTCACTCATCTCAGCTCGCAAAGTTTTCAAAACCCCTACCCCCAACCCGTACCCAAAAAAAGTAAAACAAGCCATTCTTGCTGTTTGCCATTTTCCCTCTTGTTGACTCAAATTTTTAATTCTGTATTCATATATTCATCCAAGGAACAGTGTTAGCATTTTCCATGACTGTTTTGATCTTGGGTTTGTTCCTCTAATATTCAATGTATGGGAGCATGAATAGCCATCGAACATGAAAAGCTGCTTCATGCATTTTAACAATGTGAACTGTATCATTTTAATATTTATGTCAGTTTGCCCTCCCTGACTCTGAGACCCCTATTTATTAGCTATTCAAAGGCTGAACATGTTGATGAAAACACCCATTCTCATACCCAACAAGCTCAGCAGACAGTGGCTTTGTTTGAGCATGACCATAGTAATAAGGCTACAGATTCTATTGTGCAAATTCTACTGTATATGTCAAAGGGAGGGGGGCTGATTCTGGCATACTACCCCCTAACACAGACACTGGGTGAATGCCCACTGCATGATGGGTAATTATTAAGAGCACGGAGCAGCTGATGGCAGGCTCATCTTTCAGTGTGCTTAATTGGAGGCTGGCCTGCATGTGTCTTTGTGTATCTGTGGCAGAGTCTTCATTGTCCCAAGTGCTGTCACAGTTATGGCCCTTATGAGGGCTAATTGTTCTCTTATTTCACTCGTGCAAAGCCGCAGCAGAGGACAAGGTGTTATGCTTTTTTGAGCTCACTCAAGCACCTTGTCACCACAGTAACAGCGAGGGACCCAGGGAAGAGAGACTCTCTCCCACCCATCTGCCCTCATGCCACACTGCTCTCCTGCTTATGTGCTCTCAGGCGAATGCCCTGGCCAGAAAGGTCAAAGGCTTTTTTTGTCTTTTTATTTCTTAGTAATTTTAGTAGATATCTGAAGTGTACATGCCCTGGACATGTCTCTCATTAAAATCACATACACATATGTCTGAAATAGAATTTTTCCATCTGTCCTTATGAGTCATAGAGCCATCTGGACACAAGCAGTGACCCTGTACAATAACCATAGGAATCCACGGATAGTATATCTTAAAGTTAAATAACAATTTAATATTTGCCATATGACAGTGCATATAAAAAATACAAAATTACTTGTTTGTGGGTTTGTTTGTGAAATGGTGTATCATTTTTACTATATCAGAAACATGTGCAGTAAAGATCCCCAGTGATATTGATTGCTTTCCTGCATTTTCAAGGCTAAGCATTTTCACTGTGGCAAGAGGAACGTAGGAAATTGAGGAGGGTTACAGGGTCTGCAGGTACACTTAACTTAGACTGACATTGAGGTTTATTGGAAAAAACCGCAACATCATTTAAGTAAGTCATTTCAGCCATTCTGGTGAGTTTTGGTTGATTGAGTTCATTATAGAGAGTGGGGCCACTTAATGCTGAGGTTTGGTTCAGGTATCGCCGTACAGAGATTTCTCGTTCAAGAAACGTGCAGAAAATATGGTTCTAATGACTCTCAGACTCAGCATTTTGCTGCAGAAGGAAATAACTTTTGGGGGCCAAATCAATACAGCACACAGCTCTTAGCCTTTGCCATGCCTGGGAATTACAGTAAATAAGACCTTTGCTCACTGATTTTTTCAGTTTGGAAACAAAGCAAATAAAAAAAAGAAAAAACACACACACACTGGAAGTATGACTGATTTAGTTTTATTTTACTTGGCAAAAGGCTTTACAGTTGGCTCAGCCCTCTAGTTCTGCCTCTCTGTGGTGTAGAGTTCAAAACCACTCAGTCTCCTAAGCTGAACAATAACATGACGCAAAAGTGAGATGGAGAGAGCAATAAGCAAAGAGCTAAAATAAACAACATCAGCAATAGACATTAATTCTGGATAGGGGCTTGATCCAAAAACATCATGGTACACTGCATTAACACAATCAAATAGTGTGTACAGACCATTTACATTCCATTTACACATTTCCTCAACCTTTGCTTACCTGGTCCTAATTGCTGTTAAATGGCGTTTTTGACAAATTCATAGCTTTGCGACTTGGCATGATAAGGCGCAACTGTAACAGCAGCCATGTTTGTTGCTAATGCAACATTCTAATTGAACATTACATTTATGGAGCTGCTATGACAGGGGCTGGTCTCATTAATCTTGTGAATCATGTGGCATTTAACTAATTGGAGGCAAATTATTTTTGAGATGCAGCATGGGCAGTAGGACTTGACAAAATGTCAGGGTGCAAAAGACATGCAAAAGTTCAAGATTTAGCATTTTAATAACAAGTGTTGGACTTGAAGTAGTCAATAGTCCCTTTATCTAAATGATGGAAAAAGCTACAAGCATTTAAGTACAAACCATATGTTAAAATGACAGTTGATGGGCTTATTTGTATTCTGCACTTGTACCTTTTCTATAAAATGAACTATAATTGTATGTAATGTACTCTAAGTGTCTTAAATGATTTTCATAATATGCCGTGCAGCAGATGCAGATCATTTATTGATTAGGTCTTTTATTTAATGTTCTTTCTTCTGCTCCATTAAACATGTGTGAGGAGTACCGGACAAAAACATGGATATCTGTAGGGTCAGGGAAAAAATCAATACCATCAGGTTTCACAATATTATTTTTCACAATATTTTTTGATACTTCATCTTCGATATTGTCATATTGTTATGACAATTTGTAAAATTGTTTATGTCTGCGAAACTTTACATTTAAAGATGATTAAAACATTAATCATTATTTGACTTTAAATCAAATAATTTAATTTGGATTTTTTTATCTCAAGAGAAATGGTGGTACTGTTTCTATTGGTCAAATGAAAATAAAACCATTTCCCACATGATGTAAGAACAATATATTACCAGTATCAAATGCAATACTTTGCAGTGCTCAAGACAGCAGTTAAAAAAATCAATTCTCCTGCATTTGCTCAGTAACTTTATGAACAGGACAGTTATGTCATATCTGCAATATGTGCAAGAATGTTTGTCACAACACAAGTTAAAAGGTTTCAAGCCGTAACATGTGATATATAGCTGGAAATACATCAGAGCTGCAATATAACTGCATCAGCAAAGACTGTTTCAAGCCCATCTAGAGGTTCTATTTGACTTGGGGTCCTAGACCTAATCGGAAATATGAAGTCCACTTATGTATTTTTTTCATTACTGCTGGCCACTGCAATCCAACATAGTTGGCCTTATAAAATGAAGCATACGCTCTGTTGGGTTTAAAAATCGTTAATCTGGGTGATGGATTCATTCGGCTGAGGGGGAACGACGTTCCTGTGCGTCGGCAAAATCTCTCACCCAAATATCAAGATCAAACAGTTTAACTGGTTTTCGTTCCACTGCCACGGTCACTGAAGGCCTGAATCTTTCATCTCTGACGCTCTGAAGTCTTTTTCCCCCGTATGCTGCAGCAACTGTGCTCCTGCTCTCTCTCCCCACCTGCTCACAGCTTCAGCTAGTGCAGTGTGCATACTTCTCTGTTTACACCTCCTTTCACGCAGGGAGAAAGCTTAACTAAGCCTTGCATCTCATTACGGCAAGCACTGCCTCATTTGGCACCGAATATTATGTACTGCACATCCACAACGTTGAGCAAAAAGCCTTTCCTGGAAATGTAAACAGTGACTTTGAACATATGGTATGCAGTGTCAGAGCCATGCTGCTCACCTGTGTAGTACATATGTGGGCCACACAGCACAGAGTTTGTGTGTGTGTGTGTGCATATGCGTGTGCATGTATTTGCATTTGTGTATTCTCTGTCCATGGGGCCCTTCTGTGCTGAATCACTCCCTCTGTACTGAATCACTCCTTCTGGAGGAAATAGATAGAACATATATCTATAACCACTCTCAAGCCACTCTCTACAGCTGAGAGTCCAATCTCAAAAAGGACTTTATCTTTTATCTTTTCTGCTTTTTCTTTTCTTTTCTTCCTTTTGTGCCCATTGCTGGTTTTCATTTATCTCCAGTTTCTCTGAAGCTCACATTTTTCTTTGCACCATAAATCTCACCACTCACTGTGCTTTTGAACCGAGTGCAGTACTTGCTGTCAGATGTAAAGAGTGAAAGGCAGGCAAAGCAGCAAATAAATGCTTGTTTCTTTCAGTGCCTCGTTATCTGAGGGTTAAAATGCCCAGGCCAGACCCTGTTGTGGGTGCATTCATATTTTTTCATCCGTCAGTTTTACCCTGGTGCCTTGTTGTTTTCAATTACAACACAGTTATAGTTTTTATTGTGTTATATTTAACCAGGTATCCCTGCTGAGACCTCAGTTCTCCTGCAGGGATGATCTAGGAAAACAAAGTGAGCAGGGATTTCAAGGTCATCCATATACAGGGGATGATCAGGCAGTCAGAGAAGAAAGATACATTTTTTAGCAATCTGAGACACCACACTTAACAATGCTGCTCTTTTGAAATGCTCCACGGCACCTTTAAAGATTACTGCGAGTCAGGACCTCAGACCAGCATCTCGTCTGAAGGCTGGCATCTGAGCATCTGGGCAGCAGAGATCTGTTCAGCCCAGGGGGAAGAGTGCCCAAACATGGCCACCAACACCTCCAGCAGCAACTTCACTTTCCCTGGATGGCCTCGCCTCCCATAATAACCAAGGCCATGTCTGTTTAACTATGGCGGTTTTGCATGCGATGTGCTCTGGTTGATATGGGTGCCATAGTGATGATCATTTAAAGATAAATATGGCTCTAAAGACCAATACATTTCAACAGGATGTTGCTTGACCTCAATTTGTCACTGAACAAGTAAATACAGAGGGAAAAAATATTTCCACTTACAGTATAGGATTTAGGACAGAAATTATCTCTAACAGTTATTATAACAAGTTATTATTTTGTCATGACACAGAGAAATAACATTCATAATAATAACATTCATAATAATATTCATAAAAATAAAATATTATTTATTTTTATGAATGTGATAATTAACTGCATGTATAACTTATTTTTATTCTCATACATGTCATCTAATTCATATATTTCAGAGTGTACACTGTATCTATGCTGGAGAACCGATCTTTTTAAAATTGCATACAATAACATATGTGTCAAAGTGGTAAAACGATGTGGTATAAATGCTATGGTATCATTATTTATACATGCATTTGACAGATATACTATGCACGTGACCTTAACCATCTCAGGACTAAAAGCATCATGGATGACACCATGCTAAGGGCACCAGGCTCAAAAACAGTTCCAAAACAAGTTGACTGTATGCATACTTCCTTACAGTCAGCCCTAAGTGCTGCCCGTGTAATTCATATTAAGATGCGCATGATGTAGCAGCTCTACTGGGCTCCAGGCAGAGTGTATACCCACACAGTCTGTACAGAGCATATTGCTTTTGTGCTTGGGTCACTGCACCCGCTCCCAGTTAAATTCAGGGTGGAACTAAAGGCCCTGCTCTCTGCCCTTGAAGCAGAGCATGGCCTTGGACCCTTGCACTTGAACTGATTGTGCCTTAATCTCCCACTCACACTCAGGGTTCAGCAGGAGCTGGTTTCTCCATGACCCCACACAACCACCTAAAACCAGCCTTCAGCCGTACTGTTGGTGGTGGAAATCAGTTCCCAGCTACATCAGAGGTGTAGCTTTGATTAACTCTTTTAAACATGGCTTTTTCTGCTCTCTTCTGCCAGTTCAATTGTGTTTGGGCAGACATTTAGCTGGTTTTCATTCAAATTTGAATTAGAATCACATCCTAAATCTGTTTGTTTAGCTGTTATATTATTATTATTATTATTCTTTGATTGATTTGCTCGCTTACTCTTTCCATATTACTTCATGAGGGTACGAATTGAAGTGTGTAAGAGTGTTAATCCACTATTAAACAGTGATCAAGTCCTTCACTGTTCCGAGCAGCTGTTTGTCATCCGGGTCAGTCGATTATGTGGATGAAAAGAGGAAGTTAAATAAGTATTAAGGTATATGATCGGAAGAAAATCTTCTTTTGACAGTGAAAGAGGTAAGTGTTTGTAAAAAAAACTGGAATAGTCTCCATTTTAGAAAGGGGACTGTCTCCTCCAATTACAGCTGAATAGTACAGACAATTCAGACTTGGCATCCGATGGCGAGACAAGGGGAAATGAATAACTCTGGCCTGTCAAAGCACGCCGCTCGCCATGTATCCACTGCGCTGTGATAAACATGACAGGCCGGCATGGTGATTTATGGTTTCATGATTAAAATGACGTTCATTAATCCCTACAGGAATCCCACAGCTCATTAATAATGGTTGTCAATGCTGGCTGCCTCCTCCTGTCCATGTCTCATGTTCAGTGTTTTCCACTGGGGCCGGATCTGGCCCATAGCGCTGATGGGAGGGAAGGGGAACAGCAGATAAACACTTAGGGGATGTAGCTGACGGAGGGTCCAGCCAAAATGGTGGGAGGCAAGCTAACATTCGCTGTGATCTGTTACTGTGTCTGACAGATTAAATTGATAAAGATCCAGCACATCATCAGTGCTTCTGAATTACAGATGAGTTATAATACAGCATGAGAATGAATCTGAGCAATCACACCCATGGACACCATTCATGTGTCACTACACTGTAAAATATGAACCTGAAAAGTTGTGTATTTTTATATAATATACTGTGTATTATTATTTTTAATACAGTCTGTATAACATACAGTTATGATTCACTCTTTCACTGCCTTTGATTCTGCAGTGAAAGAGTGGCCCTTGACCTTGGTCGTGGCCAGTCACAGGTTTTTGTAGTCAGGGTTTTGTTGTCATCCAGTCCTGAATTTTTCAATTAAAGTAATTCTTCATTACATAATTAACTTAACGCTTCTTGCTTCTTGGATCTGAAATCATCACTGACAGACCCCATGGATTTTCAAGACCAGAATTAGAGACCTTTGCAATGAAGTTTTACATGCATTAATAAAAACCTTATATGTGCAAAAAAATACTTCCTAATATCAGTGAAATTCACCTAACTAATGCACACTAATGCCCTCTGGTACTGCTGATAGAGCTCAGCTTTAAAAATCTGCATAATGGCATTCATAACCAGTCATAGGCAATAATTTCTCCTGATAAAAACCTGGCAAAGGAAGCAGTGTGTTTTTTTTTTTTTTTTTACTGTGCTTAGCCTAGTATCTGCCCAGGGCCACTTCTGGCACCACTGGATGCCATCCATTTACACATCCACATTTATATCATTCAGGGGTACATATTTGTGCTCACAGGTACCAGGTTTGCTCGTTGTGGACACAGTGCTAGCTCATTAACCATTCCGCCACACTGCATGTGCGGCTCTCAGAATGCTGGTGAAGAGATCCTGCAGCCAATGAAGGGGAATGTCTTGAAACTATTTGTGCACAAAGCCGGTTGAATTTGGCGTCCTGCCGAGGTGAGTCCCTCAGCAAAAGCATGGCTACAGTTTCTGCCTTTAATTACACCGGGGCCTGAGCCGGCGAAGCGAAGCCAAGAGTGAAAATGACGTCTGTTTTCACCTGTACCCCTCTAAAACCTTTATGAACTAAGGGACTCCCTCATCTGGTCCTCTCCATTCCCCCTCACTCCACCTCAATGCTATGCAAAGTAGCTCTGTGCATCGTTATAACCAGACAGCTGCAGCCCTGGCTGCTGGCTCCCAGCATGCTGTAGCTACCGGAAAGAGGAGCGGAGCATCACAACCTGCCAGCATCCTGGCACACATTACACATTATGGTACTGAGGGGGCAGGGCTTAGGGACATGGGAGGAGGGTGTTAGCTTTGCAGTTAATTCACATAACTGCCCCCTCCCACCACCACCACCACCACACCCTACAAAACTTTTTCTTTCTTTTTCTTTTTTTTGGAAGCATTTCAAACACCTGGGCACACTTAGTTGTGATTAATTAGAGGCTGTGATTTAGGCAGTGAGGCAGTGACTTCATCCCATTGCTTGTGTTTAGCAGTGCAACGTCCCCCCTGGGAGTGATCTGAATAGCTAAATTAAGAAAGCTGGAACGGGGATTTGTTTACCGTACAATTAAAATCTGTGGATATTGTACGCCCTGCTCTCCATGCAGGCCGGCCCTCCCAAAGTGGATGCAGATGTGCCAGTGTTATGTACGCTTCCTTCTTTGGTGCTGCTGATCACTTGTGTCTGCTGTGGTGCATTGATACACAGAGGGATGGAGAGAAACAAGAGCAGGGCCAGCGGGGGAGACAGGGAAAACAAAACCCAGCCCCTCACGCATGTTTATAACTGTTACGCATGGACAACCTGATAACCAAGGAAAAGTTTGAACCATTTTGGCATAAAACTGCTATGTATTCTGTATCTATGCCTTCCGTAGAGGGACTCTCTATCAAAAGCCTTCACATAACACAGTGTTCCTTAACTTTAGAGTTCTGGTTACGTTTTCCATCATTAACCAGCTTCAGTGATCTCAGGTGGCATTTCATGCCAAAGCTCTGGATGTCAGAGTATGCAGTATGGAATCATGGCTGGGGCTGGCCACCCAGTCACACAGTGTATAGCTAGCCATGTCTTGGCTGGGTTCTCCCTACATCATTGTATAAGACTGACTCCTCCTTGCAGTCTGCCTGCAACAGCTGTGTATATAATGTGAGCAATGCCTGCACAGCTCAATCAGTCTGCGTGTCTCTCCCACATTGACAGAGGACACAGTGATGGGTAGGGCCTACAAATATAACTGGGTGTTCCCTACTGTGAGGGCAAAGTAGGACCAGGGGATAAACACAGGTTAAAAATAAAAGCATTAGATCAAGTCAGCATGACCTACTATAGTTCCACAATGTCATTAACAAAATGGGGAGGAGCCAAGAGTGCTGTAGCAGCAGTGTCCCCTGAGATTAGAAGAAATTAAATATATCTCATGCTATTTCTTTTCAAGGGATTCCTCATTCTAATTTTAGGTTTGCAATGGCTGGGATGGTAATATTGGTACATTTGACACAGACAACAACTCTGTTTGACATATAGAACTGCATTACCTTTATGCAGATTACATTACGAAACACTGAATACAAATAACTAGTTGCAAGCATAGAATTTGTGATCTGAGTGGGACAAACACCCATAATACATTTTAATTTAGATGGAAGTTCAGGCCAGTTACCAAATGCATGCTTGATTCCTTATTTTTGTTTGATTGATCTTCTTGTGATGTGCAAGGTATGTGCATGAGATGTAGAGAGAGGTTTTGATTTGTTGGTATGCAGGGGTGATATTTTAAAATGGCAGCATGGGGGTATGGGGAGGGACAGGATGGCAGAGCAGAGGCAAGTCCAAAAAGTAACTGCCTAATGAATACGGGTCATCGGTCCAGTGCTGGCAGCGTAAAGCCTGTATCAGAGACAGACATGCTTGGCCAGCTCTCGCCCGGCCACGGATCTGTGTCAAAGATTAGTCCATTTATCTAAAATTCCCCAGCAAAAGAAAAAGATTAGCCCTAATCAACTGTAAGCCAATCAGGGGTGATCTTCTTTCTGTCCCACCGGTCTGTGCACACGGGCACCACGAATCCACAGCCAAGATCCACAGTGTTAGGGGCTTGTGAGGCCTAATCTGGGCTCAGGGGAGAGCAGAGCTACCAATCCTCTTGTTTACGATAGCTGACATCTGCCACCCTGATGAACATTAGACACCACAGCCCTCTCTCTTTACACTGTCTTCATTCTGCCTTTAGGCTCCAAAGTGGCTTCTCACAAAGTTTCTCTCCTAGAGAGGACAAGAGAGCAGGCAGGTGATGTCCACAAGACCGTGTCCTTTTTCCCATTAGGGAAGGACTGAGAGAAACCTCTCTGACCAGGTCCGTTGATAGCAGCTATAGAGCTATCGTAAGTGGGACAATCTAAGCAGAGCAAGTCCAGTAACCCCTAAATGGAATTAATGTTTCCCAAATGCTCTATCGTGACGGCCCGCTCCTTGTGGTGATCCGCTGTACGATCCCCAGATTAGACTGCGCTTCATTGTGTCGCTGAGCATTTGCTTAAGCGGATGACCACCTGGAGGTAGGGGTGTCTGATATGCAGATGAAAGCGGTGCACCTCCACATAAATTTCCACAATCTTGCCATTCTGTTTCTGTGACCTGTCCTGCTGTCACCTCAGGTGAACAGTGGTTTTACCCATACTGGTTTTACCTGTACTGGTTGTAGCTGATCATAGTGCTTTGTCAAAGGGAGTAGTATCTTTGGATCAGTTTAACAAGAGAGTTAATACAAGAATTTGTCTTAGTCATGCAAAAAGTATGACTATTGATTTTTTTTTAAAAGTTGCAATTGCATCAGTTTCTGCCTGAAGATGATTTGTGAGCACTTGAGGTGAGATCCATATTACTGCATTCAAATTGCTGATTTTTTTAAGGTAATTGTAGCGTTTTTACTTCTAAAGCATTAATAAACTAACTTTTTTCCTTTGAGTAACATTGCTCCTTCTGACTAACTGAAGGATGGACATCAGTGATTGACATTTAGTGGTTTATGAAGCATCTCTTTTGTTACCAAACCACCACTGTTACATAAATACAAACTTGCTTGGACTCCAGCGTGAATCCACAGGCATGGAGTGGCGTCCACACGTCTCAGAGGGATGGAAATGTAATGAATAGGCTGCTACATCCACAGTGCTGGGCTGTGTGTTATGTGAGAGTGTAAGAGAAATTCAGCTAAATGGTCATTCATCATCTGCCATGCCACGCGGACAGAAAACACAGCTCCCTGCTGTAGAAACAGGAATCATTGGCTCGAAAACCTCCACAGAACTCTTTGGGCTTGGTCAATGGGAAACAGAAGCCTTGTCTTGGCCACTGCATTCTGGGTCTCTTGGACCATCCCCCCTATCCACTTGCAGGTTTCCATATGAGCCATGATGGGAAACTTAAAGGAAATCCTTAGCCTGCTGGATGCTGGTGAAATTCCCCTTGTAGAGGCTTGGAGAAATTGTGGGTTGGGGGATTAGAGCAGGAAATTTTTGTTCATCTAATCTACTCAAAGCATCACGATATTCCCAGGAATTCAAATGTTCTAGAAGCATCTACACCAACATTCTCATTTAAGCATACGCATTATTTCATTATATTTTAAATATAATTTCCTGGTGAGACAAATGTTTTCTGCCATTGAAGACCCTATAACATGAGCTGAGTAATGACACAGTCAAGGCTAAAGCAAGAAATGTCTGTTTATGTACTATTAGGCCCAGTCTGTAAGTAAAGCACTACCATAGGAAAAGCATTACTGACTGAGCACATAAAAAAAAAATCCATCACTTAAATATGTCCATTGAAAATTCAGACCATGGACAACTTACAAAGTTGGTCAATAGCAGAGAACTATATGGAGGTCTGGGAAAAAAGAAGAAAAAAAAAAACAGAAGCAGGAGACTGGCCGCGCTTTGAACGACAATCAGCCCCAAAGAGATTAAGAAGAAGAAGAGATTACATCTATTGGAGTTTGGCCACCAAACAAAGTAGAAAAAAACTTTAGATTAAGTAGAGTGAGTCCATTCCACAGAAAAGCTGCTGCCGTCTCTGCTCTGGTTTCTGATCTCAGTGCTAATTAGGCAGGAAACTGATCTGCAGCTCAGTGCCATCACATACAAAGGCTTAGAACTATAGGACTATGGAGCAAGAGAATTCTGCATTTTGATGTCTGTGACTAATTAAAGGCACCTTTTAGCTGAAAGCCCCTTTTGTTCTGGGTATTCTCTTGTAGAAAATATAATTCACAGAAAAACAATGTGCATATAAATAACACCTGGTTACCTTAGAATTAATTGACATTTGCTCTTTAATGTTTAATTTAAAAAGCTATACCCACATTTACCTGTAAGTGAATGTTAAAGACAAATGCTAAATGCAAGGTCTTTGTATAAAGCACAATATATCTTCACCCCTAACTGTAATCATTGTCGTTCCCATGATGCAATTTGGTTTCTAACATGCATTGTCACTTTTTGCAAAGAAGGACCAGAGAGTTCTGTGGGCTTCAGTCTGTTTCAGGGTGACGTACTATCTGCGCAGTCTCTAATTATAGTGCCACAAAGAACCTGATCAGCTGAATGCTGATTTTTCATCAAACATTGTGAAGAGGATATTGCTTAATCATTTAATTATATATTTGAAGGTTCTGAATATGTATGTATGGTTGTTGTGTGATTACCAGAATAGGATAGATGACTTTCCAAATGCACACAATGGCCTGAAAGTCTAAGGCGGAGGAGGCAGGAACCTTATCACTGCACTCCATATGAAAAAATTCAATTACAGAAGAGAGATCAGTATTAAGTTAAGACCTACCCCTTATAATGAATTTCTTACTGTATTGCAATCTCATTCATGTCTTTTTTTACATTTATAGCTTTGAATCATTTTTTTTTATCCATGGTTCACACTTCAACTTCCAAATTTTGGAACGACAACTCATATTTGTTGGCCTGTCCCATTACTGCAGTTTCATCCATCATTTTGCCACTGTTAAACCCAGGGAGGGAGGGTATCTGTCAGCCAGCATATCCCACTTCATCACACAAAGGCAACACTTCTGGTAAACTGTGCAGTCCTCCAGAAAAAAATACTGAATCTCATTGGCTGTTGTGTACATTGTATCAGAGGAAAGTGAAAATAATCTCTGCTTCCTAGAATCAAAAGTAACAACGACCCTGCCTCCACGTGAAACCCAAACTGTTGTCCTCTCCTCCTCAAACCCTTTCTGTTTAGGTGCACTCCATCAATAGGGAGGGGGGTGTCAAATGATCCAAGTTGAGATCAAAGGGTGTGATTGTGGGCCATGTTTTATTTAGCAGTTAGCCTCGTACTGGCAAAGCCGTTTCCTCCTTCTGCATCACTGTTCCCACCAAAAAGGCACGTTAGACACCAAATTATCATGCCTGCACCCCAACACTCAACCTGACAGGAGGCAGCTATGACTTCCTAATGATTCACAGCAGAACTGATATTTGCAGAATGCTGTGTTGTCGTTTCAGTGCTCCATAGCTAATGCTGTCATTGGGCCAAATCATTGGGAAATTGGTACTATGTGATAGCTCTTCCAATTTATGTTTCAATGAAAACTCTCTTTCCCATCAGTAATTTAGGCCCCTTACAGCACATTAATGTCACATTTCACTTTTTGGAATTGAAGTGCATGTAATTGAAAAGTATGTGGGTGATTGTGTGTGTGTGTGTGTGTGTGTGTGTGTGTGTGTGTGTGTGTGTGTGTGTGTGTGTGTGTGTGTGTGTGTCTGTACACTATGTGTTAGTCCTCTAACCTTTAATATTAGAGATGACTGTGTCTGCTTGCTCATCACCAATAATGGGCGATCAGCTGAAAATCAGTTTGTATCTCATGTATGTGTGAGCACAACTTGTGGACTTGAGTGTGAAAAGAAGCCTTTGCTGATGTCACATGGACTGGAGAGGAGCATGTGCTTTTCTGTGCCCTCTGTGATCAACAGAAGATTTCACAGCAATGAGAGTAGCTTGTGAATACAATTAAATATTCCAAATTTAGAAAAATGTGGGAAAAGGATCAAAAAACCTCTTTTATATCTCATGTACACAATGAGGTCACACAAGTAAAAACTTTAAGCCCAAAACTTAAAAGTTCAATGGAGTGCAAGACCAATTGTACAGAGCATACTGTCAATGGAAGCTTGACCCTAGAATATAATACAGCAGTAGTCAATTCAAAGGAGCCAGCTGGGAACCTGCTGACAGCCAAAGCAGTCTTAACACCTCTGGCCTCTGTGCAGTGCATTCTGGGAAAAGTCAATTGCTCAGATGCAGAAAACAGATCCAGAAGTGACTGATGAGCTCTGGTTCCTGGATCAGGTTTAAGTCCACCTGTGGGCAGCTCTGTGAGTCAGGCCAGGAAAAAAACACAACTTTAACCACTTTCAATTAAATTCTGAGGTGAATAAGGATATGTAAATTTCAGATTTTACTAAAGCTTGAGCTTGGAATATTTACACACAACACACACACACACTCACTCACACACAAATATGATTACACAAGAGTGTGGCAGCACTTCGCTCCCTTTTTCCCTGTCTCTCTCTCACTTGTCTTGCTTTTCGCACAATTCTGATGGATAAGTGAAATGTGGCAGACAGAGGTGAGGGGTGTCAAGATAGAGATTCAGAACTTTACAAATTTAAGTGCCTGCCAGCCCCCACTTAGCCTCTTCCATACCTTACGCAAAGGATGTAGCCTGCACTTTGTTACAATGGCCTGATTGGTCAGAAGTGGATCATTAACTTGTGCTGTTGGCAATTTGTCGCTTGAAGATTTTTCTTTACCCATGTGTAAGACTCATTGGTCAATAGTACTACTATTAAAGCATCAGGGTGTAATTACAGCTGTCAGTGTTAATCCAAGCCAAAGTAAAGACTGCCATCTAACACAGTGACTGTGGTCCAACACAGCTGCCTTTACAGAGACATTTTACAGGAGTTTTTCTCTCCTTTTAGCAAGTTTCATGGACAAGACAAAAAAGGAGTGAAATGGATGTACCTGGGCAGATTTTAAAAGCTGCCATTGATCTCTGCTGCATTCTGAAGGAAGAAAAGCACCAGGAAGCCCACACAGATTCAGCTGTGATTAATCCCTTTCTTAAGGCTGTTTTGGTCTGTCTGGGTCAGGTTCAGGGTATTATTAATGTGGGCGATCACTGCCTGCAGAAATACAGCATCACTGATGATAGTGCAAAAAAAAAGAAAAAATTCCCAACTCTTTACTTTAGCTTTCAGGTACTTCTTTAATGATGTGGTGCCGCGTTGGTTGGGTGTCAGGGCAAGGTCACCGCCGGCTGGCCTTTTAAAACCTGATTATTAGCGTGGTATTGATCGGCGCTGGCATGCGGATGGCAGTTCGTTCCACCTGGCTGAGCTCTGAGCTCTCCATCACAGACAACTGTGGACTAACAAAGTGAGGTATAGGTGGGGGGCCGGGGGGCACATGATAGCTCTGAGTGAAGGCTCTCAGTTGACAAGAATTATTATTATTATTATTATGTATTGAATAATGGTAACAATATTTCATAATACAAGAACATGCAAGACGCAAAGGCAGTTTGACAGTTAGACAGTAAAATGATAATATTAGGCTTCCAGAAGATTCACAAATAGACATTGTGATTGATTGAAAAGAGTAATTGATTGAAAAGAGTGGTTATTGTCTTCACATTCAATACAATGATTCAAGGAGGTTAAACTCTGGCTCCTGAAACACGCTACATTTTATTTCAAGCTGAAATGGACAGATCAAAAATGTTATTGAAGATATTGCAATGAGATGTGACAGATTGTGTATTTCTGGTATTGTCGTCACAATGCATCCAATACAAAAATGATTGAAGAAATGTTTAACAGATGACCCACACAATCATACAGAATAAACCAATTCTGAATGGTTTTGTTCCTTGGTTCAAGTAGAATCAAATCCACTGCTATTGCAAAACCACTTGGTCAAACCACATCATCAATCAATGAATCACACACAAGATGAGACAGTTTGCTGCTGAAAAGCTGAAGGTCCCTGGTACACACTGCACTCATCGCACTCCTCTTCTCTGGAGAAAACATCACCGTTAGGCTGAAACAGCATTCTCACAGTATTGATTATTCAGATGCACTACTCTCAAACAGGATGCATATGAGCTTCCGTGGACGGCCTCAGATGTGGAGCCTGTGTGATGCACTGCACTGGGTGAGATCCCTCCAGCCGTGGCTCCATGGCACACAGCACAAGTACAACGTCCGTCAAGGGGGAAGAATATGAAACAGGATACTGTGTGTGTGTGTGTGTGTGTGGGTCGAGGGGGGTGGAGGGGATGGACTGGGCACACAAACTCAGGGTCACACCAGGACTCTTACATTCCTGACATTCCATGAGTGCTGTCATCCAAACCGACCAGACGAAAGGGACGGCCAAGTGACCCAGTAAACTGCAGAGCCGGTGACCCTCCCCGTCCCCATCCTGCCGGCCGGTGGGCAGCCCGGAACAGCAGCATTAAATGGATACACAGGAAGGATTCTGTTAGCTCAGGGGATTATACAGCCTGCAGTCTCTCTAGTTTAACTCTTTAAGCTGCGGAGTGCAATGACCCCAGCCTCAGCCTGCTTCTGCACCCATCTGTCAGCTAAACGTGGGGAATATCAGAGAGAGAAAGACAACCCAGATGACTTTTGGAATGTAGTAATCCACCACAAACTACCCTGTCCAGATTACACGCATAATCGCTGACTAATGATGCTTCAGAATGCCTCACATTTCATTGGGAGCAAACTACCATGTTGAGTCCCATAGAAGCCACCAACTGTGAGGGGAGTTAATATTTAAAAAAGAAACCAACAAGCAAGGCAGGCAGAGACTAAACGACTGGGAATATGAGACAGGGGTAGGGATTGGGGTCGGGAGGGTAAATCTATGAAAATATTGCATGTTACAGTTTTCTCTGTTTCTGTATCCGCTCAAGTATTATAATATTGATTATATCTACATATTTAATAAAGTATTTCCCCAGTCACTGTGATGGATATTCTTTAAAAAAATTTAAATTATAAAGTATGAGAATGAAATGATAATGTCTGAGGTAAATTGCACCGTTGCCAAAAATAACATCCAATACCAATGAAATAAAATAAATGGCCTAAATACTATTATCACAGCTTTTATTATTATGCATGACTCATCCATCATTGATGCTGAAATCATACTGTCTCTGTAATGTGACCAGGAACATAAATGGTTTCCTCTGACCGAGTGCCCAGCTGCAGATGGGCACCACAGCTGCATGCCGTCACAAGGCAGCGGTGGACAAATCAGGTCACGGTCATTTTCTCAGACGCGGCCAAGTTTTGGAGCGACTGTATGGGCACTTTCTGTATTATCATGAGGATTTGGGTCAGGCTTTGGAAAGCAGCACTGTCATCATAAAGCAGGATTAGAGGCACAAAGGCTCAGTGGACAAGAGAAATATGACATGCAGCACATGGGGCAGAAAGGAGGAAAAATAAAGGGATCGCTTTGAAAACAGTGAACAAGCAATCATGGAAAATCTGTTTGCACATGACTCATTGAATCATTCTGAAAGGCGGTCTAGTACCATGATTCAACTGTGGCAGAAATAATAGCAACTCACTTCCTTGATTTGTGATTTAAATTTATTTATCTATGTATTTATTTTTTGCTTTCGTTAAAGGTTTTATGGTCTTACATTATATAAGTTTGCTGACCATGAGAAGAAACTCATTTCTAACATTTATGCATGCATGTGTTGAGAAAATGAAAGAATATGGATTCTTTTTTTCTTATGAATTGTGTTTGGCATCAGATATAGATTATTTGAACGGTGGTGGCAGATCTTGATCGAACTGGAGTGACTTTGATGTATAAGCCCTGCATCGGCTCATTAGACAAAGAGGTAATTTGGGCATAGTCGATGATGACCTGATTCAACCTGCTAGATATCATCAAGTTTAGTGAAAGTCAAGCGAGAATACCACGGAAAGGAGCCAAGCACCCATCTCATCAATTTGGAAACTATATCACAGACACGATTCCCAAAGCCCTGTGTCTCAGCACCTCAACAGTGAGAAGGCGTAGAGGAGGTTTAGGAGAATACAGCCATCTGCAGTAGAAGGTGAGGTTGCCCCCTAGAGCCAAACAGAAGAGTGTGTTTTGCTTCCTTAGCTGGGAGCTTCGGCATGTAGCTGAACAACCCAAACACATTTCTGGCCATGCCATCTCAAACACATGGACTATGATTTGAAAAAGGGAAGCAGTGCTGTCTCTCACTGTTACTGCTGTCCCACAAGTGGTTAAGCTGTCATCCCCCGCAAGATAAATGAGGAGATTGCTATGTAGGTGAATGAAGCTTTATGATACAACAAATGGGTGGAGCTAACATATGCTTCCATACTGAACCATGGTGTGTGGTCCATGGTACCTTGTTCCCCCTAACTATTGCATGCCAAATGGCACATAGCATCAGTTCTCCCCAGCAGGATGAAGTGGCAACAGCTGACTCCTGGTATCGAATAAAGTGGACTTGCAAAGCTGACCACTCCGATGCACTTCAGATGGAGTAATGACATTCTAACAGAAAATGACAGATGAGTGAGATAGTCTGAATGTGATGGAGTGGACATCATTCTTAATTGCCTAAAGTGAGCACATCTTTTCAGGTTTTTTTAACAGGGGAAAAAACTACTTATACGTTTCTGTCAGCACAGACTGACTTCCAGCAATCCGTTTCTTTCATGAAGGACTGCGCATAGCTGTGAAGAGATGTGAAATTCAGATCTGTGTTTGATCAGATGACATTAATGGAGAGCTCAGCTGGAGGCAATGGCAGAAACGCAGAATGTGATGGGTTTAATATGAGATGCTCGCTGTGTGTACTATGGTGAGAGTGGCCCTATGGACAAAAGATAGGAAGAACAAGCAAGAGTAAGGTGTGCTAGACACAGCATGGATGCACATGTGAAGGTTCGATTAAAACACCAAAGAGTGGTTTTTACTTTGGCATCTCTTCTATATAGGCACATCTCTGTTCCACAGAACATATCTTTCTGCAATTTGGGAGGAGTTTGCACAACAAATGCCCACACAACTGAAGTGGTAATTCACTTTTGTGTCACTTGACTGAACTTGACTTGACTTGTCAACTGAATCTTGAATTTAGGCTTCCATCTAACTTCTGGTTTTCATCCCTCATGATATGACAGAAGACACTCCTGCCAAGCTTTGGGAATGGTGTAACATGGCACGGTTTAGCACTATTATGGAACAGAACTGACATTTTAAGGTACAGGAAGGCACTGGCATGACCAGTCAGAGAGTCTCCTGTGAGAAACAATAAGATGAAAATGGCATAACAAGTGAAAAGAGTATGGCATAGAATTAACCACAAGCAAACAAGCCAATGAGAGGAGTTAAATTAAAGACATTTTAAATACGTGCTCATGGCCACATTGTTTGTTTTAATTTTACATCAATTGTGGAAATTCTTTTTGTTTCTCAAATCAATATAATTTATACCCTACTTCTCAGAAACTCAAGTTGGAACTGTATGTATATGTGTTTGGGAGAAAATATTTTCACTCTGTGGAAAGAAAACAACAACAACAAAAAAGAACTAAACCTATATAGCAGTTTCCTTTGACTCATGCCAAAGTCATGCAAGATTTTCAATCACAAGCTGAGGGCAGGCTATAGGTCAGTAACACAGCCTCAGGAAAGTGCTTGCTTTTAAATTAGATTTATTTCATGAAGCTGAGGCTGCAGGAGCTCAGGTAACACATGAACTTGAACAGTTTTTAAATAACTCTTGAGCATATTTGACAGCCCAAAATCCAGTGTGCACAAAATATGAATACGCTGAACATAATTACTGAAAGATAGCAGAAGCAAATGCACCGTTAAACCCCCATTATCTGATAATAACACTGGAGTGCACAGGACATTATCTTCTGTTAAATTTCAAGCACAGCACTGTTGGAGTCAGGTACATCTTCAAATACCCAATATATAAATTATCTTATTTTCATCTAATGAACAATGACATCAGCTGTTTAACTGAAAAAAAATGTATAGGTTTTTAGTATTGCAAATTTCCATTGGATATATATTCCATTGCAATATAAAAAGATTTTTTTATCATCTTCATCATGATATTAAGACAAAAGTATTTCCCTTCATCTTCCAAAGAAATGATTAACGTTGAGAACTAAGTGCTCTTCAGAAATCAGAAGATGAGTGAAGTGATGGCATCTGGTGTCTCGCATGCATTTTGGTTAGCGGGCTTTGTGCATTATAACAGTTACAGTTTTGGGAGTGAGGAGCATATGGAGTTACTGAGGTCCAGGGCTCAGGCATGGGTTACATTCAGTTCTGCTGATCACATTAATGGCTGCTCAGTTTTATAAATGCTCATGTCAGAGACTCTAAGGCCCACCCACAGCTCCCGTTCCATTTGGCAGTTCTCTGACAGCTGTGTCAGTAGCAAGCAACAGTTAAACAACGATTCTTCATTAGTAATAAAACTTCTGTCACTGCCATTGCTGAACTGAAACATTTTGTCAGTTTAATGGTGGAACTCCTTATTAACTCCTCATTAAGACTGTAACTCCTGCAGAGTAATGAGTAATTATGTGATCCACCACTTCTTGAAGATACTTCTTCATTCCACATACTATATTTTAAAATGTGAAATAAAACAGTGTGATACAGTATGGTGCTCAGTAAGGATATCATTCATTAGAGTGAATGAAGATGAAAGCATATATCACAAAGATTTTTAGATATAATGAGATCTAGCTTATACTATCCAACTATGGGTCTCAGCATAGGGTTAAGGAACGGCAAAATGCACAAGATATTCCATGTGTGAGTAAGCCCATCGGCTGGTGCCAGATCACAATTTATTAGTATGACTTTGCATTGTTTGAGTGGTCTTTGAATGGTCCTTAGTCTCAACAAGAGAGGGAGGGACATGTCATGTTGTTGGAGATGTCAGTTAGTGGGTCACTACTCTCCAGTGACCCCTGCAGGTCTATCCGGAATTCAGTGTCTTCCGCTGACTGCTTTGTCACTACAAATTCAACTTGTGAGAAAACAAGCTACAGACGAAATCATCTGTATGTGAGGAGAGCACATGTAATCGGCACTAAACAGAACACAGAGTGGAGGCTGTCACAGCAATGGCTGCCTGTGAATATGACTTAGGATTACAAACTGGGAGAAAAGAGGCCAAAGCAGAAACAAAATGAAATGAGATGAAAATGAGATGAACATAACAACAATATGAGAGGTGAACCTGTTTGTATTAGTCTGTCACACAAAAGATCCGTGCACACAGCAGTTAGTTGCTGTCTATTTATCGGCATTCGTCTTTTGTCCTCTGAGCTGTCCAACAGGCCTGACTTGTGCTTCACAAGAGTTCAGTCACAAAAGGGCTTTTCTGGGGTGAGATCTATTTATCCAAGTTCTGCTTTTAAGTGGATCATTATAAAGTCATGTAATAATATAGATGATAAAGGCTCATATTTCATTATTTTGTTTTTTCATGTCTCCTTTGAAGTCGCCAAATGCATCTGCACTTTACTGAATTCACATGATGGATGCACTATAAAGCTGGAGACACATTAAGCAGCCCAAGGTTAAAAAGCAATCTGACTCACTATATTAATGGGTCCGGACACCAGTAAAAGTGTTTTTTTCCCTTTCTTTCATTGTTTTCTGAAGGACTTTCTGGAAATTATGCCTTTACAAAGCATATTCTGGAAAATCAAAGTGTGTCATGTGGTTTAAAAAAGTGCATTACTGTACAGCATGTGTATATTCTCTGAGCTGATGTCATCGCTTCATTGAAATGCTTCTAATAAATCAGGTTCGTTAGTTACAGGTTCAGCCTCAATTAATGTGGAGAACTGATCAACGTGTCCCGCAGAGCACTAATAAACATTCAATAAAGTGTGTCTCAGATCAGAGGCTAAACACCATGAGCACATATGCCTGTTTGCAGTTTTAATCTGATAATCATCCTGGACATCTGGCTGATAAACAGCTTCATTGACTTGCAGCACCAGTTTGTTGGCCATTTGCTTGCACTTTAATACTGTAAAGCACACACGTCTCATTGGCACAGCATATGCTCTCAGCTCATTCCTCTCTTTGAATATGGCTGAGGTATGACCTCACAAAATGATTGTTGTAATTAATTTTAGTGTGAAAAAAAAACTGCCAGTTATATTACATTTCAACACATTAATTTGGCTGACACTCTTATCCATGACAACGAACGAAATAAAGTACATGAGCGCATTTAAATGGATTATGACAGCAGGAGTACTGTAATTGCAAAAAAAGGTAATTAGCACTCAGGTTAATTCAGATATACATTCCTGAATGCAATCAACAGTTGTCCTTAACACTGACTTTTCAAGTGTTTTCAGCGTTTCTCAGTACATTTTTGTGAGTTAATCTCTTTGATTAATGGCCTAAATAAAATTAATTTGTGCAGAAAAATATGAGTACATCTATTTAATTATGGTCAAAGTAAAAAAACTAATGTTAAATTAATCCATACTAAAAAAATAAAGGCTTCCATTGATAAAAATAATTTAGCATATTTAAGGAAACAGTATTTTAATTTAACTCATAAACACTCTAAGTATTTTATAAATGCACTTTATGAAGTATGTTCAGGATATTTTACATATTTTTAAAAAGATGTGCTTTATTGTGGGATTTAATTAAATGTTGAGAAAAAAACATTAACACTAGACCTATCAGTTCAAAGTAATATCGGGAGCACCAATATTTACAGATATTATATGAAATGTTTTAAACAGTAATATGTGGTTAAAATGTTGGAGGTATTAACACATTTTCAGTTTTGTCATGATACCACTGCACTGACCTGGCAGTACCTTGTGTCCATCCTGCAATGCCTACCAGCTCATTGGACGGCCCATAACGAATGCAAACAGGTTGATATCTCTGAGGGATCCACTCAGCCAGGCTGTCACTCTGGCCACATAACTTATCACTTTGCTACACGCTAAAAGCCAAGAAGTGCTGTGCTGGAGCACTGGAACGCAGCAACACCGCATAGCCAGAGTGGCACAGAAGAGCTGGGGTGCAATCTGTGGCTCCATGCTGCCTATTTCTGTGCTACTGTTATTTAACAACATCAGTCAAGGCACAAACCTCATCTGTTAGCTTTGATTAAAATTTTGAGGCCCAGAACCACAGATGGGTGAGGGCTGAGGGGAGGGAGCGGCACACAACTGGAACTAACAGATCTGTAAAATGACAGATCCCATATCAGATAACAGAAGAAAATGCATCCTGCAGTGTGATGAAAATGAAACTTTGTGCTTATAAAGCTTTCAAAGCAATAACACAGTTTTCCTTATTACTGCCTCTGCCTTTATTTGCGGTGCTGGGGAGCAAAGTGAGGGCTTAATGGCACGGCAGAACATTTAGGCCACTGTGCGGGGGCAGCGGGGAGAAGGACAGTGTAGTAATCAAGTTGCAAGGTCAAATCCTTGGTGTGGCATCACTGCTGCTCCTGTCACCTGGGTGCTTAATCCAAGTGAAGCTGAATTCATAGATAATATTTAATATTCCGGCTGAGTAAGCCTTCCTGTGTAAGGGAATTCATCTGAATATTAAACATTAAGATGCATGGTTAGTATAGTGGAGAATGGACAAGAAACACTGAAGAACATCAAGGCCTTATAGACAAGACCCTTATAGAAAGGTAACACTTTAAGCGCAGATGTGTTGGTTTCACCATAGGCTTTACATTGTCAGTATGACAAAGTCACTCTCGGGCTCTGCTAAACCTTATTTATGCTAACTCTAAGGTAGTCACATGTGCTTGATGTAACACAAGTAAAACATATCAAAATATTATCAGTTATAAATAAATCATCAAAATTATAGAAAACATATGTTTTATTCCTATATAGTCATAATGAAACTACAGCAATAGTACTGTAATGTACAATTTTTAGATGAGATTTTTTATTCCTTGTTTTATGGCCCTCAAAGAGGTTAAATCAAAATGTGTCCCTGATTTTAACTCACAATAGTTAATATCATATAGTTACTGATTTTTTTTAATGCAAATCCTATTTGATTCATAGATCAGCTAGTTTTTAATCACAAAAAAATTATATTTGCCAAGTTTTCAAAATGTGCTCTTTAAGAAAAAAGCAAACATTTGTATTTAATTATTTACAGGTTACAGGTAAGGACATGTTAACCAAATGTTAGCCTTCAGGTCACATGTCACACTGGCATGGATTTGATGAAAGACTGGATTAAAGAATACATTGTGTACCATGTCGAAGTCGTTATTGGAAAGGCTTTGTCCATTGTGTACATTGCATGTGTGTCGCTTTGGTTTCCAGAGCTTTGCAGCCTGTCCCAAAGTGCAGTAAGCTGTCCTACAGAGGGAGAAGAGGCTTTCCAGGCACGTTGTTCATCAGGGTCTGAAACATGCTTTTCAGGGGGGCCACGGGAGCATCTTTCCTCTACCTGGAATACCTTCACTACACCTGAGCAATGTTTCAAAACAAATTACAACAGAAATCCTTATCCCTGTTCTGAAAACAGTTACAAGCAGCAATGTTCCAATTGCGGTCCCGGGACACAATGTTTCAGAAATGATTTTACAGCAGATGTCACATACAAAAACGTACAGTGCTCGGCAGCATGAGAACATCAGGGTCTGTATGGCTGTTAAAGACATCAGTTCAGTATAAATAAAAAAATGCATCTGTAGGCCCTCCATATTCCAATTTATTTCTGACTTTATTTGATGTGATTCCAGCTCTTCATTTTGCTTCATTTGACTTGATTCCAAGTCCTTATTTGACTTAGAAGCAGCTGTCACATTTTCATTAATAAGCACGCGTTCTCACTTGGTAATGATCTATTTGCTGTCCACAAAAATGTACTGTGAAACATTTACATCGGGTACACCCTCCACTACCCTGCGCTGAGATCCCACTTCAGCTGCTGACTCTGTCATATATAAAATATCAGAATATTAAATATCAAAGTGACAGAGATTATAATTTCCTTTTTTTTGGTATTGGTTTGTTTTATGCATGTTTTAAATATTGTTTTGTAATATGTATTTATCATTGTTTTATATATTAATGTTTTCATATCTTTAAAAATCCATATATCATTATGTACTAGATTGCTCTTGCTGCATGTCTTATGTAAGCAGAAGGCAAGCCAGTGATGGCTCAATAGCCCACTTTCCTCTACCAATGTTCTGATTTAACGTTGTACTGATATTACTGAATATTGTTATATTCCACTTCATTTTTACAATGCTAGCTTACTGTTTAACTAATCCAGTGGGTCATCACAGGTTGTTGTCTCCATAGCATTAGTTCCTTGCAGCATGATCACACATGCTGATAGGTATCATTTGTGGAGGATGAAGCTGTCCTCCAGTCAGTGTTGACACTTTCCTGCTGTACTGTGTGCTCAGCTGTGCACTATGGCTCTAAGATTTGGGCTGAGGGGTGGGAGAGGGAAAGGGATGTTTTTAGACACCTCTAAAAGCTTAGCACTTTAAGCCAGTGTATTTCTGAGCATATACCCAAGGCCATCTGGTGTATGTAAATTTCACACTGATTGCCATTAATATGGCATGCAGCCCATGTGCATCTTTATTAGAAGCCCATCATGCATCCTGAACTAAATCAAGATAATATGCAAGTACTGCTTATCACAAATTTTAGAGTTCAGGTATCACAAACTGTGAAACTCATATGGAGACCCTATTTTAACTGTGATTTAGTTACTTCAGAATAGAGGTTATTTTTCCTTATGTGTCTCTATTATTTTGAGCATTTCCTGTTATTGTGAGTCCCGTCCAATATCTCTCTTTCTGCATATTCTGCCTCAGCACTGAGTAGTGCAGCTGTCATCTTTCCTTAACGGGCCCTGTTCCTCCAGCTGACTCCAGTTCCATTCCGTTCCAGGATTACCATATGGAACTCAGTGGGTGTGAAAGACACAGAGCGGTGCGTGACTGATAAATTATGCACATCAAAAAATCTGACTTGAGACACCACCCAGTTTCCCATCGCTCATATCATCCTCTACTGTTTAGGGGAAAAAACGGCTGTGGCTGTTTTCTTTTTCAAGGTTTTCTTTTTTTCTTTTCCTTGAAAAGACATGCCATATATACAGTATATATAACTGAAGTTTTATCTGTTAATGATGTATTGTGTAAGGGTCTGTCTGACACATATGCAACACAAGCTGAAAAGTGCATCTTCGGCTCCTCCCTGCACGTAAATGCAAAAACACATGCGGTATTGTTTGAAATGTGAAATACAGACATTGCAAAGTCCTACATTCAGTGATATATAGCATTAGGCATTTGGGGGTGGGGCTGAGGAGTGGGGGTTTCCAAATTTTAAAGTGATGTCTTCCCTAACAAGGCTAATGTTCTTTAAAAATAAACTAAGCTCCTAGATTTTGTTGTCTCAGGCATCATAATTTCCTCTGTTACCCTATCTGCTGTTTGGGGTTTGCGCCTGCTGATTTCAATAGGAGAGTGTATGATTGCACTGTGTGGCCAGCAGTGTGTAAAATGGGCCTTGGCTCTCAGGTATGCACAGTGGTTATGAACACGCACTAAAGCTGCAGCGCTCCTATCACACGGGTGCAGGTGGCACTGCAGTCATTCCAGCAGCACAGATGACGATTTTAAATTGAGAAGAAAAGGAGGAGAAAGTCAAAAAGCATACCCATGATGACACAAGCTTCTAACTCCCCCTCCCCCACAAAGGTGGATTCATGTGAACAATAAAAAAATAAGACTTTTTGAGGAAATGTATGTCAATAGAGGATTTCTGTATTTCTGCACCATTTGGATCTGGCATGGGACCTAATTATGGTATTCTCTGTCTTTACAGCTTTTCATGTCTTGCCAAAGCTTTGCACCAGCAACCCAGGCATTGCATCATGGGAACTTGAGGACCTTTATGGTTCTTCTGAAAATGGGAAGCACCCTCTCCTCCTGTTAGTACCACTGCCATTATTTCCTGTTCACACAGACAGCCAATTACCTGTATGGGGGCCAGTAAATCACCCATGTGGGGGTGCTGCAGGGAATGTGAGGACAGAGGGCAAAACAAGAAAAACAACTTTTTTACAAAACATTGTCAGGTGATCATAATGGATAACATTGTTGTTCAGCTCTTTTCACTACACTCATGTACTCATAATGGCCTCTCCTCAGAGTGTCATGATCGTCTCCAAGTTGAATAATGTTTTCAACCAATCATTACAACCAGACCCACTTTTCTGGGCTCTTGTTCATCTTATTTGCAATTTGCGAGATGTTAAGAAGATGTTATGTTATGCATGGCGACAGACTATTAAAAGATTTATTCAATATACTAGTTCTGCCATAATCTAGGCATCAATAATTCATTAAGGGAATAAAAAATGCGAACAAATGCAATTCAAAGGGTTGTACTTTTGAATGTCATGTTCAGGGTTTCCCCAGGAAATTTAATGCAGACATAAATAAATCTAATCTAATTCAAGACCTAGCCATCCAACAGGGAAGATGAAAGGGCTGCTGGGTGATTTGTCCCGATAAAGAGCCAGGTTTTTGAATTTTAAGATGTACTGCACTGAACATAAGAACATAAGAACATAAGAATACATTGTGAGACCAGACCATTCAGCTTGTAATTTACCCGCACTGTGAGGTATCAAATCCTGACCACAGCAGGGCTGACAATAGAAGCCCCTTAGCACAGCACAGAAACAGTGAGTTTGTCTTTGTGGACAACACACAGACCAGAGCCAAACTGGGAGAATAATCCGGAAAATCATTCTGTGGAAGAAGACTGAGTTAGTAGAGCAAGGAGTGAAACTGAATAACTACAGAAAGAGGGGTTATGGCAAGTCCATTTGTGGAAAATTTAGAGACCATTGATTTTACTGTGTTGATTCCCTGAGGAAAACAGTTTCACTCGAAGATTTTATTGGATGTATTAATTATGATGCAATGAAAGAAAATAAGAAAGAAAAAAGAAAGAAAGAAAGCCGTGGGGGTCTCTCTGTTCCAGACTCTTGCAGAGTGCAGAGTGGTGCAATTTGAGAGCTGAACGGCAGGACTGTTCACTGCAGCAGAGCTGCTATTACAGAAGCAATCTCTCACAGCCCAGACCAACTTAGGACACCGTTCAGACCAAATGGCACCCTTTGCCAAAATCCAGCCTCTCCTTCCTCACCTGAAGTCATTCATCTGAGAACCTCTCCTAATCATTCTAGAGTGAATAGGGCAGTCAGCTCAGTTCAGCTATGCCGGCCCGATGTGTAGTTGTCTCATTTTCTTTCTTGAGCGCCGTTGGTTGAGTACAAGTGAGAAGAAAAAAGTGACGGACAGTAAAAGCCCTTGGAAAGGAGCTGCTTAACAACAGGGAGTTCAGAATATCAAAAGCATAAAAGGAGGCCAGTCCTTTAGCAAACCAACCAAAACCGAAAGGTCAGAAGCTAATAACATGTTGGGTTTGTGGGTCAGAGAAACCTCATGGCTTGGATTAGGCAGGCTTTCTGGAAAAAATCAATGCTTCTTACATGTAAGAGATGAGAGTTAAACAATTAAATATGTAGACATTGGGTGGTTTTATTTCATGACATCTCATTGTGAAAGAGCATGAAATCCTTAATGAATAGTACAGTGAAGTACAGTAGCAAAAATAACCTTTTTTTCAATGAAACGGGGAATAAGAGATCAGACTGATGAAGTTTATGATACTCTTGGTATATATTTTAACTGTTATATGGTATCCATAATTTGTAATATCAGATGGATACGATCACAGTCTGAACAGATAAACTGTAAGTATACAAAAAGTATCCCATTTACACAGTTTAAGCAAAGAATGAGATTTGGGATGGGAGGCCTATTTAATAATGCAATTGTGTGTTGTCTAAACAATGTTGGTCTCTCTTATATATCTAGTGCAGAATTTGGCAAAGAGACACAAGAAGCGACTCCTGCAAGCCAAAATCCCCATCATGGTGCAGGACGTGATTTTGGCATTTTAGCCATTTAGAGTATAATGTTCCCTCAAAATTACAGACTCATACCTTTTACTGTTACTGAGATGTTTCGTACTAAAGTTAGGAACCAGCCAACCACAATGCACTGTGGTCAATTCCAGCTGCCGTTGTCAGGGTACAGTGAGCCAAGTTTGGTTTTTTCTTGATTTTCATTTGTGTCTTGTAGTTAGCTTTGATTTTCCTTTTGATACACAAACCAGAGGGGGCAGATCATATATTAAATGACACCTTTTACCACCAATTAAAATGAGTTATGAATGACTAGTTAAATAAAGAAATTTCCATATTCAGCTACTATTTCTACAGATTTCTCAAAAACTAGTCATATAATGGTTGTAGGCAGAACATTTTCCAGCTAAGCACAATATAAACTATAATAAATTATTGACAGTCAAATCCAGTTTTTGACATCCACACAATTTCATTTCATTTTAGTACAGATGATCAGGGTTTTGGAAGAAAACATAATTAATATCAACATTATAAATTGCTAATAAGATTTGTCCCCAGATTTTTAATTACCTTAATCTTCCCAAACAAGCCTCCTATAATCTATTTGAGAAGAATGAGACTGAAGGAACATTTGCTACATGGTCTCCTTGTTCTTTTCCAAGTGCCAAAGCCACATTTATTCACCAGAATAAAAAAAGGAAAAAACACATTTTTTAAACCTATTCCTGTCTTCACCTCAAACCACAATTTAGACTTAAAAATATGGCCAGTGTAATGTAGACTCCAGCCCATTTGTGGGAGTGTGTGTGTGTGTGTGTGTGTGTGTGTGTGTGTGTGTGTGTGTGTGTGTGTGTGTGTGTGTGTGTGTGTGTGTGTGTGTGTTTTACATCTTTAATAATGTGTTTTGAGTCTTTACAATAACACATACACTACAGAAATGGGAAATATTGAAGCTTGGAAGATTTGTTTTGTAATTTGGAACAAAGATTAATTTCCCCTCTCTCGTTCTGAAGGACAACAGACTTTCTAGCAACTCTGTGCTACTGTGAGAGCAATATAGAACATTTAAAGAAAAAAGCATTATTCCCTTATATAGGTTCACACACTACATGAATAGTTTTGTGCGTTCAAGCTGCACTACAAAACCATTCAAGGATGGAGAAAAAAACCACAACCATATTTTGGGTTCTATGCTGTTGGCTGCACTGTCATATGACATGGGACAGGAGCAGTAATTGTCAATGTAATGTCAGTCATACACAGCTCTCTATAAAGAGATGCCTGAAAGAAAATAAAAGGCAAAATATCTCATACATCCAAATACTGGAAGGTGTATTTAAGTGCTGAAGTGTTTAAATAGTGTGCTGAAAATAATGCACACCCAACACTGTATTGAAAAGACACAAAATATGTGTTTCCACTCATTCAAAATATGCCCCTCTGAACTGCTACCACATTCCCCATAATCTAGTGGCATTCCAACTTTTCAGCAGAGGTGCTTGAGAGGGTCAGTTCAGGCATCCATGAGGGTAAAAGAAGAAAATCATAACTGATATATTTCAATAGTCTCATACCTCTATCTAAATGCTAAGAAGCATCACTCAGTAGCATGCTTTCAGATACCTTATATGACCTGTGAGCAGAGGACTCTGTGATCCTACCTTCTCAATGCAGGACGCAGACTGAGACAGACCAGCCCAAGCACCCAGCATCATAGTGCAAAGAGGTGGTTCCATGACTGTGTTGTGCATAACACTTTCAAAGAAACCAAAAATCATCACTGCTGTACTCACGGAAGCACAGAAAGTACAGAAAAGCTTATGAATCAATGTTTCATTTGTACAAGTGTGTAATGCATGGCTTCGTTTGATATCTGATCATTCAGGAGAGCATGTAGATTAGAAAATGTTGTCAGTTACAGCTTCTTTTCATGTTGAAGTCCACCAGCTGAGCGTGCAGTCCTTGCAATACAACAGAGCTCTACATGTACAGCTTACACAGGCAGACTGCAGGCGGGCAATCGACCAGAGGAGTTGCTCTTGATTGATGAGGTGGAGGAATTCCCGCTGACGGAAACCTATCTGTGCGGTGTGATGGCCAAGTGCACACGAGCCCCCAGGGACCCCTGGACACAGTCAGCACTGGAATGGTCTAGATTTGAAACAATACATTACTGAAAAAATAAATAAATAAAAACCTGGCCACACAAACAAGCAGTGTTAGTCTGCTGAGAGGAAGACACTGATTCACTTTAGTGGATTGCCAGCGCAGTGATGGGTGGCATAAAATCTTTCCCTCTTAAAACTGTAGATTATAGACAATTAACTGGATTTTGCTGGTTCAATAGTTCAAGAGCAGCAGCTCTGCCCAACTCTTTGGGCGTCCTCCAATTTCCAATTGCTTTGCGAATTTCAAAGCTTTGTAAAGCATCCCCTCTGTATTAATCCAAATGAACCTCTCCTGTTATCCCTGTACTGATTTTCTGCTCCAAAATGAAACCCACTTCAATGACCAGGTTACATACCAAATAGTATGACATGCTGTGTCGATTATAGTCACAAGTGCATATCTGAGCATGGCATTGTAATATTTTAACAATGCAATGTTGCTGCATGAGATCAGGTAAAACATTACAATATGTTTCATTATGCAATGACAATACAGAACAAGCAAATCTTGTCAAACTGCCAGGCAAAAGGTGGGGCACATTTTAAAAACACCTACAGTGCAGATCTGACCAACCCTTTAGAAAAAGCCCAAAGGAATGGGACCAGGTGACTGATGGTTGCTAAAAGGGCTCAGGCCAGCTGTGGGGATGGCCAGCAGGCTGAGGTCCAGGGCACAGGGTGAGCAGGCCAGGGTATGTAGTCCAGTGAGATGGAACGTGTGGAACAGGCAGGGCTTAGGCCAGGAATGGCTTTGTTGGATGTTGGGAGGAGAATCTTTGAGTCATCTGTAATGGGACTTGGAGCACATTTAGGTTCTGCTATGCATTCCAGTGACTGATTCACAGGGCACTGACCTTCCACGGCCCTCAGAGACATTACATTAAACTACATCCACGGAGCAGATACTGAGCGATTTACAACACAATGTACAGCAGGAAATTCAATGGCTTAGAATGAAACAAGTAACTAAAGAAAAGGGTTACACCACATTTTGAGTCAGAAACAGGATTACAATTATTTAACACTGAGTTGATAAATCTCCATTTAAGTCTTTAAAATTGTATGTAAGAGTCAGGTATGTTAGTGTCAAAATAAGTCATTATAATGGAGAAAGTCACGTATGGTCTAATACAGAATTGTGACATTTTTACCATGTCAAAAATCCGCATGTATGCTATCTAGGCTGGAGTGGATATCATTGCAAATGCAATGTATTAAACACCATGCTATTTTTTCCAGTCACACTGCAACCCACCTCAACTCCCTCCCATTACTCAACAACGGGCATCCCACTCACACATTTAGGACCTCTGGGTTAAAGTGCCAGAGTCCTGCTGGGATTTTTGACCTGGTGGGACCACAGTGCAGAGTCCTAAAACTTCCCCCTGCCAAGAAGAGGCATTTGGGCTGGGGCAGAGCTGAGAACACTAGTACAACAGAAGTGATAAACTGGCAAGGTTGCAATCAGAGAATACTTGCATGTCAGTCTTCAGTGATGGGGAAAAATGTGGCATATGACCTCAAGCTCCCCATCACCTCTGCATATACACACACATATTTAATTTCATCTGGAGCCGAGCACAAACGAAATGTCACCATAACCTGACTCGTGCAACACACGGCATCAATTAACAGATAGGTGGATGTTTAAATAACTCTCTGAGCACTGAACCATACACACACCACCATGCATGCATGTTTCAGGCCTCTAACAACAGGGGCCACGGCGAACAGCACCTATGCAACCGCACCGAGCAGCTGCCCCCGGGGATTACATGACAGCCGAACACGTCTGACAAACGCACACAGCATTGCGTCAGGACCTCGCTGATGATTTTATGGGGCCTGATTAGCATAGAAATGAGAAGCAACGCTCATCTGAAACACAGCGTGCGGGCCGGGCCAGGGTCGGCTGGCTGTGATTCATTCGCCATGTCATATCGGGGAAGCGCACAGCCTTTTGCCTAATGGACTTCATTTGTCTTTCCCTCCTCCCCTGAATGTGCAAACAACTCTTGGATGCCTTTAATATAGATGGGAGTTTCCCATTGGTCACTCACTTTCCAAACTAGGAAGAGGGCGGGGCAAATTATTTCCATTCATTTTTGGCTGATGGCACTGCCTTTGCTTTAATGAAGCACAGACCCTTAGAGACATCTTACACACCAAGCCAGGAAAAAGTTTGACTTACTGACAAATTATCCAAATGTATTTAATAAAAACTTTGGTGACTTATGTAATTTTCTCAGCTATTTGCCTTCAGTGTACAGTGAATAGTGTCTTCTCTCGGTCTGGCCACCTAATCATCCTGTGGTTTAATTAGCCAAACACTGTTCACTCCCGCCAACAAAATCTGTGTGACTTACCAGCATCACTCAGGTTGGTGCAATATTGGTGGTACTGTAGGTCAGCTTTCCCCATTCACTGGAAATTGCTTTGAGATTGTTAAAGGCATAATGTAAATGTCATCAGTTTTTAATTTTACAAGTACAGTTTGCATTTGTGCATGTGTTTTTTCAGGATCTGTAAATGAATCATTAGATCTCTGTAAGAGCATAAGCGCTTCCAGGGCTAGTGAGTGTTTGGATGCACCAGCAGCACATAAAGTGAAACACAAAAGCACTGCTATTGCATTGATTAGTAAAGCTTTCAAAACACATGCCACACATTTCTTACACAAATAAAATAGAGAACGGTAAGTTCTTTTGAACAAAGCTCAAACTGGTTGAGTGTGTGGATCGGGGCCATAGTCTGGTGTTGAATCTGGACTGCGCCAGTGTAGACTGTCACTGACAGCCCTGTGGGACAGCATAGAATCTTCCACAGCAGTACCCAGGAATGGAAGGACGCAGTCAGCAAGGTGGTCTGTGTGTCACCTTCCACAGCCTACATGCTCAACACTGCACATGAAGTGTCTTCCTCTAACTCATTCCTGAATGTCAGCCTGTGGACTGCAGTGTCAAGCAGTGGGAAGCAGCAGTCTACACCACAGGTCAGGGAACAGGGTGTGAATGTCTGTGCAAGGGCTGTAGCATTGGGTGGTGCCTGTGAATATAATTAGGTAATCCAAATTGGGAGAAAAATGATTTGAAAAACTTTGAAAAGCCATTACTGCTGAAAAAATCCATTAAAATCTCCTGATAGTTATGTCTTTTGGTGCCATTTTGAATCCTCAAGCAAGGTCACATTCTGAAACACTGAGTCAGAACATCCTGTATCATCTCATACTGACATTCGAAATATCTTTCATTTTCATGTAACTGTGGTTATCTTGATGATTATGTTGCTCATAAAAGACTAAAAGGGCCAGATTTACTAATAGTTCCAGTGCAAAAATATTCCTATATAGCATCACTTTTGCAGTTGCAAACACCAAAATATTAACAAATGATTCACTAAGACTTGGTTTAATTATGCAAGAAAAAGAATTAAATGCCCTCATTTTGCGGTAGGAGACGTCCATAAAAAAGGTTAGATATGACATGCTGCTCATACATCCAGATAACAAGGCGATGCCAAATGGATACAGAGCAACCAGGCACAAGTAGTGAGGGAGCCTCAAGGAAAATGAAACTTAAATTATTGATCAGGTAATACATAAAACGGCCAACAAGGCAAAGTGTCTTAATGCCGTATCACAGTTTAGGAATTAAACACCAACAGAGAGGAGAAAGTTTTAGACTGACGTCACAATCAGAATTTATGTTTTACGTATAGAGCTGACAAAACAAACAGTTCAGGAAGTAAATATTTTTTCCAAGATGTTAGGTGGCATACAAAAAGCTTTCCTTACAGCATAATAAAGGAAACAACACAGTTGGTAGTCTAACAATAGGAAGAATATAAACACCAACTGGAATGATATTATTACAGTGTGGCTAATACATTCCGCTTGTTCCACCCTCTCACTGTCTGTAGATAGAGGTATTCCTGAAAATAAGGCTGTCGTGATGTAACTTGCAACAACATCTGTGGTTATTGTAAACCTGTACATTCATGGAACATGTCTGTTTTCTATTTCTGAACACTTGTTCATTATGTAACAAGTTACTCCAGTAGTGTGATTATTCTGTGACTGTGTAACTTGTTGTAATATCACATCAGCATTAGCTATTATGTTAATAGACAGATGGTAATTCTTGGATGAAGCAAAATGTACGCCTGCTTTCAGAAGTCATAAAAATTCCCACACAAAGACAGTCACAGTTATTGCAATGTTTAATAAATCGGATGGAATACTTAAGTGGGCTCATCTGCGAAATCTACACCTTGTTTAAGTGCCTTCATCCTAGATATTTATATATGCATGCACAGATTTTACTATGTATCAAGAGGAAAGTCGCAAAGTGACGTAGTTACCGTAAATTACATTTGAATAGCGATTTTCACCCATTGCGACTGTTTAGTAATTTGCACGTTAATATCGAGATGTTTTAGCGGCTGCTTTTACACCTGAAAAACAGTTGCAATCCTTTAGAAAATCTGTCCCTAAATGTACAGAAAAAGCAAGCGAAGAGATGAATAATCCGCTCAACGTCTATCAAACACAGCTCTTCATTACTGTGTACACACTCAATTAAACTCAAAATAGACACCAACAAAGGAAGTAAAAGGGAAAGTACAAGCTTTTTTATTCTGTGAGTTTAAATCTCCATGGCCTTAATTTGTCTTAGTTTGGAAGGGATGTCAGATTTACTGAAGTGCTGACCATATAAATTCATTTTATTGACATATGGTGAATCAAGGAACAGCCCCTTCTCTTTAAAGACGGGCAGCATTGCTTACTGTACATCTGAGGGACCTGAGAGACAGTACAGTGGTTAACTGCTTCCGTTTACTTCCTCAGCATGGGGGTGTCAGCTGATCACTGTGCACAAAGGGATGCTAATGAAACCCAAAGAATCATCTATACTACAATTATTCATTTAATAATAATAATAATGTAGTATCATAGTAATAACAAATGCATTCTATTGGTACCCTGAGAGGAATTATTAAAATGGCTAAATCAATCCTGAGCTGCAGCAGTATGGTTAGATGTGTTGGAGGTGGGACTTTGATCAGTATGCCACAGAAATTGACAGGATTAAACCTCATGAATGTCCCTTAGTGGTGTGCATGTAGCTGGGTCCTCTGCCTGCATGCCTGCCTCACTCTGGGCTTTTCAGAGCACTCCAGCTGAAGCACTCTGCTAAAGACACCAGAGACCACTGAGGGTCAATTGTTTCACCACGTAAAAAGCCTTGGGCGAGACAGGATGGACAGTTCTTGGGGAATAATTAGCATTAGCAGAGCCAGAGCACTCTGACAGCTCCTTTGTGAATATGCTGGGTTTAAATTATACTTAGCAACTGTTGGCACACTTGTTTGCATGTATTGTAAACTTCCTTGCTTTGTACAATTCATTCGATGTAACACAAAAAAAATACGATATGAAAGAACAAAAGGCTGATGCTTTCATCATGTTCAATTGTAATGCCTGATTTCTCTAATGACAGTTCTGATTCCGAATCTCTTCACAAGCATCTCTTTCATGTTCACTTACATACATGCACACTGACGTGCACAGACACGCACGTGCTTATGTACACACACACACACATACACAGTATCTAGAGGCCAAGAATCAGTGGTGTGCAAGATAACTGTTGCAGGCACAGGGGCATTATTTCATAGGACATTTTTCACTAGCCACTTTCTCTTTTGATCTGTTAAAATAAATATAATAAACAGGTTTTTTTTTGGTTTGGATTACTGTGATTATGCAATCTAATCAACAGAAATGGTCTGTGTGACTGACAGCTCCGAGTGGCTCTGAATTCTCACCAGGCGTTATTTTAAAATCATACAATTACTTGGCCCAGTAGTGGCTGAAAGGCGTTGCTGAGCCATTAACTGCAATTAAGATAATCATCACACATGGACATAACACTGCTCACAGCAGGCCAAAAAGCTAGAGTAGGCATTCGATGGCAGTACCAGAAACACTGATTGTAAGGCACTGCAATGGCTTGATCTTCCCCATCCAAATGCTGCTGGGCACAGTTTTCATACAGGAAAGACTCATAGAGGAGTGAACAATCATGTTTTTTTTTATTTTTCTTGCGGTTCATAATTCTGGTTGGCAGACGGAATTGCTCACTGTGAAAATTGTGCCTGACGACACTGGCATTGTATCACTGAAAGCTATTTAACTTTAATTACAGAGTTTATTACACCTTGTTCTTTGTGCTCAACCCCCTGTGTGGGAGTTAATATCATACCACTGACATACGGTGCCTAGTGCATTAGCATTGACTCTCTGGGGAACAGCAGTTATAATCCAGAGTAATCCCAAAGTAATCCTGATATGACAGCTACTTAAGTAATTGACCAGATTCCACCTAACTTTAGATGGGTCCGTCCTTAAGTTATGGATTTATGCAGTACATGCTTTAAAAGAGTACAGAGCAGCAAGCAGGCCTGTGCACTCCTGGTTCAGTGTGCAAAATATGACGGGAATTAAATCCAGTTTTGACAAATTGCGAATCAAAATAAGGGAACTTTTTGTGTTTGGTCGAAATGATCTTTGGAATGTTTGTCCTAGGAATAGAACCTATCACCAGTGCCACAGGGAATGACTCATTGATTGGTGATTTGTCAATGTTTTCATTCAGTCTGGAGGCTAATGGGATGGTAATATGCAGAAATGAAGTCTTTGCGCATGAGAAATTGACATCATTTGAAGACAGATAGTTCTGTTTTCCTATTTCTAGTGTCACTGTCTCAATGTGCCAAGGTAAAGTTCTGAACTCATCCCTTTTATAAAAGCTGTTAAGGGTTTGCCCTCTTCCCAGTCCCCTTTGGAAAAAAAAAAATAAAACACGTGCTTACATTCCAAAATAATTACTTTCACAGGACAGTCGCCCACTTTAGCTTGGGAGGTACGTCTGCTGCCTTCAGTGCATGGACGAAGTTGTGATGGATGCCACCGCCCAGCACATGGGAATAATGTCTCCCATGTGATCCACAGCTCAGACTGCACAACCTCCACAGACATTTCTTTAATAAAGCCAGGACACTGTTACTTTTATTTTAACCCTCCCGCTCTTTTAATTTCATTTGAAACTATGTGAGGCTGGCGTGCTGGTGAGGCTGATGGTATCGTCAGTTTGGAGGGAGAAGGACGCGCAGTGTGGAATAATGACTCCCACAGACTTTCCAGCCTGGACGCAGCGCTCCCTGGGCCTTCCAGCGCCAGGGCATGATTTAGTGGAGAGTTCCATTGTAGCAGAGCTCAGATTTCCAGTTCCCTCCCCCCAGTCTGCCGCCCTCATGGCTGGCTACAGGAGCCGGGCTGTCTGCGCTTTAAATAGAGCTGACCTCAGACAGACACCGCCACTGCGTCTTTAGCCCGCCACAGGAACAACTCCGTTCACTGATCACGAGTGCACATGTGTCTATATCAGCGCGGTGTGACATGCAGTTCCTCCCCCACACTTCCTCTCCAAATTAAGCTCATTTAACTTCCCAGTGCTTTTATAGAGCAGGCATGCTCATCGTTTGGAACACCGCACCACAACGCGTCGCCCTGGCCTACGGCCTGCGGATGCATTTTTCCAAGGTCAACACAGGAAGGGATGTACATAATTAATTAAACAATTATCAATATATTGCAATCATCCCTTTCCCCGGCCCATGCAGTCTTATCTGGCTTGAGGGCTTTCACCGTCCCCTCTTCTTGGTGGTCTTCACAAAACACAACCTCTTCTATCTTTCGGGCAGGAATGTATAAACTGCAAAGGGTAATGTAATGCGTTTTTAATCTGTGTGCTTTGGAGCTCATCGCACTCCAAGGAGGGATGAAGATTGGTGTCGAGCGACAACCACACTTCATTAAAACATAACCCCACCGCAGGGGGAGAGGGAGACCAAGAGAGAGAGAGAGAGAGAGAGAGAATGCTGGCCCTGAATAATGCATAGCGATATGCAGATACGAATGAAGGAAGCACACACAAATAAAATAGTTAAAATGTTAATGGCACGCCAAGCATAAACAAGTCAACTTCTGGCAAGGGAGTTTTACTGTTTCCCCGCAAAAGAAAACTTTGGCTTTGTGCTTTTGAATTAGGGATAATGCAGAGAGAGGCACTGACAATGTGCACACACATTCCCTGCAGAAGTATGGAGTGTTTGTGGGTTCAGCAGTGGGATGCATATGAATTATTTCTACGGGGGTCATACTGTTTACATGCTGTTTTTTTCCAGTGCCTCATGGCTGTTGTTTCCACACACAGATAGTACCGCAGTGGAAAGTGACCACCTACTGGCAGAAGAAACACAGCTTTGCCTCTCTGTCTACAGTTCTTCCAAGATATTTCCCGTCTGATCCCCCTGTAACATGTCCAGATCACACAGTGGGCTCAGGGAATACTGATGTGCTGCCTGATTACTGTTTGAACTCAAACACAGAAATGTTATTTTGTGTTGGACATAATCCTAATTGCAAAGAATGCTTTAAATCTGTTTATGATAATGCATGTTAATCTGTTTATGTGAAAATTTCTCAGAGGGCCCCAATAAAAAAAAAAAAAAACAGGAATTTTTCTCACTCTTATGTGACTAAACGATTAAGGTTTCAGATCAAAGGAATGCCTGGTGGGGGAGCACACTCCTATAGGGAGTCTGTTTGTGGGTTAGCGGCCTCAAGTTCAGCATAAAAGTACAAATAGAAAAAAACACATAAAAATCTGGATAAAATAAATGTAATGACCTTAGCTGTTTGCTCTTTCTAAGAGAAACCCTAAAGCCACTTCTTTGCAGTATCCTGACAGTATCAGAGACTGAAGAAGTGTGAAGATGTTGCATGCAATGTAACTGCCAAGACTTTTATTTTTTACTTACACTGGACATCAGTTAAGGAAAATGAATGAATAAATGAACAATTTCAGTGATAGGAACAATATTTTTTACTATATTTTCAGGTTATGAATTCCAGACACAAGCAGAGCAATCGCTATTTGCATGACATGCAAGGCCTCAGCTAAATGCAAAGCACAGACCGTGTGTGAGAAAGTTAACAGCAGTGCGTGCAAACTGCCTGTTTAGACGTCTGCTGTCGGGATGGATTTCTGAGCCCCACAGAGGCTGAGACAGGGTTATCAGAATCCATGCATGCAAGCGAGCTGATAGGACTGCCTGCCTCAATATGTTATTTCAGAAAGACACACATTTTAGAAATTGCCCTCACGGTCATTGCAGTGCACTGGAATCACAGTCATAAAGTTTTGGGCGAATATGATGTTTCAGGGAGAAAAGTAAAGACTTGCATTTAAGCATAAAAGTACATCTCAGTATCCCAGCGCTATATATCTCAGGCATATAATCTATTGCATAGCACGGTGGTGTCAAAACTGTCTGCCAACAGTCAATGTTGGGAGGTGCTGAGATGGGTCATGGATAATCATCATCATCATCATCATCATCGTGTTTGTATAGGGTAGGTGAGGGAAACAATTATTTTTAATTGAACTATATTATAAAAGTGGTGCCCGCTCAACTGCATTAAAACATGCATAAAATATATACACATATGTATGTTAGACATATTGTTAATAGGCAGTGGGCCATTGAAAATGGATTCAGTTGTTAAGCAGGTGAAGGGCACAGACAGCGTCTCAATATTGTGGGTCCCATTTCACCCGTAGAACTTTCCTCGGCCAGTGGCCTTGTATTTAGTGCCTCTGTTCTGAGCCCTGAATGTTGGCTGTCATTGGCTAAGGCTTGCAAGGATTGCTGTTTTGCTTTTGCAGAAAACAGTGACATCTGCCCATGTGTATTGTTTACTTCTCAGTGCCCTTTTTGGATGTTGATTGATCTTTGAATAACCAATGGAAATCCTGTGTTTAGTACTAGGAAAAATGTGAACTGGTTGTTCTGCAATTGGAACTGAAGCGTAGCCAGTAATACAAGTGCAGCAGGCATGGTCTCCAAATATTTCATGATAGCGTAGCAAATGCGTCAACAATTAAGACTAATACTCCCGAATTATCTTCCTGTTCCAGGCAAAGTAAAGGAATTGCTAATTATTTTTTAATCAATGCACAGTCAAAGTCTACTTTTCAATTGGTTAGAACCACCAAAAAAATCCTGCTTAATGTTTTAATTAATGTGCAAATTAAACTGATTTATTTATTAATATATGTATTTGTGTGAAAGTGTCTAAAAAGTATGTCAAACCAATATCAAAACTTCAGACACATTATTCAAATTCATGTTTAAATTCTCATCCACAGACACTGGCCTGGAATCAGTCAACATATGTCAAGCAAATGCAAATGTTTCTTTCCCCCACTAAACACAAATCTAATAGGCAAGATCAGCTATCACCAAAATGTGTTTTGCAATCATTTGTTTGTGGTAGAAAAAAACTGAAAGTTTTTGTAACTCACAGTTAAGAACATGGTTGACTGAATCCCATGTCACAGACTCTTCTATCTATTGAAACTGTTCTTTGCTGCATAGCATTGTCTAATATGCAAAGACAATCCTCCATTTGCTCTTGTATCCATAGATACTAAATAGCATACACTGAAAAGTTCTGGAATGGAATACACTAACGAAATAAACCCTTAGCCCTCCCCTTATTAAAGATTTAATTAATGCTGGAGGGATGTATTAGGCCTACGAATAGATTAAATTCCCCAAAAATGAATATTTAAATTCCAGTGCAATGGAAATGTTGAGATTAAAAAAAAAATGTACCAATTGTGCATTTGTAACTCAAGGGGAAATCACCTGAGAACCCTTTCAAATCTAGTGCCTTCTTCACACACATGATGTATTTAAACAGTCTTTGTTGAATAAAAAAAAAACTGTACATTTCAGTAACTACAATGGAATGATCGATAAATGGCAGTTTTGAAACCAAGAAAGGCAGACATGAAAATGGTCTGTATACAATACAGTGGAGTTCCTTAAACAGAAAATTATTTATTTGCATTTTGCTTCTACTTGCAAATTTGTTTTTGTTCTCTCTTTCATCAGCTCAGCACTTAATATGCAAATAGAAGCTTTTTCATGTGGATTTCCATTTGCAGTTCCAGGGCTAAGTGCTCTGAAGAATGACCTTCCTCAGGAATGACAAAACTATTAGCTACTACCTTGATTTTGAAATGTGGCTACTGAATGCAAAGTACATTTTTCTGCATGTCTTCAGGAAAACGCCCCAGTAATTTAAGAGAGGACACCAACCACAGCCCCCGCAAGCTCCAGAAAGTTTTTTGACACTGCACACGCCCACATCTACCAAAGCCGCTGACTACCTCATTCTGTAACTCAAATTAGCAACACTCAGAACACGTTAACTAACAATAAACACAGACAAACACTGCCCTTATTCACCATCTGTTTTACGCACAGCGCCTAACAGCCAATATGAGAGATGTCATGATCGCTGCCATCCTGAGAGGACATCAAGACGAACAGATGATCATGCACAAGACAGTCACTGCACTCTCCACCTCGCTCTCCTGATCCATCTGTGGCAGTCCAGAAGGCTCGTGGCCCTTCTCTCTTTTACTGTAAGTGAACTGCAGCAGTTTCTCATATGGGTTAAGAAATAATCAGTACTATTCAGCCGATTGGTGCACCACCGGAGTCCTCGTTACGGACCTCTATGGAGAACCTCTATGGAGACTGATTGCACAATTAAGTGCACAGTTTAGCAGAAGTGGAATAATGCCAAATGAGCAGAATCACCCCCCCACACACACACACACACACCCCTTACCCCCACCACCCAACCCATGTATTTCATCTTCGCCTGGTCACAAAGAATGTAGCTTGGAGCTACTCAAAGATTGCTGTCATGCATCTTATAAAACTATTAAGGTGACATCACAGGTCCTTGGCATGGATAAGCTAATTTCAGTGAATAATGTCATCTCTGCTGGGACTGAGATCTCAGATGTGTACTTGGTATTCATATCTCCCACACAGTGCAAAGAGGAGAAAATCAAAATGAAATGTGTTCCATACCCACAGGTTTGTTTGAGGAAGAAAAAATGAGCAAAACTGGCGGGAACCATGAGCAAATTACTGCAGTCAGTTAAATACCCACAGCATATGTGGGCTTAATACTATCTGCTTGCAAGCCTCCATTTTCATACGGAACTGTAATCAAAATGAATTACAAAATACTACTCCTTGCTGTTTTGTAATTTTTGTCTTTTTTTTTTTACTTTGGATAAAAATCCCAGATAATGGTGATATATGGACTTACTGCACATTACAGACATTGTTATGATTGTTATTTTGTTAAAAATTGCAACCACAAGCATTCTAATTCAGAGGATATTTAATTACCAGAGCATGAGCAATTTATGAAAATAACCTTAACAAATTATTAAGAAAATATTCGAAAGTCAGTAATGAAGAACACACATTAGCAGCCAGTGTCAGGTAGGCCACAATAATCTAAGTAGCAGATTTTTTCTTCAAACAAAGTTATATAGCTGCTGTTAATATTTACCATCTAGAGAAAATTCATTCTCATGTCATTTTAAGCGTATAAAACAATGAATTTTTCTTGAATGAAAATATCCACTAATTGTTAACAAGCCATATCAGACACCCAAAGACCCAACACCTCATCTAAATAATCTTTCTTTACCAATTTTTTTTAAAAGAGGTTTACATAATTGCTAATCCCAGAGCAAAGCTGCATTGTTTTACCACTGTTATCTAACTGGCTGGCATAATCCAATCAACTATGAAAGTTTCAAAAATAGCTTAATACAATTTTAACATAACATTAGGGTAAAATGTGTGTGATTCAACACATATTTTAGAAATATAAAAACAACGAAAAATTGCACTTTTATTCAAAGTTTGCAATGCTTATTGATTCAGATTAAAGGGGAAATCCAAATGAGAGAGTAAGAGGTTTAGTGTTACCGTCTCTGGAACGCTGCTTTTGGCAGTTATTTTATTAAACAGAATTTAAGATCAGAGCTGACAGAACAACAGCCTGGAATACCATTATCAGACCAAAGCTTGACTGACTTGGCAAGCAGCTGCTTGGAAACAGCATATAGCTAATGTGTACATTGACAGTTCAGGATCTGTCAAGTTTACTTCATGGGTATACTGATAACTGACTACATTAGTTGCTGCTTAACTTTGGAGTACAGCAAGACCATTCCAAAATATTACATTTCTTGTCCATCATCTAGACTGATGGAGACTCTCTGCGCGACCTTGCTGTGCCTCAGTTCATGGCCTGTAGAACTGTGTGATACAGAGCAGACTTTGTTTCTTAATTGATCATGAGTCATTTGTCCTGATGCAGCGAATGATCCCCAAATGAATACACAAAAAGACAGAAATGTCTGCAGATGTTACTGAAAAATGCAAAATGCCATTGTATTGTTCATAATTCTGTCAAGTGATTACATTATTGAAATGTTTTTCTATATTGGAATTTCTATAACTTATTTAGGTGATTGAATGTATTCTGAAACAGGTGACTCGTTCTGGTTGGCAGTTATTAATCGCTTGTGTTGATTGATCTTATCATTTCATTATTTCCCTCCTTGAAATGGTTACCAAGTTGTTGTGCAACTCAAACCAAATTTAAGTGAAAAAAATCAGATTTTCAAGCAATTTCACATTTCACACCTCATGGGCCAACCCTTTCCCCTGTAATGCTGTGAAGGGCCTGATTCAGACTCATGGATCCATTGGGAAAACAGCTAAAAAAAGAAACAAACACTGGTGCTCCGAACAGCCCAGTGCAGGTTTGAGCAAATCTGCAGTAAGAAAATCTGTTACCTTATGTGGTGCACTTCTGCGCATACACTTTATCAACCTTTTGAGAAGGAGAAGAAAATGTTTTTGTTTTTTTTTAGGGAAAACAAGGCAAAACAAGATATTGAAGATGATTTTATATGCTCTGTAACAGCTGAACAGATATTTCTGATATTTTTCCAAAAAGATATCTGAGATTTGTTTTTGTTTTTTTTTTTTTTTACTGTTTTACATCTTTTGCTTTGAGAGAAGATAGTTTCAGGAATTGTTGTAAACAGTTCAGAAATACTGTTGTAATATATAATACATATGTGTACATATGTATATAATTTTTTTCAATGTTAATCACAATGTTCACCAGCTCATGGTCATTGCCAAAGAGGTAGCAGGTTAGCGTTTACTGTGTTAAATTCACCATCATTCTGTAGCATGAAATACTGCTTCTTTATCTCATATTAATGGCTTAGCAGGGCTAAAGGATTCACTAATGAAGGGATCAGTGTCATATTCATGTATACTGCATTGTCATTATTGATTACTCATCTCTCACCTTTACAGAGGTATACTGCCTGGAAACATATTAAAGATTAACAATGATGAATGGAGGAGTGAAAAATAACGCAAAGCCATGATGGAATGATAGAGAAAAAAAAGCCAAGCACACATCTGATACCTATTAATTACATTATAATTGGCCTGCCAGTTAAATATTACACTTTTAGGGATTTAGATTATTCTATCAGGCATTTTTAATAAGCACTGAGGATTAAAAGGGGGTGGTGAAAACTACAGGGCAGAGGCTGAACCGTTTCCATGGCATTGGTAATATTGAGGTTGGAGAGGCTGTAATGTCCATGTTTGTGTTGACTTGTTCTAAATGGACTGTGTGTATTTTCATGGACAGCTTGGCGTTCAGTGGAGACTGTTAATTACATTTCAGAGGTGTCGTTAGCTACCCTGTGAGCTGCCGGTTCAGCTGATTCTGTGAGAAAGGTGACTTTTAAACAATCCCAGCGCCAAGGCGTAAGGCAGCACGAAGGCAATGAACAAACAGCCTGCCACCCCCTGAGGCTGTCCAGCGTGACTCAGCCAGTGCTCCAAACAAGAACCGGCTCACATACCACTGCACCGGAGAACTTCAATGCTTTTGATTAGAAACATTACCAACGTTTCAAATGAAAACAGACCATTTAGCAAATCTTGTCTCCTTGTTTGTCTATTGTCTAAAACAACAGAAATGTCTCTATACGTAAAATGTATGTCATAGTGTGTGTGTGTGTGTGTGTGTGTGCACAATGATTTTTTTTCACTATCAACATTAATTAATTCCATTATAAAACAGACTTAGGTTTACTCACTTAGCTATTAAGTTTAGAGTTAATTATATACATATGCAGTAGGTATAAAAGTGCATTGATAAGATATTTATGGAACAAAAGATGCTGTAAGTGTCTGTTGCTGCTATGCGCTGGGCTTTGTAATCAGGGATGATGGAGTTGTTGTCCCCTCAGAGCCCTGCAGAACTCAGGGAGGGCGATATCCTTGAGCACTCCCATCGCCATGACCTTGCCTGCTTTAGTCAGAGACTGAAGAAAGAAATAATGGAAATACAGGCACTCTGAGTGGGCTCACCGACAAAATACACTGAATACTGAGCACCGAAATGTTGTAGCCACCCCCCATTGCTGCCAGGCATTCTGAACTCTCAATTCTAAATGTTTTCTGTATGGGCTCACCACCGCAGATGTCCAAGGCTGGCCCACCTTGGTCAGAGTGGGGGAAGCAGGATTAAAAGCTCTGTCCGTGTTGTGGGGGTCGCAACCTGTGGTGCCACTCCACCCCCAAAACTGCAACTCTACTGAGCCTTTCATGTGAGGAAGTCATAAAAATCCAATTAGGAGCGGAGCAGAGAGCAGGCAGCAACAGGCACTGAAATGGAGAGGATAAGAGACTAAATGAGGGCTGAGGAGAAAAAAAAGCTTTCGCTAGTGAAATTCATTAAATGAACTAGCATGGGTATGCAACACAAGAGCACATCAGGCATCAGGGTATCCCTGGGCCGTTAAAACCGCTTTATCCTCCTGCCTGAAAATCTCAAACGGCCGGGGATTTGGAGCTGCCGATACCACCTGACTAGCATCATTTCGTTTAAATGTCTCTTTCCCATCTGTTTCCGTTTAAGTCTGTCGAGGGCAAGCAGTTTTAAACAGAATATATTGTCTGTGTGGTAGGAAATATTTGTATCTCCAAAAAATTTCAATTTTTGGGAACAATGGAAACAATCTACCTGACCAGCTTTGTGATTAAATCACACAGGTTTTTAATCCAGCTTAGCTGTTTCATTATGAAGCAGTTACAGTACACTGACCAGAATGTATAATTGGTGTAAAGCCACCAAAATTCTTTCAAAATGTACATATGGATCTATAATATATATGAGTAAACTAGACCGCTGTTCCAACTGGAGGGAGTGTGTTCACTGACTTGTAGAGATGAGTGTTAGAATATTGGGAACACTGCAGTGGGTAGGGCTTTGTGCTGTAAATTACATAATCTTTCTGTCCAAACCAATGTCGCTGACAGTACATGATGGCCCCATCTATAATTTTTGGGTTTTTTTTTGGGGGGACTGGTGACTGGAGAACTCTAGAGGAACCAAACTACATGAAGTTGAAATGAATTAAGAATTCTGTTACACATGTAAAACACACAGAAAACACTTCTTGCCATAAACAGTACTCTGTTTTGGCATGTGGTGCCACTGAGTTGTTGTACAGTTGCCTCTGGGTTTTGGTTACTTCACGTGAGTGATGCAGGACCACTTCCTCTGCTGTCCCCCAGGCTCCTCTAGATGTTTTGGTTTCTGCTTGTGAGCCAGTCTCTTGAGCTCAAATCCAAAACCTGCTCTCTTCAGTCTCTTAGCTCATTTTGTTAAACATAAAATGTTCTTTCTGATTCAGTGTGCTTCTGCCAAGTGATTTGGTGTTCCCAATCTCTCCAAAAGCAATTAAATTCGATTAAATAAATTTCAATTCAATACAATTTTTGCAATTAGTTTGCTATAATCTGTTAACTCAACCTCCTTAGATTCTGGAGCATTTCTACAAACATGTATCTCAAGAACCATGTCTGATTTTTTATATACCTCAGTGACTGAAGCATGTATACAAAGATTGCTGCTTCATTGTTCAATCAGAGTATGTAGTGTCCACTGGTAACCAAAAGTAATTTCCAGTATATGACATTCAATAACCCTCTTGAAAGCACAAAGATCTGAAATCTGAAGCAAGGTTACGGTGTTTTTTCTTCCCTTGTTACAGAGACCTTTGTGAGAGCCGATGATTGAGAAGGTTTGATTGGTATATAATCTGCTCTTCCAGAGCTGATGACATGACGTCTTATAATCATCCTAAATTGCTTTTGATTACAGCTTTTTCACATGAAAGCTCTCAATTAGGATATGGACAGAGATGTGCCCTCCGCAGACTACTTTACACTTAAATGTGCAGGAAACCAGCTGGTACAATGGGATAGGATCCCAGTGGGGGGATGAGCCTCCTACAGGTTATGCAATTCATAATTAATGCACTTCTTGTGCAGATCCTTTGTGCCAGCAGAGCATAGACCCTTAAATGCTTTGGAGGGTGTTTCTGATCAAAGCAGTGGAAGCTCTCTGGCAGAGAGGCATCAGCTCAATTACTTTTTAATACGCGCCCAACACATGTCAGCAATTAGGCCATGCAAAATGTCTCTTTAAAAAATAAATCTGATGCATTCAGTGCACGACATTCTGTGTAACTCTATGTGACAGGAGAGCATGTGGACAAGCCGAGGAGATTCTCAAGCTGCTCCATTTGTGCAATCTCCAGGTGCTGAGTTATGGCACCTGACACTAGCGTGCTAATGCCATTTTTAAAATGCTGTTCGCTGTGTGTGTATGTGTGTGTATTTGTAAGAACACGCCAGTTATTTTACACACTACATCTTTTATGAAAGCAGTCACTATATCAGAAAAAGGACTGTGAATCGTTGCCTGCTCAAACATGTTAATTGTTCTCGGATTCTGTAGTTACTGCTAGACTGCAGACACATGTCAGCACCTTTATGCATTTTTTAGGGGTGAATATCATCAAATGGAATACAAGGTAAAAAGCAATATGTCTGCAGGAAAGTGCATAATAGAGGAAATTTCTCAAAATGAAGCTAATCCCTTTGCTCAACTTTTAGCAAACACATTTACATAAAAGAACTCAATTTGCAAAGTGCGGTCTGCAGGAACGTGCAGTCTGTGATAATGACAGGACTGGTAAACAAACATCTGCTGCGGAGATGAGCATTAGCATAGAGATGAAGAGGATGATGATGATAGTGGAGTGGATAAGAATTGTGGTGATGAATGATGCTGATCACAATGATCTTGGTGACAAAGTTTTTGATGATGATAATGATGATGTTAATTATGTTGCTTAATATGATGATGTTAATGATGAGCATGTTGATGATGATGACAATGCTGTTAAGGAGAATGACAAACACATTATATTCTGAAGATCGAATTGAAAGTAGAATGAAGATAGCATTATTTGATTCAGAGTCAAAAGCAGTGTAACTGTTCTTTCTCTCTGGCAGCGTTAAGAGGGCAGACCACTGTGCTGCCCACTCTCTGTGGTGTAGCCAAAAGTGTATGAAAGTAAACAGAGTATACAAACTTAAACCTCTGGGTATGTACAGGATACCAACCTATTAACTGTATTGCCATTAATGAATATGCTCTTTGGTGTTACAGTATGTCCACCGACTCAGATAGTATACTCACCATCTCAGCTACCACTACACTGCTGTATGAAGCCTTATTAAACGCATCCTCCTCCACCATTAATTTAGTTGCTCTGGGGAGAAGGAAATCTGCAGGAATGACTCCCAGTGAGAGGGAGAGAGAAGGGAGAGAGATTCCTCAGTGCTGACTGGATTTTCCTTGAAGTGTTGGGTAAATGTTTTGGATTAGAGGAAGCTCTTACAGCAGCAGCGATAACTGCACTTTATGCCGTGACTGAAGCGTTCACCCTTGACAAATCTGATTGTGGCGTTTAAGAGGCAGCAGCTGCTTTGAAACTTTTGGGGTAATTTTGGTGCCTGCCTCCCCACCCCAACTCAAACCCCACACCCCACACCCCCCCCCCCCGCTCCCACTGGCCCCCTTTCCTCAGAGTTATTGGCAGCTGAGCTCTCAGTAAAGCAGACAAGGGCCATCTACAGACCATCTGTTAACAAACATTCACACCAGCAGCACCAGCTCTCATCTCTCTGTAAAGGGAACGCTCACTTTCTCCTAATGGCCTTTTTCATTTGGGTGATTTTTGTGAGTGTGGTGGGGGGTTATTTCCTAAATTGCAATCCTGTCCATGTGCTACAGCAGGACCAAGCAGCAGCAGGGGGTTCCAGGACGGACCAAGCCCAGCCAAATCTCATGGCCCAGCCATGGTGACTACAAAAATAGTAGCTTAATCAGATTTGAAAAAACTGAAGTCATAAAGCAACACAGACACATCAGACACATCCTTCAAACAAGCATGGATATCGACAGTCCTGTTTATGTGGCTGATTGACTTATAATACAGTTAAATTGGGCATTACTGTGACCAGCCTAATCACCCAATTGATAAGTACATTTATCACCTGCTCATTGATTAATATGGTCTCAGTGCTCTTTGGCCATGTTTGACTCCACATTGGGGTGCTATAGCTGGCCATTGAAAAGGCCAAATTTAAATGACCTTCATCAACCTTATTTATAGCTAACCTTATTCATAGTGCCCTTATTCATAGCAAACAAATCTGTCTCAATAACCTATACAGTGAAATGTATTGGATTTTCTGCCACTTCCCATCAGATACATACACACACACACACACACACACACACACACACACACACGCACACACATACATTTGACTTCTGAATGTATGCCACATTTTCTAAACACATTAAAAAATGCCATGTGTTTTTCAGGTGCATGGCCACATGTATGCTAGTCCAGCAATAAATATAACAATTGCACAGACTAAATGTTCAGCTTCCATTCGAAGTAGGGGCCTTCTCCATATAGAACAGCTGCCAATACTAGCTGACATCGAACAATATCTCACTACCTTGGCTCTTTTCTTCATCAACCCCACTGTCCATAAACCTTTATCTACTTGTCTGTGAAAATAGTCAGAACTACAAAATAGAAAAATGTGTAGTTGGAACTTATAGCCCACTATGCAATTGTCTGGACCAGCAGTTGACATTTTTGATTTTTTGTCCAAAATGTCTCTTCCAAACTAGCATCAAAGGTGCACCCTACTTCTAATGCATATACTTTTTATCATCTCTTTCCTGGATTCATATCTTTCAAAAGAACACATTTATCTGGGGACGTGGACTGAAGACTTTGTACTTGAATTTGCATATAATTAACTCTCTAATATTTTGAGTAATTTCATTAAATCATAAAATAAACATTTCCGCATATACTGTGACTCCAAGTGACAGGCTGTTTTGCCTGAAAAACTGAAACTTCACACCAGTTGAAAATAAATGTATTTCTGAAAAGCTGGCATGGCCTGTTGATACGAAGCATTTTGTGCAGACGCATTCATGGGCAAAGCTCTCCACAGGGTGGACAGTTAATTTGTGGAGTATGTAAGTCTCAGTATTGAGGCACTCCACAATAAAGTTCAGCAAAAACGGTCGCTTTCATTTAAATGTGCTCTTGGATTTTTAAGGATGCAGAAGAGAGAGCTGTAGTCTGCCAGGTGTTATATAAGCTGGATACTGTGCGGTGACATCAAGAGCTGTGTCTAGTTTACGCAACTACGAACATATCATTATCCAATGATATTCTGCACAGTGAAAGGGTGGGATGAGGTCAGAATGGGCTTCAGTGAGTGTTTAATTGATAATTAGCCAACCAACTCACACTGAGTTCTTTTTACCACCTGCCTTAGTGTTCATTGCTCTCCCTGGTGGAGAGAATGCAGCTATTTTAGCTGTCATGAAAATTACACATAATCGCTGATGTTTCTTAATTCCAATCACACGAAAAATCCAGTAAATGGAGGGAACTGATATCAGCCTCTACCATACATCTAACACCCAGAGAGATCTGAACCAGAGAGACAACAGTTGAGCATCAGAGATTAGAGAAGAGAGGAGAAAACAAACAAACACTCAACTCCAGGAGCAGAGTGCTGCTTGTTCTTCCATCGTGTAGCACATTTGTCACACTGGCCCCATCAGTCAATATTTTTTTCTGTACATTTTTGAAATGGAATAATTTCCTAGCAGGAGAGCATGGCAGCATGGCATGAAGTGCCCCATGGATGGTGCTTTTGGGTGATGGATGCTTTTGAGTGGCTGGTTTGTGCCGAGTGGGCAGTTCAGTTCAGTGAGCTGCACCCTGCACCGCGCCACTCCAACACTCAAGAGCAGAGGAATCAACAAACAAGACAAAAACAAACAAACAAACATTATGAAAGAGGAAGTGTGGCTGAGAGCAGCCAGGTGACTGAGCAGCATGGGTACTGGGGCCTGCAGGTTCAAATCTTGGCTGCAATGCCCCTCAGCATATCGGTTTGGCCATCAGTGCAAAGCCCCAATCAGGCCTGCTGTGCAAATGCACATACAGGGCCAGCAGGACATTTGGAGAGAACATGATGGAATGAATTTATCTTTGCTATACAGACATGTCGACAGGTATGCAAAACTGGAATGGGAGATGGCTAGAAAGTTCATCTTTTTTGTTTGCAGAGAGGGATTCTCCACAGGCACGCGTAAAGGGATCCCTCCTTACACCTTGTGGGATTGTGGGATTGGGGACCGGGGGGTGAGGGGGCTGGTGGAGGAGGGGTTTTCTGTGCAGCTTATTGTGTATTCATGGGCTGGGAGTTGATGTTCTCATCACGTTTATACCTGGGGGGGACTGGGGGAAGAGAGAACTGGCTCCCTGCACCTCCTGTGGTTATGATCACAGGGCCATGGAAAAAACTCCAGTTCCTCCGGAAAGAGAGGGGTGCTTGCTATGAAAATATAGAAATATAAACAATGAAATTCTGAGACTGAGGTGCGTCAGGCAGGTATTGCCGTGAGACCAATGCTGGGTACCAAAGCTCCAGCAGCCTTTACCGTGCCGTCTCTTTGAAAGGAGTCCAGGCTTTGAAGAGCGGGAGGAAGGGAGGGGATATGGGAGGATGGGGGACAGGTATGTCTGTCTGGTGGAAAGGTAGCTGCCGGAATCTTTTATATTTTCTTTGTTCTCTACAAGATGGGTGAAAAAAAGACTTCAATATGGAGCAGCAGAGTGATTAATGTCCTCTCTTGCTGCACAAAGTCGGGACTGTGATCAGCGATATGCAGTCCTATTCAGCAATCAACCACGTGGTGGCTAGGAGAAGGGATAACCTAGAACCCCTGGCCCCTGTGCAAGATAACAGGCATGGCTCTTTTAAAGAGTCCACTTACACTGACCACTTCAGCTGGAGTTGAAAAAAAAAGTCGCTAAGGGGGCGATTTTTCAAATGTGACATTGGACACAATCCCCCACCACCCCCCATTCCCCCCTCCCCCCCAGCCGGCAGGCACGTCAGTGTCTCCTCGTCCGCCCTTAACCTGCTTTGATACGTGACTCCAAGGTTCGCTAATACAATCAAAATGAAAGTGGCGCGCTGCAGCACGGACGTCAGGGCTGTCCTTGGGTGTGCAGCTGGCATTATAAATAGCTGTGCCTCTGAAATCAATTCTTTGCCATTCTACCTCCACAAAAATAGGAAAACCCAAAACATGTCATGAGCAGTGAGGCAAAGTAGGTGTCTATATAAATATCTATGGTATTTCCTTGGTCTTTCAATGCAACTATATTTCTGTTTTTAGCTGAAAAGCACAGCTGCCCTGTCAAGGGCATTTAATTTGTTCAAATTGATGCTTTTTTCAGGACTGTATCAACCCCCCCACCCCCCTCCCCAAAAGTTTGTAGGTTTGCTGGTCTTTGAACTGTGAGTGGCACAAAATAAAATCACAATATGTGTGCAGATTTGGCTGTGGGTTTGTCCAGTAAACCTTCCTAAGAGTATGTGTTAAATGCCAAATATCCATGAGCACGTTCTGATCACACAGTCAGTGCTACTGCCATAAGAATACTGTGCTCTTTGACAGGTCCAGACAGTCTGGCCTATTCACTGTGGCCTCCTGTGTATATGTGCATGAATTTTACACAGCAGGACTCCCCAAACATTAATCCCTGTGAGAATGGGGGAGAGATGTTTGACCCCAGTGGGAACTGACAGAGTGTCTGGTGGTTAAAACTCTGTTCGGACTGGATTAGTTTTATAGAGGGAGGCTCAGCGATGTACCTCATTACCAGAGAATGTCCATAATTTTAGCACTGTCTGAACCTGTCATTTAAGTACCTTTTACAGACTGTGCATGTCCGCTCCAGTAAAAATTCCAACTTGCCCTGTGAAAAATAATCCCATGTACAACTGTTCCTGTTTGAGGAGACATTTAAATTGATAACTGCAATAGTTGTAGACATTCACCAAAAATTGCTCAATCAGTATAACTGAATACAACAAAATAATCATGTGTCCAGTCATGCAATGATACAAAACTACCTGTCATACTGTATTTTATGAATGTGTTATGAATGTATTCCTCCCATTAAAATCATGGATAAATAACATGAGGTAAAATAAGTAGCCATTTCATAGACTGTGAAGTTGTAGGTCACTATAGGCTACATAATTGAATGACAACAAATGATTTTTTAGAGTCACCTGATTCTGACCTGGTTCTTACAAGAGCATCTGTCACAAAACAGTGCAGATATTTCATTGTTACTGAGTAAATCGTGAGGTGGATTTGATGTAGGCATTGATTATTTTTGAAATGCTGCTGCATGACTCTTTTGTCAGACAGATTACATCCCTGGGGACTTACAAGATGGCCTGCAAACCTTTGTCTGCCACTGAGTATAAAGGCCAGACCAGGTTTAACTCAGGGAACAAATGCTCCAGAGCTGCATGCTTCTGCATCCTGGCCTCCTCCTTCACATGCTACAGGTACACTGTGGGATTTCTGCCTGTGGCCACTGTCTGAAGCTTCCAAAGCACTTTAAATTATATTAAATGAAAATAACTATCACTTACCCTGATTACAGTCTTTGTCTGATTGTGTGTGTGTGTGTGTGTGTGTGTGTGTGTCTAAAGTCTTTTATAAAGTTTGAAATGGATACAATAATAATGACATAAAGACATATAATGACATATGATGAAAGGTTTTGCTATGTTCAAAGTGAGCCACATTTCATTAACAAATAGTGTTACAAAACAACTTTTATAAGTTACATGCTTTCACAATGTTAACTGGGTATATATAATGCAAAAACATTGAGAACGGTACTGTAACTCTCCTTGTATGAGTCAAACTGTTTCCCAACTCCCAGACGACATAGGTTTTCCTTTCAAAGCTCTAGCCTAGGCTGTTTTCTGGACACAATACAGCTAAATTCATCCATCAGTGTCATATTGAATTCAACAAACATTCCTGTGTTTCAAAAATATGAAAAGTGCACAAATATCTGTACTTAAATATCGCACCATTAAATGTCTACCATTGTCCTTTCTTTCATCTCCTGAACTAGGCCTCCCTCCTGCAGGTGACCCTACACCATTACGCCTTTTGGGACAGAATGCCTGTGGAGTGAAATCGTTCTACCCCACTTGCCCCAAATAAAACATAAGAAGTTAGCACAGGGTTATGTATGTGACCCTAATCCTAACACTACACATTGTAATCAAAAAGTTTGTCCGTCAGATTGCAGTGGGTTTTTTTTTTTCATGGAAACCAATCTCACAGACTGTAAATTCCCTTTCCAGACATACTATAGATAGGGTAGTCTGGGGTCAAGACTACCCCAGGCCAAACAATGTGCATTATAATCAGAATGGGTTATAGGTTTTGAACCTTTGGTACAATAGTTGAAGGGATAGAAACCATTAAATTAATTCAGTAAGATTATCTGGCTATTTGAATGGATACTATAGCGAATGTAAGCCATGAAAATTGCTGTACATAATTTGTGCCTGCGAAAGAAAATGACTGCATATTCACTGAGTGCCCACTGAGAAATGGGGCAGTACGTTAAGCTCATGACTGCAGCTTCTCCAAGGAGGCCATGCTCTTTTCAGTCTGACCACTGCCAGTGTTTGTGCTAATGGGGTGCTTGATCAAGGGTGGCGTTTACTAATGGGCTCTTGTTAGAGGAACCGTTGATTCCAGGGCAATAATAATTGGAAGCAGCCCAGTATCCCACAATGATCAGTGTGTTGGATGTCAGAACACGCAGCAGTTTGTGGTGTCTAGGACACCTGAGTTTGTAATTGGCTTCTGTTTTTGAATGACAGATATATCCATATAGTAAACACTTCACATGATGAGGAAGGTGTTTTTTTAAAGTCTAACAACAGTGTTATTCTTCCTTTGACAATAACAGCATTTTCCACTTGGTCAATGTTTCTGTGTGGCTTAAACCAATATAACTTTAATTTAATTTTATTCCAAGTGAGCATCAACCTTAATGTAAATCATATGTATTCAAATGTTACAGCTCTAAGACAATTAGCCTCCTCGCTCCTATTTGCTCAGCTGCAGGTAGTTTAGGTGCTTCATGTTGTTCCAAAAGTCAATGTTGCTTAGGGGACCTTATTTTCAAAATATTAAATAAATCAACTTTATAGTAATCTTTCAACATGTTTAATAATGGCATTGGCCTGTTATTTGCACAAGGAAATTGTGTTTTTGTCAAAATTCTAATAAGCAATAAAAATAAGCTGTTATGATGTTGTTTTAGTTTCTCACAGACAGGTGGCTTGGGCATTTGTGTCATACCCTGTTCTGTTCATCCCCATTTCCCTCAGGGTCAGCATCTTAATCCTCTGGACTGTGTTTCAAGTCCAGGGACTCTCTTGCCCCAAATACAGAATATGTGTTACCATGACTACAACCCCTGAGAGGGTGGAAATTGACACCTCCCACCTGTGATAATGGAGAGGCAACAAGCTGACCAAACTGTCATTGCACAAGCACAGAAAATGCTTTATTTATGACCTATGTTCAAAATGCATGCTCATTTTTCCAGGAGCCAGTGAAGGTCACCCTGCATGTATCCCTCCATACTACATGTTAGGGCAGCTCTGGTTCAGCATAGGGCAAATCTATCATGGGACACTGACCTCCCATGGTCTCTATCGCTTGAGAAATGAGTAAAATGAAGTTACTGTCATTAGTGGGTCATTATTAGACTGTTATGCCAATATAACCACCCAGGAAATGAGCTACCCACTCCAAATGGGAACTGCATTTTTTGTACGGCAGGGACCAGTGGGCATTCTGAGGTCTGTGAGGCATGTTACTTGTTGCTAAGCAGCAGAGCAATTCTCCTCAGTAACCACAGACACCAGTTCAGGTGTGATTAGCCACTCCCATTTCATAATCCATCATCAGAAAAAAATCCTTACCTTACTTCTTACCTTAAGTGCAAGTTCTGTTTTATAATAATGACTGACATTGTATCTATTATTGTATATATTGTATATATTAGCACTTTAACACCCTTGTCCCGAAAGAAATGCACTTTGTGTTGAAAGTCGCTCTGGATAACAGCATCTGCTAAATGCTTATAATGTATTGCATCGCACATGCGATTTCCTCTTCAGTGTTAACTACATTCTAAAACCACTACACAGGCTTGCAAAACCACAGGTCATCTTAGATATAAAACCTTGTAGCAGTTTTTAAATGAACATCACTTATTAAATTATTATTCATATTGTAAAAATGCTACAGTAGATTCTCGCAACTGACAGACGACTAATCACAGAATTGGAGGAGTAGGAAAAAGCAAGCCATGTGACATGCTGTCCTTGTTCCACAGCCTCAAAGACTGTTTTGCTCCATTTACAGCCCAGCTCAGTCTGATGGTGGAGGCCCCTTGTCCAATAACGAGGGAGCTGATTGGCTGTGCTGGTTTTCCTTTGGGGTGAATTTGTGTGTGTGTGTGTGTGTGTGTGTGTGTGTGTGTGTGTGTGTGTGTGTGTGTGTGTGTGTGTGTGTGTGTGTGTGTGTGTGTGTTTGGTGTGTATGTGTGTGAGTGTGTCACAGGCCACACGTCTGTCATGGGTTCCCCTGAAGCAGGGCTGGGGACCTGCTCCAGGTGTGGTGGGCCCGTGGGAGCCCCTGGGGTGGAGGAATGGGCGGGCACTGCTGAGGATTAGTACGGTCTGGGCTGACAGGAATGCCTCAGCAATTACCCCTGGGTGCACGTACTGCAGGGTACAGCTCACTCGTTACACGCCCCTCCCCTCCCCCATGTTTCAAAACACAGAGGGAATCTGCCCCTTCCTGCCTCTCTCGCTTTGTGATGTAGCAGCAGAGAATGATCAGCTTTGCACAAAATGTCTATACTCTCATCATCTACACGATCACCTCTTCTTATTTTAGTGCTCGGTGCTGTCTGTCTGATGCATTCCAGATATCATTTAAAACTGCGCTTTGTTTCACCCATTACTGGTTATGTCCCAATGACCATCAATTTTCATTTGAGACATAAAAAAGAAGGGAAAATCTGAAAAAAAGGATTAATTTACACTGTGTTGTAATGGTGATTCCCACTCACTGGGGTCCTGGAAGGAAACCCTCTCAGCCAAAAACTCCTCCAGCTTCCAGACAGCAGAGTCCATTACCAGCTTCCACGCTTGTGTTGAGCTGTATTGGCTTACTGAATCCCATCAGCCTGGCCATTATAACCACCCCCTCAGTAATTCTGTCCAATTTGATCAGGCCTCCCCTGGACTATCCTGCCAAATTTGTTCCACTTAAGGAAATTATACATCCATCCCAAGAGACTGGCAGAAAGAGAGAGAGAAAGAGATAGACAGAGAGAAAGAGAGAGAGAGAGAGAGAGAGCACACTTTCAGAAGCAACAGTAGTGATAGTGAGGGGTGGCATCATTGTCACTACATCCAGGCAGTGGTTTGCCAAGACATGGCCAGGGTACCAGGCTTCAAGATCATGATCCTAAACGGGGGTATTCAATTATGCAGAAACAGGACTCAACAGAACGCTGTTAAGTTTGTTCATATGTGTGTTTATGTTTGTGTGTTTGTTTGTATATCTACATATGATTACTCATGGATATGCACAATTATAATTGACCTTACCATTTCAAAAAACATCAATAAACCACCCTGAATAAGCAGTTATATTTTGTAAGGACATTTTTCCTGTATAAATACAGTATAATTAAACAGGCTGTCCTGATACAGAACTAGACATGCAAACATGCCTAGTTACATTTCTGTGTTACTTGGGTAATTACATTTTTAAAGATGGTTAGAATTCTGGGTTCAGTTTAAGGTCAAGGATATGATTAGACATGGGCTTGGGTTAGACTTGCTTTTGAAAATAACATGAGGGCTGGTGGTTAAATGTGTAGCTGAGGCTATTAAAATAACCTATAATTAAAAATGGACTTATGTTTCATATTACATGTAAGGCAGGGTGTCAGTGCTGATGGATAATGGATGTATCTGAGCTATAATGTTTGTACTCAGCACAGAGGGCAGAGGATTTTTGTTGCCTTGATTTAATTGGCACATGGCTGTACACTGAAAATGATACAATGGTGAAAAGTTTTTTTTTCTTTTGATTTTTTCTTGGATTTCAGTAATTAGTATGGAGTAATTAGTCAGACCTGCTTGTTTTGAGACCATAATCTTCAACCACATTGGGGCTATTAGAATCTGTTAAATAATTTCCATAATGACGGAGGAATCTTACACCACTGATTTACACTGCCATCCTGTTCCTGCTACATTTTTGTTGTTATTATTATTTTATGTTACATAACTGTTCAGCATAGAGGTATTTAATTATTGATGCTGCATGCAGTATTTCCAATTGGCCAGGATGCACCGGACTTTCAGCAGTTTTTGAGGGAGTGATTATATTGACTATTGAATATTGATACCAGCTGTTTTGAACATGGTGTAAAAAGAACACAATCTGTTTAAAGGTATTCTGTAAGGATCAGCAATCATTCATCAATAAATATCTCAGTATAGAGGGCTATAAGAGAAGAGGGGGAATGTTGGTGAGTGTGGATGGTGGTACAGTCATGTCACAGACTTAGAACAGTAGTAACGCAAATTATTTTTTTCTTAAAAACAAGAAACCTATTTATTGTTTTTTTTTTTTTTGACAGACAAAAGGAGTCACTGAGCATTTGTGTTCTCTGAATACATAAATACATTAGTCTTACAACTGAACCTGTGTTAGAATTGTCCCCATTCTCCCCCATATATCCCTTGGCTTAAGTGATACGGTTTACTCCAGACTGAGCCAGTGATACCCAAGTATGCTGTTTTCCATGGGAACCGGTCTGCAATGACCTTTCCTGTAAAGATGTTGGTGATGAATGACGGGGTCCTATGTGCCATGCAGACGGCTCTCATTGACGGCCATTAAGGACTGGAATGTCAGCGGGCATGGTGTTGCCTCAACAATGTCGTGCAGCATCCCAGGTAACAGAGTTGGCTCTGACATCATTGATTATGCTGTCAGAGTCTGGGAGCTGTCCTGAGCTGGGACCCATGGGGGTGGGGGGGGTGCCAGGATAATCATTTGTCCCTCGCTGGCCCTCCTTGACAGGCGCATGGCTGCCATTCTGGTAAAGGATGAGGTCAAGGCCGCCGCCCACACTGCACCCGCTCCATACCTGTAGCCTCTCCATGGATGAAGAAGCCAGGGGGACATAATCACACGTTCTGGGGGCAGCAGGAGTAGGAGTGGGTTGAAGTCCAAAAGTGTTCTGCTCCACCTAAAGCACATAAGAACTGACTGACCCACCAGCCAAATTAATCAATCAAATTTAATCAGTCTTCCTGAAGTTGTCAAGGCTGTTAGCTGTGAACAGAGAGCAGGAGAAGCACGCTCTACTGTTACCCTCAGTGACCAGGACAGAAATTAAAAGGTTAAGAAAACACAATTTTATCAGCTCCTAATTTTTAATTTTGTGCTGTTCAATGCCAAGAACAACAGTTCCTGTGTGGGCACAAATTGTAAATACACACTGCACATAATGCATTTCATTTTTATCTGCTGGAGTGAAATTGCTTATTAGAGGCCTAAAGGGTAATTAGTACTGCTATGACAAAAGACTCTTGCAAACTCTACTGGATAAAGTTGATTAATTACTCCATTCCATGACAATAGTGAGATCTGAAATAGCATTAAAGAGAAACCACATTAACGTCCTCTCAAGAGAAGGTGCTCAAGTGTGTTTAATGGGCCGACAAATGGCCATTTGACAAAGAAATCGTGGGCATGTTAAAATGGCCAAATCATTTAAAATCAAATCCATCTCTTTTTTGCTGTGGTTGGATCATACTCTCTGCTCTTCCACAGTGTTATCCCTCATTGCAGTTTCTGCATTACAGAGAGAGTAAGAGTAGTCATTGATCCAAAACTCAGGCCAAACCCTCAAAGCCAATATTTTGAAGTTAGCACCATTTTATTATTTTCCTTTCATTTGGCGGTCAATGCTGCAAAGAAGCTCTGGAGCTGAGCTGATTCATCACCAGCATCACCACTGTCATCATTATCGCCCTCAGATCATGCCCTCTGCCTTTGAGAGAAAAAGTTCCATCCTCAAAAAATCCAAACTTTTTGCCTCATGAATGGATTTTCCTGTGACAAAAAAAAGTCTGTTGACCTAACTGCCTGTACATCACAGAGATGAGAATTAGTGCTTTCTTTAATTGTCTTTAAAAGTCTAAAAGTGATTAACAATGGCACACATATAACAATGCATTGTACAATGCATTTGTACATATATAAATGAATACATGCATGATATACATTATGAATTGCACACATATACACATACATGCAAACATGTATCTGGCCTAAAATTCAACAAGAGACACAGCACAATTTTGTGCTTTCTTAACAGTAAAAAAGAGAGCATTGTATTGCTCAATATGACCTGCAAATTTACACAGTAGAATAGGCTATAAAAAGATATGTATACAGTTTGAAATCGTACAGTTACTCTGTGCACTCCATTGTTAGTTTTATCTAAAACTGCATAGGGAACACATTACACTGTCTGTGAAGTCACAGCAGTAGGCTACCTGCCAGGAGCATAAGGGCAATGGCAATGTAAACATGACATGTAGCATTCGGCCAGGGTTACCGAATTCAGACAGTCCAAACATGGGGAAAAGGACACACGTGAGACATCTGGTTTCCATGCTGTAGACTTTCCTTGCTTGTAATGGGATATGGCACCAGAATGAACTCTCACAGCACAGAATGAGTCTCTGTGAATTTTATATTTAGGATCAGTTTTCACGAGTGAGGGTGTGGATCAGAAATAATGCCTTTGTCAGCATGTCCTCTGGAGAGGAACCACATGAGGATGATTTGAATTAGACACTACGGTTGCTTTATGACATCACTGGCTTTGAACTTGGTTTTCTAATGCATCAATTAAAACCGTTTAACACATCAACCATTATTAGCTTGCATTCAATGTGCCTACTCCTAAAGATTTCTGGGAAAGTGCCAGCTCTGTGCCAGCTTGGTTGGTCAGATGGTATTTTTATTGGGAACACGGGTCTACCTAAGTGGAATATGCTAACGATTAGTGAAAACTTGGAACTAAACATCATGAGGCATGTATGTATTTTGCTGCATACTTAGTACTGATTTCTAAAAGAACAGGGTAATCCATAACTCTTATTGTATAGAGTTAATTTTAAGTAGGCCTAAATGTTGCTAATATTTAAGCTTGGATCATACAGAGGTTGTAGTACTTGCTCACACACTCACTCACAAATGCACACGCACGCACACACACACACACACACACACACAGTACAGCTGTATGGTTTGGGACCACTGATTAAGGAAAGCTGAGCTGCTAGGCAGGCGACACTTTTAACTAAATCCTTTGACTGTAGCTAAAGTGGCCATCTGACTGGCAGGACTTTAAATCCAATCCGCTCAGGGACACAAAGGGCCCAGCTTCTCTTTGAATCAGGGAAGGCTTCCCTCCTCCGCTCCGCAGTGGAGGAAAATCGTATTTTTTAAGACATTCTTATCCCGGTCACCTGCTGCATGTGTCACTCTGTGTGGAAAGAGAAGGGGGAGCATGCTGACAGACCCCCCCACCCTCTCCTTTAATCACAACCCACTGGCTGACGCATGTCGAGAGCCATACCCAAGAACAGGACTCTTAATTCCAAACCATGTGTCCCAAAATCCCTGGACCATCTCACTGCCCTTGTTCTGACAGCAGTGCAGTGACACCCCCTACCACCCCCCTACCCAACCCTTCTCCAAACCCACACACACAAACACACCCCACTTCCCCTCGAGAATGCCACATCCTCCAGGTATCTGAAAGGTTCTTTCACATCTGCCTGTAATATAGGACTAGCGCTATCAATATAACCCAACACCCTTCCCTACACCCCGTGGCCAAACTTCCTCCTCACATCACAGGGTGTGGCAGCGGCAGCAGCAGCAACACAGAGAGCCAACATAAATCACACACAGCTCTCACTCACCTTCCTCCACACCAAATGGCTTCTTCTAATTTTACCCCCTTCAATCATTTTTTGGCCATTGCATCTGTCCTCTCAGTCAGCATGTTTTGTTATTTTTTTTTACGGCCAATTTATGTCTGTTGATTTGAATGTTCTCCGGCAGTTGCCCCGAGGCAAAATTACAGTATGCTTGGACATGCAGATGGTCAAATGAAGATTACAAATGCAGTTGCTTCAGTATACACCCTTATCCAGAATGACTTATAGTGCATTGGTTGTGCTTCACACATACTACTGAATCTCACTGTTGAAGGTCTGTACATACAGTTCTTAGGTTTTATTTAAAGTACAAGAGGAGCTCACAATTACAACCATTTTAAATAAGCTGATGTAATGACAAAAAAATAGAAGACTGAGATATAAAAGAAAAGCTAGTCACATTTTGGATTTAAAGGCATACAGTGCTGGAGATGAATGAGATGTGAGGAGCTTAACAACACAAATTAAGAACAAAATTTGTTTTAATGAGGTGCAAGTTTTCGGCTGAAATATACTGTACAAGATGCTAATGTACTGATCTAATCTTATCTGTTGCATATCTTTTAGTTTTGGAATTAAGCTGTTAATGATAAAGCCATCATCATTCTGGCAGGCAGAGTGGATTTGATTTCCCTAGCAGAACGTGGCTGAAGACTGAATCTGCAGATATAGGGTCCAGTCAGCTCTACCGGTGTGAACCTTACTGACTGTTCCACTCATGGGCCCCTTTGGTTCTTATTCCACAAAGAGGATATTCAGATTTGTATTTGCATTTTGTAGAGGGCGCTTGTGTGGAGAAGAGGACAGCAGTGGTACAGGTACAATGACAGCATTTTCAGGCCTCTCTTCTTTTGATACAATACTTGAAATTCTGAAAGCAGACACCATGTAAATATATTGATCGACATACTGGCAAGCTCTTGTAAAGTGAACAGCTAGGACTAAAGGGCTTTGTAAGTGTTAGCTAAACACTTGTTGGTTCTGGAGTATATTCAGTTGGGTCCTCTGGACCTAATGCCAGAGCACTGGCAATCAATATCAGGAAAGACCATCATTCATTTAAAATACCTGGACAGTGACCTACTTCTTACTGAACAGTGCACATTACTGAAGAAAGTCGTACAGGTGATTACATGGATGTTCCTTCAGAGATTTACTTCATCTGAAATTAAAATGTTTTCATTCTGGCTGTATATGTCCTAAAATCTTGTTTTTGTACCTGTGTATAGCCTATTATTAGGTACAGATATCTAGCTAAGTGAATTCTGTTGTTCAGTAATCATTTAGAAAAGGCAGTTGATGAGATTTTAAGGCACAGCGTTTTCCATACTCCCCAATGATAAGAAAAGAATGAACACATGGTACGTCCCATTGCTTCAAACTGAAGAGGTGAACAATCACTTCCCAAACATGTCTCACCTTAAAATATATTTTTTTTAATTTTTGGCGCAAGATGATTGGCTGTTGTTGGTACATATCTACTTGTTTACAGACAACAGGGAACTGTACTGGACTGAGCTTTGAACGTCCACCACCGAATGAGTCCTGAGAATATTCAAAAAACATTCCTTACTACCCCACACTTGGGCTCTGCCTGAAGCAGCTGTTCTGTCACTTCAGTCTTTGTTGGCAAAACTTCTGTGTGAGTTCAGTCTTCCCTCTGACATCGGTCACAGACATCACCTGCATAAGTATTTCACCCATGTCCCAATGTCGTTTTTTTTCAAGGTTCTGTTTTTCCCTCTTCCATCCCTCAATCATACGCTCTTCCCCCATATTTGGTGGGCCACGGGAGTGGGGGTGGTGCTTCCCCTAACCTGACTATCGCCCTGTTCCTTGTTAGCATTTTTGCCATTTTCATTGAAAGCTCAGAAATGTGGTTTGTTTAGTTAGCCTTGGGGTGAGAATAACCAATTGCATGCTTATTTGTTTGTTTGTTTTTGCATCAGCCCATCTCACACACCAGACAAAATTGAGATAATGTTTCTGTGTTTACCCTAAACCCACAGTGTTCCATTGCAGACCATTGCATCACATTTAAGGGGGAGTTTACATTCATGAAAGGTGAAACCTACACACCAGACAACCAGCTGTGGATGTATGAGGTTGTCTTTGGCCTGCACAGAACAGCTCCTTGGTTTGCATTGCATTTTACTTGAGACATGCACTGCATCTTCAAAATGCTAAGATATTGCATAATTCTAATTTCAGTGATGACAGGATATTTTTTGTTGAAAATCTGATTTATTTCAATGCCAACTAAGAGATAAAAGGAGAGAGAATTGTATGATATTTTTAGAGGCTGGAAAGTGGGGATCCAGGCCACGGTAGGTTTCTGCATTTAAATGCTGAATAACACATTTCTTCACACCTTTTTTTCGATTTGTAAAGCTGTAGGATGAAAGTATTCTTATCAGTCATAAAATTACAAAATGAAAAATAGAGTGAGCGTTGATGGAACACGGTCTCTACGGTCCCTTTGAAGTACCGTATGTGTAAAGACACAGAGGGCAAGCTGTGGAACAAGGGAACACAGTCAGTTTGATCTGGAAGGAGATGGGGTTTGCAGAAGCTCCAGTGGACTTTAAAGAATTTTCACTCCTCGCGCAAACACTTCGTTCCGATTGAACGTTGGGTTGAGGGAAAAAGTGAATTACTGCAAATGAAAACCATGACAGCTCACTCCTCCTTCGCTCAATATATCTGCATTCAGAATGCTCTCTTGGCATTACAGTACATTTCCAAGACATTAGCAGAGCAATGTTTTACATAGAATGTAAAACAACAATCAACCATAACAAGAATATCCTCAACAACAACAAGTAATTATTGATCTGGGCTTTTTCAATTCAGTTTTCATTCATTCATTTGTCAATTTATTTCAATTCCTGAACGAAAGTAAAAATTAATTGATCCCAATCCTGATATAATAATAACAAAAATAAGAAGAGGAAGAATAAGACAAAACTCATAGTTTGACTATTTAAAAGATAATGAAAGAAAAAGGCTTTACTCAGTGAGTCATTTGCAATACCACTTTAATTAGATAGCATGAGATTGACCTTGCCCAGATGATATGTGAGTATGTTTGTTGTCAGGCGTAATGTCACAAAATTAATTCCTTGCTTACTGTTTCCTGTTTGTGTACTTCCAACTCCATCAGCACTGCCAATTTTCCATTGCAACAAATCTCATTAGATCTCTACCTTTTCCCTACTGCTGTAGCCGTAACCTGCAGAGTCATCCTATGGTATCCCTTCACTTTTAAAACCAGCTAAGAATGACCTCTATGCACTGAAACGTTTGAACCATATACACAACTGATAAGCAAAACACGGCAGTGTGTTATGTCAGTGGGTAATGACCAATTGGTTTCTAACCCAATGCCATGGGGGTTCATGGGTTTGGATTTTTACTCCAGTGTCTGCTCTTGATTACATAAATAGTTCCATTTTTTGGTACATTTGTGCTGTGGGTTTGTACTTAATGTATATCAAGTACACAAACTACTTGTGTTATCAAATAACTTTTTCTTTTACACCCTGCTATTACTCAGTTACATGCACATGACTTAATTGATAATTGAATCAGTAAAGGAAGTAGGAATTGGTTGAAATGAACACCTGAGTACACAATGCTGTCTATGAAATTGATTTTGAGACCGCAGGTAAAGCCTGACTGACTGTGATCAAACCCATGACTCAGGTCATGATTAGTTACACTTTATAAATCCCACAAAATTACCCCTCTCCATCTTCCACTCCCTGAACACAAAGTTATTATTGCATTACATTAAGAAATGAAATGGCTTTAATTGCATGAAAGAGGTCATGATTGCAGAGTAAGCTACAATCAATTTAGCTGCAATTATGGACCATGTCACCATAGAGACCAGCGCACAGAGTTAATGGCTGAAATAACTAAAGAGAGGGAGGTAAAGGTGCCAGTCACACTGGGCAGGATCAGTTCCAGCAGTGGTGCTGACATATTCAAAGATGCAGGAGGCCATTTTGTTGCCTGTGTTCAGAGCAGTGTGCATCCACCCCAGCTCCTCTTCCCTGTGATTAACACCAGTCTCAGGCCAAGAATGGCGGAGAGCAACTTGGCATTCAGAGGTCCATGCCCAGGTCTGCTACATGCCCCTCCATTAGATCTCACAACCGCCCGTCTCGTGCCTGCTGAGGGTCATGAAGGAGGGCCCACTGAACAGTATATTACTCTTCAATTTGCACACCTGCCACAGCGCCAGAACCAGCAAGTGTATTGCATCTCCCTCTGCAACAGGTTTTTTGACATTACAAGCAAAATCACTAAAAAACACAGAAAAAAACAGCAGCATTCCAACAATGACATGTTCTGGTGATTGTGCAGTGGGGTGGGAGGCATTTTCCTGACATGGATTTGGCGTACTTATACTCTCAGAAATTAATGCTGATACTGACTGATCGTCTACACCACATTTAAAGCATTTCTTTCCTGTAGAGAAGAATGTTTTTTGAGGTGTCAGTTCCTCCATCCATGGTGCCAATGGGGTAGGGAGTATGACCCTAATCTGCATATAACATACTTTGCAACCGCATCCTAACTCAACCAAGCATTTATGAGATGTTCTAGATCTAAGCATTGCTTCAATAACTTTCTTATGGAAGGTGGCTTCAGATAGCTCTGCATAATTCCAGGCCAGTAGAATTGAAGCTACAGGACATGTTGGTTGTACTGGCAGAATTCTCCATATTAAATGGCCTGGCATTGTCATTTTTATTTTCATGAAAAATTGAGAGGCATACCTATGATTCTAACCTGAGACGTTTTGAGTACAGATTTGGTTTCTTATGTGCTACACTGATGCCATCTGTACCTGAAATGAATGCATTGACATTAACTTCTTAACAATTGCTTGGTCTAAGGTGACACATTATATTATATTTTAGGAATTGAGCAGGCATTGTTATCCAAGGTGACTTACAGACCTTACATTTTTACACCTGGATATTTTACTGAAGCATCTCAGGTGAACTATCTTGCTTAAGGGTAGAACAAAATTTCTCTACCTGAGAATTGAACATACTGCCTAAACATTATGCCACACGGCTGGTTAACAGTTCCAACCCCTCCCCAAACCTCAAAAATGGTTGGCCGTTACAGATGACAGGACCACACACATGCTAATTATCTTGCCTAAGGGGGGTAATAGGGAAAAAATAGGTTTGGTAAATCTTTCAAGTGTGTCATTGCTACACAGAGAACATGAGTGAATAATGAGGTTGTAATGGTTGTGTTAGCAGCCCCAGACAGATGGAGAAGCAGCTGATCATCATCAGTGATTAGAGGCCTGCTATTCTGCTGCCTTAATAAGTTCAGCCCTTATTAAAATTCACTGCACAGTGGTACAGTTGCTGGCCCCTTCTGTAGGGTGGAATAGATCCTGACCTGTGGTTTCTGATAATGCATTGAGGGTGTAGTAATGTTAATTCTCTTAACTTCTTTATGCTTGAAACAGAGCCAAAATGGCTGCCTGTTCTGAGAGATTGTGACCCCAGTATTGAAACACTTTCATTGACTCACCCCCCCCCCCCACCCCCATCATACTGGACAAATCCTTTTTTCCTCATCCTGTTTTATCTTCTTTATTTCAAAGACTAAAACCCTCCCCTCCCCAGCCCGGTCCCCTCAAACAGAATCAGTCAATATAAAAATGTCCATAAGATAAAATGTTAAAAAGACTTTCTCTCTCTTCAGAATCCATAAACTTTTGCCCTTGAACACATACAGAATCTTCCCATCTCCCTCCTCACTCCGCTGCACTGTTTATTAGTCTGAAAAACAGCCTCATTCAGGTAGGGATAGCAGCACTGGGAATTGCTATGTTTATTTTCTGTCTTTGCGTCTGGCGATGCTCCCCAATCCATTTATACAGCTGGATTCTCACTGGGGCAGTGTAGTCAAAGGACCTTCCTGAAGAATGCAACAGGGGGCCTCCTAGGTAGTGTCAATCAGACACTAGACCCTGGGGTGACACTGAAATTAGCCATTGGAACACCCAGGCAGGGATGGGGTGTCCCCCACCTCACTGGGTGAGAGAGACTGATTCCTCCAGTCAGTCAGGCATCTATGCCACCTGTGCCAACAGCACTGGAGGTGTGCTCCATTAATGCACTGGCTGTGCGGCTCAGCCATTGGGCAGCAGAGGTGATAGGGGCTTTGGAGGAAAGCATGTCTTTGAGACACGTGTTTTGGTCTGCACTCTCCAGAGCTGACTGGAGAATGTTAGGGTAAGGCTAACAAGCAAGAGGAAAATATGATTGTGACATTCCAAACTGGAGGGAGAACAGAAAATAACAGAGATGTCCCAGGGGAATTTAAGCCTCTCACCCTATGGTCTGGGGTGCACGGCTACAAGCGCTGCCCCATAGAGAATAACAATCACAAATAAACCACCAGCCCCACACCTCTCACCCCACCCCTCACCCCTGTCACACCTATTCCCAATGGGCCTAGGGGGGCCAAATGAGCTTCACAGCTTTCAATAATGGGCTTTGGGAAATGGCAGCTGCCTGAATGAGCTGTGACCAAGTCACCTGCCCAGCGGGCACCAGGTGTCCACTGCATTCAGCTCAGAATCACAGAGCAGCCCCCGAGCCAACCCCTCCCCCAACACCCCACACCCCCACCAAAGCTCCTCCAGCGTTTGTTTGTGAGGTACAAATAGCAATGAAAAGAAAGAAAGGCCCTGCTTTTTCTAAGCTTCTTTTTAGTAAACTCAGTATCAAACTTTTTCATGTCACTTCAAACAAATTTGTGTCAGTGTTCTTATCATTGCTTTCTGTATTTTTTTCCAAGTACGTCTACCCATAAACCAAGATTAGCGTCTAGCTTTTGCCAAAAAGCATATTTGATTTTTGGCTGCTGTCCTGTCATCCTGAGTAGCATGGCGTCTTTGAGAAACAGGCTTAGGCACAGATAACACCCTCAATCCTGTGCCTCTCCAGTGACTGACAAAATTAATCACTCCACCCTTTATATAACATCCTTTTATTATACACTTGGATGTGCCAATCCCTGACACAGAGCAGTAAATAGAGTGTCTTTTTTTTTTTTTTTTCCAGAAAATCTACCATCCAGAGGCTGGCATAATGTTCCATTGCAAAGCCTGCTCAGATGAACAGAGACCCGTGAGATGATTCACAGAAAACTGACATAATTGCACATAATTGTTAATTACAAGCGAAGCATGTGGATCATGGATCTCTTCAGGTCTTGGGTGGCTGGGTCACCTCCAGCACGGGTTATCAGGGAAATGGGACAAACCTCAGGTCCAGAGCAGAGCCCTGAAAATGGCAGTGTCGACCGTGGCCTGAGTCCCTCACAATAGTGCAATAGTGACTCCTGTGGCTGATTGCACTGCTGCAGAACCATGCAACCGCTACACAGGTCAGCTGATGGACAGCCACTGTGAATATAAGCATTGTCGTGGTCTCTGGGTGTGTTGGTGTTGCACTCACATAATGGATGGGTTGGTAAATAAAGGAAAATACTGATAAAATGTTGTTATGTTTTGAAAAAATAATCCAGAGAGCAAGGAAGAATTCTTGTTCAGTTATGATGAGCATGTACCTGAAATGAGCAAAAATTTGAGGTTATTAGGTTCAGCAAGGATGAAAACAACTGCAATGAATACAAACAATGGTGTCAATAGCAGGACCTTAACACTCAAAATGTTTTCAAGGAAGTAATATAATTCAGAAGAGAATTGTAATGCAGTGCACTATGGGAGAGAAAAGGGAATCTAAGGCCTGAACTCAACCTAATTTTCCCTTAAACTTTCCAATAAATGTAATGTGTGAACAATGTCAGTAAAAGTCAGGTGAATTCTTCAAAACTTACATTAATTGAATCAAGGTCATACCATTTTATTTATTAATTTATATGTCAACACATTTATCTCTTTCAAAATGGCAGCATAAATATGAGCTGTTTGTCTCTAGCCACAGAAAAGCACTTACAGAACCTTACTCAAAGTGCTTTCAGAAGCTCTGTGTTACCTCACTGAAGAAGCCCGCCTCCCACTGGCATCGAGTCTGAGGACCTGCTGGAAGGACAAAAAAAGAAAAAAAGTGTTCATTTTTACCGTTTGCGTAGTTTGGGCTCCTCACAGGCTGCTTTCATGAAGCACTTGTGCCAATGGGCACATCAGTGCTCTGAGCTCAGTTTGCCAAACGTGACATAAGACATTGAATGACACCTTCATTTAATGTAATGTAATGGAATGTTTGTGTGCACATGCTTGAAACAATTACAAAATCTAAAAAAAAAAGAATAAATAATGATAAAACAATAAAACACTGAGATTAAAATTGAATATTTACAGAGAACAGGGGATGATCTCTCCCCCACTGATGTGTGCTACCCACGTGGGTGATGTGTGGCAGCCATATAATGCCAGAATGCTCACCACACAACTGCGGAGGTGGAGAGGGAGGGAGCTGCACAGCTACTCACACTGCCAATGATTAGATAGTTATTTAATGTCTTTTTTGTTGCCATCTGTGATACAAAGTGATATTTCGATTTGCTGTGGGAAAAATACATGACAGAATAAATACATTTTATGTCACATATGGCTCTCTATTATACTGTGCTTATTGCTCTGTGATTGTTAATATTACAATAATTTCTGATATCAGGCACTTTTTTTATGAACAGGTCAGGAACTCATTTTTCAATAATTGCAAAATTAATACTGTATGAATGAATGATATGCATACATCATACCCACAACAATATCCTCATCATAAATGGTGTTATACAAAAACACAATTTTGGGCAGCTGACGAACTGACTGACTGATTGCTCGATTCATTTACTTATTGTTAGCTGGTCAATTAAAAGAGAATTTCTGTATGGGTAAAGTCAGCAAAATAAAATCAACACAAGCAGTTCACGTTGATAATTGTATATCTGTAGCTTTTGAGTATGTTTTATAGCATGTATTTTATTGATAGTGTTTGTATTTTCAAAGCTTTACCACAGGACTTCATGAAGGTATTCTCTCACCCACAGATGGTGATGGACCGAAACACACCTCCAATACAAGCCCTTGGGCAGAGTGATCCTCTTTTCGGTACATAGAGGATTTGCTTCTCTTAATCGGCAGATTTAACATGTGTGGTAGATGTTTAAAAAATCCATCTTTTGTTTTGTCTCATTCAGATATAAATGTGAAATTAATGGAGAGAGCAGTACATAGAATTTGGAGTCAGCTGGGTATTTCCTAGAATGGCATTTCTCTTCTTTTGTCTCTGGTGAAGTATGACCATTGCAAATGAATAACTAAGGTAATTATTGCCTATATAATTAAAAGTGTCCAAGGTCAATAACTCCAGTGAAAAACCTGCCAACGTCAGCGGGCCCTTCATATTTGTGTCTGAGCTTGCGTGGATGATGACCTTGCAGCATGAGTGTACGGAGGGGGAGGAAAAACCAAGGACCTCTCAGTGATGCTCTTCTATCAACTTATTCTTATCATTCAAGACACTCAAGTGGATTTCCTTGGACAGAATGATAATAACCTTCTTTGGAAAGGCTTGAGATTCATCTTCAAGGAATCCCTCACATTGGTAAAAGAGCAAAGAGAAGCACAGGGAGAAATCCATGCAGCACTCCATTTACTGCGCACAACATGAATGAAAAAAACTGCTGAAGGATCTGCATCCAAAAGCATTGTATTCCATATTAAAGGAACTGAAAATGCAGGAAAACACTGTAAGGCAGACAACAATAGTGGACAATATGTTTAATTATTGCCAATGAATAAAATAACAATTTGTTATATAAAAAAATGTAACAATAAAGTCAACAAATTAGTCAAAATGTTCAAGAAAGGCACCTTTCCCTTTTTTTAATTTGAATAAGTCCTTGGGAGAGGTTTTAGATTAAAAAAGGAGGAGGGGGTGGGGAGAGTTCAGTATTAGCTGGGCTAATGGAGAAGATATATGATTGACTTAAAGTGAGGATCCTCTCATTGATTTTTTTGTTTTTGCTCGTCTATTTTTTATATATTTTATATATATATTTTTCTATATGACACAATAATGGGCTGAATGGAAAGACCATGAGTCAAAACTGGGAACATAATTTAAGTCTAGGTTTGCTTTGTTCACATAATGTTGTTATTTTTGTGTGCTATTATTGTGCTGGTGAATTAAACAGATGTTGCCCAGAATGTAATGTGGGACATAAATACATATTAAAAATATCTCCACAACACCTCAGACTTCATAATTTTTTAAAGGTTTTAAAAAACCATGGCTTTTCTTCAATACATTTTGGCAAAAAAAGAGAGAAAAAACCTAACAAATGAAGCTCTGCGTTACTATCCAGAGGTGCTTTGTGCATTATCATGCCATTTTCCCCTTCACACTGACTTCACAATCCCAGCTAAAATGACAAACCCCAACCATGTGACAACAAAATGTTATTGAAATTGTGATTTGAATGGTGCACAAAGGCACGCTAATCCAAATGCAGTCACACAATGGCATAGACCCATTTTACACCAGGAGACGCGGAGCTCACTGCACATGCTCAGTGGTAAGCTTTGCACTGTTAGTGGATATGCTTCCCTAGGGTTGTCCATTATTTGAAACCAGAACCAATTTCAGTTCTAATGAGCTTGCAACAATGCCCGGCAGTCAGATTCTGGCACCATGTGGACAAACAAATGCACAAATAAATAAATGAACAAAATTCATGACAGGGATTCACTTGAGGCTAGTCAGTTTAAGGAGCTTTCACTGTTTTTTTCTTAGTTTAATACATTTCAGTGAATAAACAAGAGGGACCGTGAAAAACTCCATAAACATGGCTTTTTTAAAACAAAATAACTGAGCAACTTCCCATTTTCCCATTTGGTTCTTCATGAAGCAACATCCCAGAGTAGCAATTATATTTAGCATTACTTATCATAAATTAATTTCAGCTGAAACAAATAATACAAATATGAATACATAACTAATGTGCAGTTTTGACCCTTGACATAGCTTGAACTTCACCTTTCGCAACCTGATAAAGGAAGCTCAGGGGAGGGACACTAATGATTTGCACATGGTCCAGTTAGTCTTATTCACACTGAATCTACACCTGTGCCTGGATACTGATCTGGACTGCATTCTCCATTTTGAAAATGAATCTTATACTGCATATCTAGACCGCACCCCATGAGTGCAATAGGAGGAAACACTAAAGCATTTTACTTCATTTTGAATTGCCAGCTGAGTTTTTAAATTACTGCTGTGCTGCCTCAACCCACACACAATGAGCTGTGCAGCTGAAGCCTGTACACTCCTCCAGTACCTTATCCATAAGTCAGGGATTACTGTGTACATTAACCACACGGTGCAACAGCAGTGACTGGCATACCTCTACATGATGACACCTGGTAGTCTGCAGGTCGTCTGTATCACATGGAGCAGCACTGAGATGCCTTTGGTAAAGTTCATGAGTCAAAAATGTTTCTTTCTTTCTTTCTTTCTTTCTTTCTTTCTTTCTTTCTTTCTTTCTTTCTTTCTTTCTTTCTTTCTTTCTTTCTTTCTTTCTTTCTTTCTTAATAAAGCCATTTCTTTCTCTCTCTCTGTATAAAACAAGTTCTATAGCTCTGGTCAAATTAAAACAGTGCACATATACAGTACATCTGGGACTTCTTTTGTTGAGCATTATCTACTCCCAAATGGAATGTCTTGTTATTCAGACAAGCTGACACACACAAAGAAAACCTTGTGGTGTTAGCGTTTGTCTGCCAGGAGCGATGTACAGAGAGCAGAGTTTCACCAACCCTTTGGCAGCTTGATTACATTGTAAAGTAAACGATTACTTTGAATGTGTGGGCCATTGTCAATTTAAATCACATACCATAACGCGTGTCTCAGGAACTTGTAAAGGTCTGTGTTCTGCATTCCAATGGGTGGGGGATGCAGGGGTGGTGCAGTACCGGATAAGGTTGGGCGGGAGGGTGGTGCTGGTGAGAGACGACTGGTCATTATTAACTGTGGAACAGACAGCAGAGGGGGCCGAACATAGATGGCTGAGCTCCAGGCCAGCGAAACACAGCGCAGTGGATTAGATTAGCTCCCCCATGGAGAAAGTCACTCAGAGCAGACATGCCACCGGGCTTCATCGTTACCGGCTGTGACAGCACATTAAAAATGACATTTTGCGCATGATCGACTGTGTGACACTGTTTCCACAGTGTGGTCACTAGCTGAGAATACTCAGCGTGTTGCCTTTTTTTCTTTCATTTGGGTGCCATTTACCATTTTTCGGCTGTTTTTTGAAATATGAAAATAACAGAATATGAAAATATGACCATATTTCCTATTTCATCCAAATCCCTGCACAGGGTAAACAATTCTGAGAATATTTCATTTTTTACAATAAATTCCCAACAATATTATTAAAGTAATTTTAAATCAGGTACAGGCACACTTATGTTATTTTGTGAATTGCATCTGGTGAATTGGCTTTAACAACCCACAACAGAAAAAACCTATTCCCACAGCTCTGAGGCGCTGCATATTGAACATAGCTTTCAGCTGCGCATTCTGTTTGCGAGTACAGAGTGAAGTGCTTCAGGCAATGAAAACAATACCCAGAAGTGCTCAAAGACATCCCTGCTTTTATGCCTGGGCTTTACTGAGTCTCAGAGGAGGCCCGGAGCCCTTATACAAGTGTCATTGCACTGTTTATATTTAATTAATATGAATCATGATCATGCTGTGACTGGACATATGGATTTTTTTCTTCTTTCTTTCTTCTTTTCTGACACATTTGTCAGCTGTGTCTCTTCATTGTGTCAACAGCTTGTCACCAGCTTTAAAGAGGATGTAACAGGTTCTTTATAGGCTACAGAACTGCTGGCGTATCAGGCTAAGGAACATGAAGTATGAAACACGTAAATCATTTTCTGTGCTGGAGTTCTGATGAGGTAAATGATTGACTGTTTCCTGATCACTCGAGAGCAAATTATTTATTCTGTTATATTATTCTGTGATTCTGAGAAGCAGAGGACAGTCTTTCTCTCTCACACTATTAGAGTCTGTTTCAGGTTCTGTCAGACACAAAGCAAATGGGTCCTGAGGGGCTCAGCCAGTAAAGGAAGGCCTGGAGCACAGGGTGGGCCCTGTTGCTTATTTTTTTTTATCAATTTACATGAATTGCATTATTAATGTTAGATTGTTAATTAATAATAGATAACTAAGAAGAGTAATGAAGCTGGATGACTAGTCTGAGCAGCACTGTATTATTTTTATTATTATTATTATTATTGTTGTTGTTGTTGTTGTTGTTGTTTAAACATACATCAAAAAGTGACTCATATAGGCTGCCTGTTGTCATTGACAGATGTGCACTAGGTTTTGCACAATGTGTGGTGAAGTGCAGGAACAAGGATAATGGTGTGTGAATGGTGGAAAAGCATAGGTACACAAGCGATAGGTGAGCATAAACAACACGGGAAATTTAAATGCAAATACCATTTAAAATATGCAACAATATAATACTCCATTTGGTGAACATCAAAAGGAAATTGCTGTGGAGGATGGTTTGTCGAACTCTTGAGAAACGCTGTCAGAATGAAATTATTTCCATGGTTGATCTTTCTGGGTAAGGAGGTGGAGTTTCTGTTCACACATGTGAATGATACATTAAAGCAATTACTTCTTAATATAATTCAATTTTTTTCTGGTTTATGTTTTTCACATCAATTGTATAAAAATCAAGGAACAAAAAGTGATGCATTTTACAGGAAAACGAACCAGTCTTTTTGTTGCTGCTGCTGTTGCTTTTTACTCACATGAGAACAAAGTGCACAGAAAACAAGCTCAGATGCTTTTTAACCATGCCACGTGACATTACTGAGAATATCTTCACTGTGACTGATGGCGCTTTCTTGGGCCAGAAATCCCTTCTCTCAGCAAAAACAAGTACTTACATCATATTACAGATCAGGCCTGGTCGGCTGTGCACTCTCTGTACAGTGGCAGGGTCCCATATGGCCAGCATGTCACTGACAGTACTAGCATAATCTCTACAGCTAACAAAGAGAAGCTTGAGCTTTCAAAGACTCACAGTCTTTTCTCATTGATGTCCTATATACAAACCAGATTTTTAGCTCCAGCATCACTTCTTTCCTTCCTTTGTACTTTGTAAGTTCCGGGTGTGTCTTTGTTGTTATACTTGCTGTGGGGGCTTCATAAATACTCATAATGAACAACTAAATCAAATTCATGAATCAACAGAAGTTTTAATGCTAAGAATGTATTTGCATTCTTGTTTCTTTTTGCTTAGTATCCACACAAGTTCTCGGATGTGCATACGTCTGTTAAATTCAGAATACAGAAATCTCTGCATAATACAGAATCTATGGTCAGCTGTTCTGTCGGTTGTAACTAGAGTAATGTGGAATGGGAAACTCTGTGATATCATGAATATCCGAACAGTGGTATCCTTACAGAGTCAGAAAAGTTGGTCTATAAGAGAGTTTCAACACCCATACCCCAAACCTCTGAACCCAGCCTAGACCAGTAGGACAGTAACCAGTATTTATTAACTTAGGGTAGCCTTAACCTAAACCTAATATACTAACATTTCCCAAACAGATGCAAAAGTATACACATAACCAATTATTAAAACATGTTCAAGTGTATGTATGACCTAGCATAGATTGCACATAACCACAATATATTCAGCATTACTTTAACAATGGCAAAATGAATTTCATTCATCATTCATTTGTACGAAATGAATGTTACGAGTATAAAACAAAGGAAATGCTCCGCAGGACCATTTGTACTTTAAAAAAAAGAAAATTATTGAATCATGCTCTGATGATGGTAAGTTGACTGTAAGGATGGTGTTAATAAATGAGTGACTCTTTGAAAGTTTTCAGACTGCAAGAATATACTTTATATTAAAATCATTACATTTGTTACGCACTTGAATATACCTCCTGAATATGTTAGCATCAACACAGTTCTTCTCTTAAGAGCAGAACACATTGATGAGCTCAGATTACTGATAACATGTGGTGGCACCACCCATCCATGATACCTCATTGATGAGTGACTTTTCAAAACTGTTTGATCCCTGATGAACCATATGGGAATTTGCTGTCAAGCCACAGAGTCCAGTTCAGATGCCTCCACAGAGTTGAGATTCAAACTTTTGGCTGTTGTATTTTATTTTGAGTTGTGGTAATGTTACTCAAAGGAAATCATGGACAATTAAATTTATAATGATAACAAAAGGGTGAGAAGAAGCAAGATTCACCTATTTTTTTCCACACAAAAACCATGTCTCCATGCACAAGTTCCATGTTATGCATCCTAAAGCCTTGATCTCAAAAGAGGGCTGGCTGGAGATCGTTGATTCTGTGGTACATATGCCTGCCATGGACACGAGTATTCTTCAGTCCTTGAGCAAGCAGGTCTGAAGGAAACAAGTCAGGGCAGAAGGATGGGTGTGTGTGTGGGTGTGGGCCGGTAGCAGGTTGGGGGATACACACACATTGGGAGCTTTTGTTATTCAGAGTGAGCAAAAATGTTTAGAAATTCATGAGTGCTCTGTGGTATCGGTTCCCCCACTGCGACGACGGCAGCTGCTACATGCCACCAGAAGGGAATGACATTTCCAGAAACATAAACGGATAAATTGAAATTGTTTTGCTCAGTGTACCTTTCGGATTTTCAAAGAGCACATCCTGGGTCTCATTTCGGCTTTGTGCAAAGGGCAAAATGAGGGAGACTATTAAGCTGGATAGTGTGTGTGTGTGTGTGTGTGTGTGTGTGTATATATATATACATATATACATTTTTTTTTTCTTTTCTGAAAATTGTTGATTGCCAGATAGGAAGCCAGATGAAAAGTAGTTTGATTATGAGCCACAATAATAAGAGCACTCTTAAAACAAAGGAAAGGTCACCTAGAAAATTTCCAATACATGATGTTATTTTACTTTCCCCAACCCATAGCCCTGTACAGCTGTTTGATTCGGCTGAATTCATTGATTGTGTATGTAACTGTCTCGCAGAGAAGTGCTTGAAAACAGTGACCTTTTTACAATGAGACTGAACCTCCACAGCAAGACCTGCTGGAATTCTTTAATGCTGTCCGACCATATTTGATGGCTTCACCTCTGCTGATTCCTTTAATGCAGCATTGAACACATAAGAACGCCTGTCTTTGTTTCTCACCATGAAATCTTCATTTCAAATCATGCAGTCTTCACAGCCTAATGCTGCATTTCATAGGATGGATAGCTAATTTATGTAAATTGACTCAGGAGATGTATAATGTATTCCACAGTGCCAGAATAGAGCAAACGCGAGAATAGATTTTACACACACAGACACACAGACACACACGCGTGCACACACACACACACACACACACACACACACACACACACACGCACACACACACACACACACATGCAAACATATATAGATGAGCAGGCCCATCCTCTGTAAGGCATGCAGCTTCCCATCACGCTCTTTCTGTCACACACACTCACTTACTCAATGCTGTTAAACCACCTGTAGCCCTGTAAACAAAGGAAGGGGGAGGAAGGAGAGAATGGGGGCTCTGACATATAACTTAGGACTTCAGGGAAAAGGGATAACACTCAATAATCACTGTAAATGAAGGGTTCACACACTCTTAATGAAAATGATAGCTTGCAGCTGAGTGGTGAGCCAGTACAAAGAATAGCTGGACGAGGAGGAGTGATTTATTTAGATATTAGCGTATGTGGTGAAAACTGTGGTTGATGATAGTGGCTTGTCAAGCAGGGCAGCGAGTGGCTGGTGGAATTGCTTAATTTGCCAAGTGTTTTGTGAAGTGCCAAGGGACAGCAGATAGAGTGGGAAACTTTCAAAGTAGGAAAAAGGGTGGGATAATGACATTGAGAGATTGAAGATTTTATTTAAATAAAGGAAGTTGGACAGACGATTACTTACGTCTCCCGGGCTGAGAAACATCACAGAAAAATCAAATTAAAACCCTGTCCTGGGATGAAAAACACAAAAACCCTGATAAAATATGGCTTTTCTGAATAAAAAAAAGATGACAACTAAGTCAATTTCCTAAGCAGCAAAATGTGAAATACCATAATGCAAGGGGTGGAACAGCTCCCTGACTCCTCTCAAAGGTAAGTAGTAAAATAAAATCTCAAAACAATAGCTCTTTGCCTGGAAATGTTGCCTTTATACACGTGAAACTTACATTGTGTAATTAACGGGAAGGTATTTATACACTTCCCGGAGTGGATCCTCCAGAGTAACTCACAATGAGGTAGAGCAGAAGTGTATTCACCTGATAAACATGAGCTACAGTGCTAGACCTGAATAGCAACATTACCAGACAATTCAAAGCTGTGAGATCTTGCCCAGAGTTTATTTTCACAACTAAAAGTCTTTGTTGGTAGAGTAGTTGCAATTTTGCCCTGGAATTAGTTTGACTAATCCTTTTTAAACAAAGTTTCTGATAGGAGCTTTAGATCTGAGAAATAGCTTAGGGGAGAGAAAAAAATCCAAATTATGTTGTTATCTTTTCTCTATTTAATCACCTCTGGCAGATAATCTTGGCAGAAAATATGTTCTGATAACCTAATTTGAAAGAACATAATAACATCTTATCTCCTTGCTATGTTAATAAGTAATAATTTGTTCAGCTGTTTTTAAATTGGGATGTTAATTTGTCTAAATATGAGTTGATTAGCCAATCTGTTTAGTTGCATTTCCGCATTTAGGTAAAAGCCATTAATGCAAAATAGACAATGGCTGATGAAATGGGCATTTCTGTGTTTTTCTGTCGCTGTTCTGTGTATTGTATTTGCTTGTGGTTGTGCTGGCAGATTTCTTGTTGATGGTTTTGTTCTTGCTGGTGGTGGAGTTGTAACTGTTGCTTATGCTGGTATTGCTGTGGATAAGTTTTACTTCTCTTGCTGTTGGCGGGTGTTGTGAGAGCACTGATCCATACTTGTAAACATTTACTACAGCCAAGCAGCCAAGCATCTGAGTGAACCAGCATTTACAGTATACACTGTGAAATGGTCGGTGTTGAATAGGCTCTAATAAAGTACATTTTACTCAGTACATATGGTCCCTATTGTTCTCATCCAAGGTCTGATAAATTAACACTACATTTTATTTTGTATCGGCACCATATATTGTAACAGCATAGATTAACAATAAAATTACAGTACAGTCCAAGTACAGCCAGAAATGAGACAGCAATTCAAGCCTTGAAATTTGTTGGGCATTTCAGTTAAACTTGAGTATATGTTCCACTGGCAGCATATCATAAGTACAAAGGAGAATTTCTTGTATATCTTGACTTCATTTAGCCATTTTTTTCTAGTATGGAACAACAAGACATCCTTAAAAATGAGATGGTCACAAATGTGTTTTTTTTTTTTTGATTATTTAAATTGTTATTTGCTTCAATCACAAGGGATTATCACCCAAAGGGATTATCTATGAGAGTTCAGGTAGATGATGTCTCTCTCAATAAAACAGAAGTTCAGAATGGCTTTAAGGGTGAGGGATGGCATGCAATTGATTAACTGTGACCTTTCCAGCAACAACCCCCCCCCAGACTTCCTCCCAAACATCCCAAAAACAACCTTACAGCCCGAACATAACCAGCCCTAGAGCTTTGATCCTACACTCAACGTCTAGCAGTCTAATCTCACACACTCACACACACATACACAACCTAGTTTCATTGGGTAAATACACCAGTCCTGCAGGCTAGAGTGCTGTGTGCTTTAAGGTAGAGAGCACATGTTTCGCATTCAGTTGATAAATAAATCATTGCCAAGCTGATGATCTCTCCATCTCAAGCTGTTACTATGATGTGAATACACTGGAATGGAATGGGGTCCCAACCCACATCCACCCCCCGCTCCCCATACCCCCACCCCTCTTCCTTATCTAGAAAGTAATACATGCTGCAATTCTTGATCAATTTTCCAGGCATTTTCCCTTTTTCATTTGCTTTTACTTTTGGATTACTTTAAAACACTTCTGAGTAATAATAGGTATTTCAGACAGAATGCAAATACATCCCATTGCCTCTTACCCTGCCTTACAATCAAAATCAGAAGAGCTCTATTGGTATAACAAAGCAATGAGGCAAGGTTGCTCCATTTGATTATGTGGACATGAATGACCAGTCTCAGTCTAGTTTAAAAACATTACATTTCTTGCCAAATTCTTGAAAAGATAACAGCTTAAAAGTCTGATGGATGGTGATTTTTGTCCTTGTCTACAATTAGGTTCACTGAAAAAATATGTAGCTAGCTAAACTGTATGTACATAACTTGTCAGAACTTGTCAAAAATATTTGGTTGCTAGAAACTGTGGATCATGTATCTGCTTGACAGTAAAGACTGTCTATCTTTTCCTTAGCTTCAACATTCCTTGATCTGATCTTTGCATCAACTTAAATGGCTCTTATTCACTATGTATGTGAAATGTCAGTTTGTAGCAGGGATCACAGTAGAATTCCAAAACCATTGTTTTATCCTGCAAGAAAGACTACCCAATTTTAGTACTTGCACATTTTCGTCTACATAAGGCTCACTGCAAAAATCCAAAAATGTCTACCATCTGTATGAGTAACAGTTTGAATATGTTTTAACACAAATGTTTTGCTGGAGTTTTGCGTTCTGGATTAACATACTTTCACATGTAAAATGATCTCCCATGGCTTAATGTAGTGAGTAATGGTGGAGTGGGCCAAATGTCTTTCTTCTGTTAAATGGAGAAGGAATTCTAAATTAATTTATAACTATAATCTGGATTTTAAACCATATCAGTTATGATTTATGTCATTGCTGTAAACTGGAAATATTAAACGGAAAGCCACAGCCATTATGAGTTTCTTTACCAAAAAGGAGTTGGATGGGAAGCAGAAAATGCAATGGAACCCTGTAATAACCTAAGATTTCATACAGAAACATTCACCTCTGGTCAATGAAAACCTTGAAAACTGTTAAATATTTTCCTCTGTTAACATCAATAATCTTGAAAAGCTCCTTTTAGCACTCTTTTAAATGATGAAGATATAATCTGGCTCTAAATAACTAAAGAGAAAAATGAAAACAGACAGCTCAATTTCCTTTAGCCTGTTATTGCTCAATGTGTTTGCATTATTACGGTCATAGGTTTGGAGTTTAAACATAAGGGAATGTCTGGTCGTCTGACACCTGCCAAGAGGATGCGATTACAGTCCTGTCTGCAGATACAGCACATTAGCACTGTCCCCTCTGTGGAACTGAATGGAATTTCAGTGGAGAGAGTGAAGCTTAATCGCAGAATGTGGAAACAATCCTAGAATTAATAAGTTTCATCTTATTGTAGCTGAACTGATTCATTCATATGAATTGAGTCAGATTTACTCCTCTGATATGAGAATATGCAAAAATAGTGCCCAGAAATATATTTATATTCAAATCAAATTTACCTTTGACACTAAGTCATTTTTGACAGACATTTTGACCATATGAAATGCTGTAACAGAACTGCAGTGTTGATGCTGCCCATCACCCTCAAAATATTTAAAAATATGATATTTAGATGACAATTAATTAAGCGTACAACAGTAGTGCCTTTCCTCAAAAAATAAACTGCAAAGGTTGTAGGGAATGGAACCTGCAAATTTGTTGTTACAAGTCCAGCCATGACCATTATACTACACTATTATCAATGCCATCAGGGGTATCATGATGTTCTTAACTTATTCAATAATTTGTTGAAACCTTGCCCTTCTGACATTTTGAACTTGATTGTAAATTATCATGGTTACTTTTATTCTTATCACTTAAAACATCATGTGCTGTAAGGGGTCCACCTGCTAACTGGATAGTGAAACAAGTCATTTGCATAACCTGTCTTGTCATAAAAGTATACTTTCAGTTTTATCCTTTTGAGAGTGTGGCCTGTTGAAAAGACATTACGTGTTCGTTCTGAAATCTCTCTTAATTCCCTGATTGTGGTGGCCAGCGCCTCTCGCGGAAACAGGAACATTTTGTGCAAGGTTTCGTCTGTCCTCATAACTACTGTTTTTAATGGCTTTCATGCTCTGTTACTTCACCAATCAATTGTTCTCGAAATCTAATATCAATAACTCTGTGAGTCACACTTACTGCGGATGACTCAGTCTTTCTCTGCTCACCACTGTGCTTCAGCTGAGACAGTAACACAGTGGATCCAGTGAGATCCGTATGCATCACTTTTCTGACATGTGGCATAATCAGGGGGTGTTTTATTCCACCCAGCTCAATGCAGACATAATGAGAAACCTTTTGGGTATTTGACGATATGCATCACTAAGCTACGTTTCATTTACATTCAGCATCATACTTTAAAGCTTAAAAACTATGGATGACGGCACTTCTGTCTATCTATGGAATACCCAATACCCCTTTCTCTTTGTCTGATTCAGACCCCTACCCCATCCTCCCGATAACAGCTTTAGCTATTGAAGGTGGCATGTTCTATATTTACTGTACAAATACAGTTAGCCAGTTTGTTTAACACTGAGACAGAAGTTTAGAAGTTTTCATGAAAATTAAATTCCGGTCAACATCTTTGGTAAATTATAGTACTTCACATGATTTATTTGATCTGTACATACAGTACTCCACCAAGGTTTGAGCATAAGCAGCCATTTGGTGCTTCTAATTAACTTTCTTCGCAGTGCAGCTGACTATGTAACCAACAGAAGGGTTACCAAATGATATGGGGTTACATGTCCCAGCCTATTGTAATAAAAGTCAGTTTAAATTCACAAAGCAATGCAAGTTCCATTGCATTGTGGAACGTGCACATAATAAATACATTGTCAGGACCTGGAGGCAGATATATGAAAATGTGTGAGAATAAAAGGACGTCTCAGACCATAATTCACCGGCATAGCTGTTCTAAGTTGTATAGCTGTTCTAAGATGTAAGATAGCCTGCAAACCCAGGGGGTGCAGTGTGTTACTCAGACTGGCAGTAATTGCTTTCATCTGCAATGTATACGAGCTGCAGTGATCACAGACACTAGGCAAATCATAACAACACAGCTACTACTTTTGCTCTTGAAGATTCTTTTCAGGTATTTGGAAATGTAATTGTCACAAAACAACAAGGATTATATTGTATCTCATTTGGTAAAGAAGACAGGATCATTTTCTTTATACTGTGGGCCCTTTTGAATCTAATCACAGGCAAGAAATAATAACAATGAAACCTCAACATGCAAATTATCAGTCAATCACATTGCATTACAGGCAATTTAACGGTTGTTGCTATAGTTTCCTAAAGCAGGGAAACCCCAAAGCTCTTACCAAATAATTAAGTCAGTTTTTCCCTTTCATATGAATGTTTATTAAAGTGGAGATATCATAAAAATAAAATGTCAGGGTGTTATTTTCTTACACAGGAGACACTGGGAAGCCTGTGGAATAGGGGATTCAGATGTCTGAGGCTCTTTTTCTTCATCTGTAGTTCAGAATATCTTATCTATTTACTTAATCATCTGCCTAACCTATCCTCAGTCCATTCACATGAGTCGAACTGTTTAATTACAGTTGCATATTGGAGACTACATGATATTTTCATCAAGAAGAAAGTCTATGGTGGAAGCATTGAAATCAGAGCCACCATTAGACTTCTTACAAGTCTCTTCAGGTCCATTTGCATCTTATTTCAGGAAAGAATGGACTCAAGTTCCCAGAATGCATAAATTAGATTTTTTTTTTTCATGTAGAGGAGACCAGCAGAGTTTGAACGGATCCTTTTTAACAGTGTTCTGAACAAAAAACAACATCCCAGCAGCTCATTTAAGAGGGAGCCTGGATTAGAGACTAAATAAAATAAAACTTTGCTGGAAACACAGAGGCACCATGTTAGGCTGTGTAAGAAAGATCCACAATTCATTTTATCTCTACTGAAGTGCTTGTTTTTATTTCTCTCTGACATTGTTTCTCTTTTGCTAAGAAAACAATCAGGTAGTTATGTAGACCTTGCGGCCGCAGCGTGCTGGGAGCATTTCAAAGATTTCAAATGTTTCACATTCCAAAAGATCTTCTGAAATGTAGAGAATTGTTGAATTGAGGCAGTGAGATACTAGGAGAATGCATGCAGGGGTGTCAGGGATAGGTGGGTGGAGGCTGTGGTGGTGGCCCACACTGAGATCTTGCCCATCATGCTCTTATTCCACGACTGCGTGACGGGTTCGAGCAGTGTGACGCTGCATCAAAGACGGCCCGGTACAAAGGCTCTGGGTGGAGGAGGGGCGGGAGGGGGGAAGGCAAACACACAGCTCCTCCGAACAGGTATCTGCTCCATGCAGAATGTGTGCCATGACTGTGCACCATATGATTAGAGCTGTACAGCCAGGCACGCATGAATAATTCATCCCTAAGGAGCTGCATCGCGAAGGGGCACCCTTCTTGTCCACAGCGACCTGCCGCTCTGAGAGACACTTGTTCCGCATGGCGGATCACTGTGGATCCAGCGTGTTGTGGCTCAGTGAGGGGACGTGTCATCGAACCCCCTGATACACCACTCGGGCCCTGCCCACCTCTGACCCCATACCCAGTGCATTTAGCAGGAACCTGCCGGCATCACAGCCACGGTATCTCAGGATGAATAAATACTAGAATTAGCACTGCGGTCACTCCCTGTTTACATTACCATGAGGAGGCTCTTACAACCCCTCTGCCTGCAGCAGAGGCTGAGGGTTTAAAGAGCGAAGAAAACACTGGGATGGATGGCTTCTCTCCCCAGTGCAAAGAGGACCACGTGCTCCGTCTCAAAGGTTGAGTCTGAATAACAGAGCACTGTGCTGTGAAAAGCAGTGAGAGACATCCCTTCAGAAAAAGTACTTACAATCTGAAATCTGCATTTGTGTATTACACACACACACACACACACACACACACACACACACAGCCCACTTTGTTATTTATACTGTTTCTAAACACAAGACCACCATTTGAAAAAAACTAATTTGAAAGGACTCACATTCAGAAGAAACTAAATCTCTGCTAAAATGTCAAATAACAAGACTATACTGCTATATTATGAGAGCTGCAGGGACAGGGTGAGAGGGACAGGAATAGATGGACCACAACACAGCACAAAGCACAATATGTACCTCCATGAACCAGCCTCAACTGAAATGTAACAATTAAAGCCTCACAAAACTGTTATTTATTTTTGGTCTTAAATTCACAAACCACTGGAAATCAAGGCCAGTGTGAAATAATGCATACCCTGGAGCATATCACCTGGATTCCTAAGGAGTAGAAGAAAGGAAAACAGTCTGATGTGCCATCTCTCACTCTTTTTGCTACACCAGGCCAGGTCTATCTGTTAAACATGGAGGTTGATGGGCTCTGTGATGGGAAGCCATGTTGAGAGACTCCTCAGATCTGTAATCTGAGCATTTTTGGTTTTGTGAAAAGGTGCCTTAGCAGATGGGGTAGATGAAGTTGGCTGGGTGTGCGCATCACTAAGCAAAAGCAGGTGACAGTCAGTTGTGTCATACCATGACATTGACCACTCTGGACAGACTACTACCTGCAGTCTGGCAGCTCCAACTGCGCGTGAGCTGATCTCCTCCAGAGCAATGGCTATGTGGCTCAGCTCGTGGCCTGTGGAGAGTCAAGTGGGTGAATGCTGGGACACGATGCCTGATTATCAGCAGTCTCTCAAACTGACGGAGGCCACAGTGCTGAAGCCTGTTTAAAAATGTAAGTATGCATGTTAATTTAGTTAATTTAAAGGAGACACACAATCTATTTCATATATACTATGAGTGATTTGTATTTCAGGCATGGAAGTAATTTTTAACTGCACAGAACATGACATTTGTCCTCAGTTTTTGAAAAGGAAAACAAAACAAAACAGTAGCTGTTACACATGAAGTCTTCCCATGGGAAAAGAAAAAGGAAGAGTAACCCGGTCACCCTTGGAAATACTGGTTGTGTCTGTTCTTATACTTTAAAACACAAAAAGACAAATAAACCTTGGGGGCCTCTCCTGGCATTTGCGCCTGTGCTGTAGATGCCGAGGCTGTTGTTTCCTTCCGCTTGTCCGGTGTCAGACTTGTGTGGAATGTTTTCCGCTTAAGATTTTTTCTGAGGTGAGTCTGATGTCCACTGTGGGGTGACCTCTATGCTCCTCTGCTCTGCACTTCTTTAGACCATGTTTGCCCCCCTCCTTCTCCCTTCTCTTTTGATTTTAACAGTACAACTGTAGCAAGTGAAATCATGGTTTAGCCATGAATAACAGGATATATAGAAATATCATTGGACTATGGAATTTTGACTGAATATGGCATACTTTTTTGAAAAGGGTAGTGCCTTTTTTGTTGTTGTATGTACTATTTTTACTAATATTTTGATAAGTAAAGAAATATTTATAACTGTAATTGCTGCTGTAATTACTCTGGCAATAAGAGCTTGTTGCTCTGTAACTGCAATGTAGGTAACCAGTAATAAGCAGAGGCAATGTTATTTATTTCACATGTGAAATGAGTCCAAATCAGTTGCATTTCAGCACCTTCTACGTTATCTACCATTGTTGCACATGGGCATAAAATCTACATTTTACAGTGTAGCAACATTTGTATGTACACAGGATGAAATAATATGTGTCAGAGCAGGCCTTGTGCCTCATACTTAATTATACATGTAAATAAGAGCACTATTGACTTTTTACTGTACCTACATTGCAATTAACCATTATTGACCTTCAAAATTAAATTTTTTACATTTTTTTCCTTTTTACATCCCAATTTGAAACGGCCATTTCTATTTATAAGCCTATCAATATAATACTTGTCACTGTAATGACGGGCATGCCCCCTCTTTCAAAGAGCGTACTGCCAGCCGCCTCGTCTCCTCACTCAGCAGTCCACCACCTGACTTGCACCTTAGGGGCTGTTCTTTCACGAAGAGGGCGGTGGAAACTCTGCCAGCTGAAACCATAGCAACAGCATGGCCAATTATTCACTGTCCTGAGGGACTTGTGGCCAAGTCAGCATTGGGGCAGTCAGGACTGGAGAGTGGACTGTGGGGCCCACAGATGGACCTGCCAACTGGGAGTTCCTGACGTCAAAAACACCTCCCCTACCTCCCCCGCTCTTTTACCTCCCAGCTTTTAATTTAGAGAAGCAAGCGACTTGTAATTAGTCCCATTTAAAGGTGCCCCTTAGCCAACTTTTCAAAGGGAGGCACATTCACTTGGTGCACATAGATACACAGAGAGCTAGCCACAGCTGCAGTGAATTCACCCAACCAAGAGGCTGTCTAAGCAACTTTACTCTTTAATTGAACATTGCTGTATATATTAATCATCAAAACACACACTGAGAAATCAGCCTCCGGTATTCCCAGCCCGGCTCATTTGCGGACAGTTTCTGCATCCAGGAAAGCACTGTAATATTGAGTGAAACAATGAGGAACGGGTTTATTATAACAGTGGGGAGGAGGGGTGGGGGGGTGAAGAACCAATGAAGAGTGTGGCATAAATGATATAATACAATTTTGCCAGCAGCAGTCTTTCATTTTCTTACTGCTGTATAAACTGCTGCTGCACAAACACCTCCCCTTGAAGTCCTGCATTGTAATTTCCAATTAAAGGGAGTCTCAAAGCAGGAATGTCCTGTAAAACATATTGTATCACAAACAGTTTAACAATACAATGTACTTTAACGTTTTACAATGGTCTGGGTTTTAGATGCGCAGAGTAATTCAGTCTGCAGAATTATGAAACTATTCACAGTAAAGGAATGTTTTGCTTTTCTTTCCAGTCTGTTTTTAGTCAAGATAAACACTTGCAGAACATATGTATTCCTGACCTTCTTTAGCAATAGTGCTCAACCAATTTAGTCAGAAACCAAAATATAGAATTTGTGTTTTTATCATTATCATGTGATTTTGTGCCTACACTATCGTTACATGGAAAGGGTGGTGTGCAGGAAATACAGCACTGCACTGGTGTTACATCAAACAGGCAGATCAAGGGAGAGAAGCAAATATTTAACAAAGGAGTCATTTCAATTTCCCTGTAATTCTGCAGTAATTAACTCACTCTGTGCTTAATTTGCGTCTGTCTCTGGTTCCCCGTGCCATTTAACCGTTCCTATGAATCACCTTAAAAGAGTGTCGGCTTTCACATCAGATCCTCAGGCCCTGGATGGGAAAGCTGGCTCTGAGTGACGTGAATGCTCCAGAACCAGGCCAGCACCCCCTATGGGTGACCCCCTGCAGTGCGCTAGAGCTGTAGTAAGCACTGCTGGGAGGGCTGACTGAAGTACTCTGTGTCTGCACACAGAAGCAGATCAGAGGACTCACAGCTCTGGCTGTGATCAGTCAGTGGAATCACAGATTCCATAAATTCACCAGGTGCTCATTTCTTTGCTGTTAGCATTGGACACTCTCCCTCCTCACTGTTGAAGCTGACACAAACTGAACCAATGCATTGAGATGTTGCATGTAGGTGCATTTGTTGATGACTATTCTGGTTGTATTGTTCAGGGCTGTGGGACGGAATTGTACATACCCTGCTGTGCAAAATACAATTATGCATCATTCAACTGTAATGCATTACATGGAAATGAAGGACTAGATTCACTGAAATGCACTTACTCTCTTAAATTCATATGCAGTTCAATTAAAACAGATTTTAGGTCTTTAGAGCCTTATGTTATTCAATCAAAACTGTTTTTACGGGCATATGCTAACAATGTTTGAAATGAAAAGAGCCTATGTTGAATTACATATTTGCTTGTCTCCAACAAAATATAACATACTCAAAGGAAATTGTGTTAGAATGCAAAGTCTCCTCTGATTCAATTGCTTGTGCCCTTAAAAAGCCTAACTGACTCTAGTGGTAAGGTTTTTTATTAAATGTAAAAGCAGCTTTATGAAAACTGACATCCACCAGATTAACTAACGATATACCCAAAAGTGAATACATCTACCCAGTCTGTTCAACATCACAGAACCCCCCATTCCTGCTTCCCTTTGGCTCATTCAATTCAGCCAGGACTGGCAATGAATACAGCAGCCCTCTTAAGCCTTACATGCTCCACAACCAGCCAATCAGAACCTGCAAAAACCCTGGTCAAGGGTTCTCCACACAGCGATGGGGTCCTTAATCCTCGGTCCTCGGCCAGATCAGAGAGGATCCATGCCAGCTCTGTCACTCCCCCCTCCCCAGGCCCTTACACACCCACACAGGGTAGGCCCTCCACTGCTTCTCAGCCTCATCTCACACCCGTTCTGAGATGACATCCACAGCTCACTTCAAAGGCAGAACGCGACCCCGCAACCCTGCAGCCCCGCGCTCACAGCGTGGCATGCCAAGCACCGTGCTTATTAATAACGATGATGGGAGAGGGCCCCCGCCTTGCACATTACTGATGAGGCTCTCTCATGCACCTGCACGGCCATCGCTGCTCAACAGCGAACCGCTCAGCAAAAAACACAGTCGAACAGGCGTAAACAAGCCTGAGGGAATGGGGCCCCACACTACAAAGGCTGTTAACCATAAGTGACAAATTAGAACAGGTAATGTCATTGTTTTTGTATTGTCACACAAAATCTAAAGTTTGACAACTGTGCTGTATAATGTGTGCGCCATTCAGTGAGCGAAAGATACAATAAAAGCTGGCGCATAGTTGGTATACATGAGAATAAGACAGAAACCATAAAGCTTTCTGCAGTCACTGTGTTCAGGAAATGAACCACCTGTGTGAATAAAATCAAACATATATTTACTGCTGATTTTAATCTCCCACCCAGTGTGCAGTTTTCTTTTCTGTATTTTATTGAAACAATGAAATGAAGCTGAAACACGTCCTGATGTTTAATTAGCATTAATGTATGCTGTTCCTTTTGTGCCTGTAATTCACGAGGGACATTGTTGCAGCTAAAAGTAACCTGCCCTCCTGTGTATTAACAGAAGCCGAGCTCCCGAAAGAACATCCTACTGCAAGTCATTTCATTACCTTTTATTTCCCCCCAGATTTTAATTAGTTGTTTTAACTTGACTCACGCAGCCAGACACACGGGTCAATTAGGTAAGCTAATTAATCACTCAAATAAGTGGAAAGCTTTTGCCACCCATTTTAATTACAGGCTGTCATTGGCTCCTTAGGTCACATATTTGAATTGTTTACCCTTTGCCTGTCGAGCTCATGAAATATTTGGCATCTGATAGCGTCTGGCTGCAGCACATTTAGCTAATAAAACAGAATGAACATTAGAGGACATTATGCAGACTCTTTAGGAATCACTTAAACAATCTCTGACTGCAGAGAAGGTGGGGTAAATTATGTTTTAAAAAATGCCAGTGTCGGCAGCAGATGTTCTAGGAATAAACTATTTCATTGGTTTGATTCTGTTCACACAACGATGGTGCTAAATCATTAACAATGATGGTGATTAGAAATTGCTGAAATTGATCGATGTGAATGTATGCAAAATCAGGGCACGGAAACGGCCTTCAGGGAGGAAAGCTAAATGCTGAATACGAGCAGTGGTATTGTTGCGGTTTATTGATTCACCAGACACAAATGCACAAGGAGGAAAAACAAGCAGATTACCATGCCAATCAAACCTAAAGAGGATTCATCGGCAGGAGCACGGGAGTATTTAAATCAGCTCCAGACAAATGAAGCAACCTCATCCCTGTCACACAAATGCCGCTAATGCAACCTTCATATGCGCTGACACCCACAACATGAGTAAATATAAGTGTTACAGAGATGATCTATCATGATATTGAATCAATGAGGTAAGGATTTCTCTCTACCTCTGTCTGTCTCCAGTCCTGCCCTGTATGTGATGTAGCTCAGGAAATAAAAGAGAATCAAATCAAACCAAATCCAAAATACCTCTCATCGCCCCATAATGTGCAGCTCGTACAAAGCCCTGAATCCTGCATAATGCAGAGCACACACAAGAGCAAACATTTGCATTTGTGTGAGTACTGATGTGGTGCTCCTAGAGGAATTTGCAATACATCATTTCATCATTTTGGCTCATTGTTTCAGAGTGTGTTCTGAATCTTCATACCCAGATTCTCTAGATTTGCCTGTGCATTATTTGCTCGACACTGGGGCTCCGGGAGGTTTGCTTGTGCGTTATTGTCTGTGACACTGGGGCTCCTATACAGTTAGGGGCTCCCCAAATGTCATTCTTTCAAGACCACACTGATTAAATGATTAATAATGATGCATACTTAATATTAAATCTTTCATTTGTTTTTAAATTACATATTTGCAAGTGTATATTTGATGGAATTTGTGCAGATAGCCGTGATCAAAGCTGGAAAGCTGGAAAGCTTTCAAAGCTGGATCCAGGACCCCACGCAAAGAGATAATTTTAATAAATCACCATTTTGCCAAATAATAATTATACCACCACATCCTACGCCAAGACACCTATCAAAATGAACAGATCCATTGAATCAAAATGGTGTTTTTTTGCATATTCTGTTTCATAACATTTTTGTTAATGCTCATGGTGACTCATCCCATATGTGATTGGTTGATGAATGTAATAGCACAAAGCAGTAACAATGGGTGACAGTTCTGTTCTATGCACAGCGTGTTTTACATGGCCTTTTAAGTCTGTTTTAGATGCAGGCTCTTTTTTGCATTCCTCCCTTTGGGGATGGGTACGTGACTGTATCAGTCGCACCTCTTTACGCTCAACACCCTTTGGCACCATGGAAACAGTAGCTTTCTACGCATCTACAAGAGCCAATAAAATTCTGCATATGCTCCAGTTTCTTATCCAGTGCCGAAAAATGGCTCCACTGGCCCTGTTCCTCCATCACTCAGCCTAAACCTCCTCCAGGAACAGAGGGATCGGCCCCCTCCATGGTCCTAAAGCTGCAGGTAGGAACCTGTGACAACGACAGAGGGATTGTGGGTAGGGTCCGATCAAGGCAATGACAGATGGTGGATCCCCTAGCCAACGTGCCTCCTCTGTGACACGTAGAGTCACACCCCTCGCTGCATGGTTAATCAGGGAGCTCATACGTAATTCCATCCCTCATCACGTCCTTCTTTTCCTCTATGGTAGGCAAGGCAGCTTGCTTACAGCTGCAAACATTTAGTTTCATTGGCTGTCCCCCTGAATCAGATTTAATGCCATATTTTTTTAGTTTTTTTTTATCAAACAACCTGTTTTTGTTATTTCTAATGCATTGCAGGAAAAGATTTCATTTCCATCTTCTTCTTTTCCAATAGACCAGGGCTGAGAGTATCTGGAGTAATAAAAAGGCCATTGTGAAAGGAGCTCAATGGTATACAGCTGTGTGGTGTTTGGCTGGGCTGGGTGCTATTGAAGAGCTGATATTGAGGCCAGCGCAGTGGCATTCAGATAGAGAGCTGAACTGAGAGCCAGCGCTACCATTTAATATGTGCACAATGAAGGCAAAGAATTTGGAACTGCCTCAGCAAACAAGTAAATGTTTACACATACAAGGGAAAAAAATCAACAGTATTTCATTTTTATCGACAAATAACAGCAGTTTTAACACATATGATAATACGTTAATGTAGCATATAAATTATACCTGTAGTTAAAGTGGAGGAGCTGTGATAGATGAGCACTACCTTTGGGCTCAAGGGCTCCACTCTCTGGCTGACTGGAGCCCTAACATGCTGCCTACCCTGAGCCAGCACACCTGAAGAGGATCACTTCATCAGATAGTGAAGATCATTTGTACGTGGCGTTTGTCTAACTGGAGAACCCAGACTGTGTTGGCAATGTAGTTTTTGTTTAGAAAATTACTGTAATTTTGAGCATTTGTTTCTACTGGTAACCCGGTTATGGAGTAATTGCAGGTTTACCAGTAATAGAGAGGGCACCTTTGCGTAAAGGTAATCTCTACATAAGAATATGCTTTCTTGCAATGTGGCTTCACAATAAAAGTCAGCCTAAAATGCCTTGTATTTATTATGTTTTGGCTGTATTGATTGCTCAAAGTGGGCCCATTTGTGCCTGGCCTGCTCTGTCTGGAGTCTTGTGTGGTGTGGTCTCTTGCTTTGCATTCTACACGCTTAAGGAGAGCATGATAATGCCACAGCCTCTGGAGGCATGGTTGTTTATAGCAGTTTACCGTTTTACCATCTTAATGGTGTTCTGTCTTGTGTAAAATTAGTTGGTTCCCATTACGTCCCCTCTGTCTATGCAAGACACACACACACACAAACAGCTTAAAAGCACAAAAACATACTAAACATGTGCTGAGAAAAAGGACTTGTAAATCAAAGCAAACGTTAAAATTAGAGATTTTAAAAAAACAATTTCATGAACATGACTCCTTGGTCAAGGAAATTTACTGTGGGGTAAGGTCCAAAAATCATTTTTGTCCATTTCAGAGCTGAAGTTGAAATTAAAGCTTTTTTGTAGTAATTTAACAATTCCATTCCATAAACAGACACCTATCAACATAATTCTAAATCACGATAGCATTTAGTTAATTACCATTACTATTGTGGCAACACGTCATCAGTAGGGCAAAACTAACCTGTCTCACAATGGTCTAACCCCGGCTCACGTTCCCTATGAGTGGGTGAATAATCCAACGCTTTGTGAATTCTGCTTCACAATGATAGGAAGATTAATCAAGGCAATTGGTGAAACCATATTAAATACACAACCCAGGACTTGAAAAATAGAATCACAGGTGAGTGCCCCATTGCTGTTATCATCGATGTCGCAGCCATCTTCTGCCCTACCCCGCCTCCTTCCCCAGCCTCTCCAACCCTCACCCTCCCAGTGTTGAGCTAATTACTTTTTAAACAATCCTGGCCTCCACCACAGCAGGGCTTCTGTGTGGGTCTGAGGGGCCTTCGCAGAGTGCTGGAACCAGAACTGGCCCATGTTGTACCGCATTGCCATTCATCCTTTCAGGAGATCAATGGCCATTTTCATTCTGGCCCATTGACAATGTCTGTCACTAAAGCCCTGCCAGGAGGCTGTGGCCTTCCCTGTGGGAAGCAGCCCTTTAAAACTCAAACGCTACCACAGTCGCTCCCACTGGCCCACATTAAAATGCCAATGATCAACACAGGTGCCAAGGTGACGGGGTGGATAGAGCCTGTGATGTAATTCCAGAAGTCCCCACAATGTAAGATTTGTATTTGATCAGGTCGGAAAAGTGTGTAGAGGTTGAACACCCTTTAAACTTTTTAAACATTGCTGCAGGATTCCTCAGGAGCTGCAGAGTTAGTACCTCCTCCCACACTGCAAAATGCTGGAGGTAGCGTTCTCCAAGTTTACAATCTAAATAGGTCTGAAAACCCCCACCCCCACCCCCACCACCCACATCCCCCCCTGTGTGCCACTGCAAGCCCATACTGGCAACTAAATTAGATCTTAGATTCAGATAGAGCCCCACTCATTCCATTTCCCTTAATTTAATATGGCTTAATAGCTCTCATATAATTTCAGTCTGCAATTAGTGTAAGCCTCATTAGCATCTGGGCCTTCGGGCTTCCAGGTGCCAGCCTCTCTCCAGCCATCTGATTGGCTACTGCCTGCATCATAGAGTAAATATGAGCCAACAGGAAACCTCACACTGTGGAGGTTTGTGTGCCTCCCTCTGTTCCCAGTTTAACCCATATATTGAAGCACTTGGCTTAGCTTTCTTTAAAAACCATTTCATTTTTCTTCATTTTTACTTCATCTGTGCTGCAGGCAGGCATGCTCCATGTTCAGCAATACAACATGATCCATGGATCTAAAATGTTAATGTAAACCTGACCTCTTTCAATTCACATTGTATTGTTCCTCTAGCAAAGTCCTTCAGTATAAAATGTATGCCATATTTGTATATATTTTTTTCTATGCTTTTGAAATAACTTGATGCTATTGCTGGATATTACATATAAATAAAACAAAATCCTGGAACACAGATAGTTTGAGCATGTGCATTGAGTATCTATATATATATACGGTGTATATATATATATATATATATATATATATATATATATATATATATATATATATATATATATATATCGTAAGCAGCAACAGCCGCAGACCTGCATGCAGACCCTGCACACCTCAGTGCAGTTCACATCATCTCTGCAAATAGAATTGAGATCACAGATGGAATAAACCATTTTCCATGGCAGTTTTTCTGTGTAAGAGGATTTTTTTGATCTGTAGGCTTGATGGCAGTAGCTTTGAAATACGGGACTTCAGTTCGCTGGTGTGTAAGCCATCATCCAAAGTCTGGAGTGACGCTCTAAACAAATTCACAGCTCCCCCACACTTTTTTGAAGCTCTGCTTTTATTAACACAAAAGTTTTGGTTCCTAGACCTTAGTCGATATCTTTGTTACACAACAATGTGGAAGTTCATCTTCAGTAAAAGCGCAAAGCCCCAGGCTGATAGCCTATGCCTGGATGTTGTACTCATTGAGTTATAGTACACACTAATTTAAGCAGACCTGTGCCAGCTATTTAATCAGCCTGGTCGTATATTGGTGCAGGTATTGTTTTTAACGAAATGATTACTATATTACTACATTGAAAGCAAAAACTGACACAATAGTTGGGTGAATATGATCATGCAGTTCAATTCTGCCCATGGCTGAAATCCTGCCCACAGCCCCGTTTGGCTCAGTGAGGACTATTGGCAGCATAAGTACCAACAGCACCAAGACTGCATGGCATAAGTCCTACTGAGGCCTGAGAAAGACTAGAAATGCCATAGGCAGTGGCACACCACTTCAGCCTGGCTGTGGAAATGGGGCTATCAATGGCCAGAATTTCATTTTGGAGTGTAAAATTGGGTTTTCATCGCATAAGTAGAAAATGTCACAGTTTGGGCACCATTTAGACGTGAAAGGCTTTTTCCAAAAAAATCCCCATGTAGTTAAATCCTGAGAATGACTGACCTGTTCTTCTCTTCCGTACAGCAGGTCTAAACCAAAGGGAATGCCTGAGATAACCTTCCAACAAAACACATTTCTTCAGTCTTATTGACTGCGAAATAACTGATCCCATCAGAAGCATTTGGTATTTACATGCATAAAATGTACACATAATGTGAGCTTGCCTTCAAGGTATGTGATTAATGGCTTACGACAGTGTAATCTCATTGGTATAAGTCACTGCCATTCCTGCATAACTAGACCTGACTAAGATTATGACAAATGGAAACTTGGGGGGTTAGAAAAGAGGAAATGCAGAGTATACAAACTCTGTTCTCGATGTGTTGAATACTCATTCATTAGTTTCATATGACACCAGATCATATATGTGTCTTACAGTGATGCCTTATGTTATGCCATTTAGGTGGATTGACTTGCTCTTACTAGCATGTTATGTTATGTATTCTGGGTTATGTTCTGAGTATGGAGAGTGAAGCCTATGAGTTTTGGGGAAGTGGGGAATATAAATATGAGTAACCAAGAGCATAATCTCTTAAGCTGCCCTTTGCATCTTCTGTCATTTCAAAAAGAGGTTATCCTGATGGGTAAAAATCCTTCCCATTATTATTCTTTGTTGTGGTTGCTCATGATGCCTCCGCTTTGTAGCGATGACAGAATGATTTCACCGTGACCACTTTCACATCCGACCACAAAAGGTAGTGTTTGGCTTTCAAAAGCATTTAAAACGCTATGAAATGATGATGACGATGATGACACAAACATCGCCCAACCCTTCTCTGCAGCCTGCAGTTATTTTTTGCCACTATTTCTGCTTCTTCTCATCCCCCAAAAAACTTAGCACACTCTCCCATCTCTCTTCCAAACCCCCAAACTCAGCCTTCAGAACAGACACACACACTCATAACACATGCACAATTGCTTGAAAAACTATTTTCCCCCATCCGCATTCTATTTTTCTTTTTTTTTTTTTACATTTACATGCTTCGTACTGTTATTGATCAGTCTTTCACAGTGCTGTGGAGGAATTTTTCCCCTCTCCTCTTTGCAGAAACGGTTCCACTCAGTGACTTTTGTGGTTTTTTATAACTCAGTTCAGATCCTGCCAGATTCAGGTTTGAATTTGCGGAGGCCATTCCAAATCTTAAAGTTTCCTGTGTATTAAACATTCTTATACAGACTGCCTGGTACACTTCGGTTCATTGCCTTTTTGCATTGCCTAGCGGCACTTCAGCTTCAGCTCATGGAGGAATGGGCTCACATTTTCTGGTAGAATTCTCCTGTAGAGAGCAGATTTTGTTGTTTTCTCAATGATGGTAAGCTGTCCAGGTCCCTATGCAGCAAGGCATCCCCAGAATAGCATTTTCACCTGTGTGCTTGATGGTATTTATGAGATTCTTACAGTGAAATTCAGTGTTTTAATTTTGCAAGACATACATGGCCCTATGTCACCCAAATTTATCTCACATGTCCAAGCATTATTGCTCCTGAATTTCTGAAGTTTATCCAGGTGCATTTTGTCAAACTTGAGAAATGCATTTGCGTTCTTCATTGTGAAGAGGTATTTTCTGCCTCGCTATTCTGCCATGAATACACTTTTTGACCAGTTCATTTCTTGTAATGAAGTCATGACACTGTGTGATAACAACCTCATTCTGATGCTAAAGGCCAAAGATAGTTAGATATCTTTGGCCTTTTATAGATAGATAGTTGTATTGTTTCTAACAAGCTATGTCTCCTTTTTCTACCTCAATATAACACTGTAACACACAAAAAGTTCTGACCAAATTCAATTTGAAAAATGGGATTTTTGAAAAATGTGCATAACTGCAGAGAGGCATAGCTAAGGGGCATAGAATCTTTCATGGTAGTATAAATAAACTGAGGCACATATACAAATGCACAGCAGACACAAATGCACATGTGCATAACAAAACAATGCTCCCGGTTGCAGAAGGGATTAAAGTGTATCGGCTGTAAAAATCCAGAGATTAATCTTTGCCATCTTGGCACAATGGATCTCCGGTGCTGATAGCATCATATGAGGAAAAAAAAAACGTAGAATCTACCAGTGGCAAAATGAAGGTAAGTTGTGATTTCCATTATAGAGCAATCGATTTTTTCTGGTGAAAGTCTAGCTGAAACAATTTGCATTTTATATGATGTAACCAGGCAGTGTTATTAGTATTATTATTATTATTATTTAACAAAGGTCATGGAATTAAAGGATAGTATGAGGAAAATGCCTCCAAACCAATCTGCTCATGTGTCAAAATGGCAGTTGCGTGGTGTGCCAATACCTAATGTAAGATTTCCTGTTTTATTTTCCCATCAACATGTTTCAAATGGATAAATCAGCGGGATGCTCTTGTGCATTCTCTGTCCAGGCGAGCTGCCAGCCTTCCCTCAGTTTGTAAGCCAAGGTTACACCGTTGCTCGATTGTATGCTTACAGCGAAACGTGATTAGCAATTTCAGCTTCAGAGTAATAACTGTCAGCTGTGTGAATTAAACTGGAAGGTGGAGGATAGGAGGAGATGTCTGATCTTGTCCGCCCCAACGCTGCAATCAGTCTACCATGTCAGTGACATGGCTGAGACCCAGAAGACTGTTTCAGAACGAAATGAAAATACTCCCAATACTTCGCTCGTGGACCTTTTAGCTCCAGGATGATTTATTGCTGTGTTGGAGAGACGGCCGCCGATTGTTTCTCGACTTCAACGGGAAAACGTGTGCAGGCCACTCAGTGTGGCAGGGGAGTGAGAAAAAGAAACCTCACCGAATAACCATCACATGCATCACTGCTTCTCACACTTTTTCTATAGTTTTGTTGTTCGAAAAGAAACAAAGACAAAGGTAATAATACTGCAAAATCTGTATTACCATACAAAAATACGAACATAAATATGAGGATAAATAGGAGATAAAGGATAACGATACAAATTTACACAGGTATTAATACTCAGGTGCTAACTTCCAAAAAGTATGATAAAATGAATCCCTGTGGCTTCTTTGAAGTGCTAGCTTTTGTCCCACTCATTCTGTTCCTGGTTTCATTACAGGTTGAAAATCTGAAGGTTCAGACCATGATGTAAAAGGATATGGCGGTGGTTTTGCTCACTGGCCCACAAACACTCAACAAAGGCAGACAAAACTTGGATGACACATAGTGAGATGGTATTAAGGGCCAATATAGAAATTTCCAGAAAACCTTCCAGGACATCCACCCACTAAAACGAAGACTAACATGTCATGTGTTGATTAAAAACTTACTTTGTCAAGATTATTTTGTGCTTTTTCTGCCCCTGGTTAGTTAGCCGACTTTGCAGTGCATTGCTGTCTATGTCTTTATTACATTTGTATCATGTCTCATTTCGTGTCATCAAGTCTTCTGATCATTTTCTGTACGGTGGGCTGGTGAGAAAACCATTTCTGCATTTCTTTGTCACAACCTTCACATTTTCAATCTAGATTTTATTTGTACGTTTGTTAAATGGGGGCTCCCAGATGGACTACAATCCCCAGTGGCAGTGGGCCATGTGGGATGGCCCATTATGAGCCATAGGGAGGGTTACTACTTGGCCAATATCACCAAATAGCAGCTGGGTGAGATAATCTGGTGCTGTACATAGTGAATCCTCAGCTCTCACATAATGAGCTATCCTCTTTGTGGCTGCTGTAAATGCAGAGGGAAGAGATATTGAGGATACTGCCCATAATCATAATCAGACATTTGCTGATCACAAAATGCATGTAAATGTCTCATGAGAATGAGGCACAAATGTATTGCGCAACATATTCTTCTGATTGGAACCCTAATCAACAACAATGCAGTAGGCTTCCACAACCTGAGTTTGGCACCCCTACTCTGATGACTCAAAAAGACAAAACTGGCTGAAAGTAATGTCCAATGCCCCAAAAATCAGATTAAGCCTGGACTGTGAAGAAAAACTGAAATCAATGCATGCACTGCCAGTTTATTAGACCCAGAGACGTTAACTAAAGCCTGCCTCACACATTTACACTTTGTGACCACAGATAATTAATGCTTATGCTTATTTAGTGTATTTTGTTTGTCAGCTACAACAATCCACTGAAAACGACAAGTGCTGACAAGTGTATTCATCCCAATTAAACACCGCCAAATGCAAGCATCGTTTGGTTCATTTATCTGCACTGCTACATACAGAGAGAAACCAATATCTGTGTTTATCTCACTGGATGAGACACAGGACCCAGAACTGAAGTAATTACCTCTGTTAGGAGAAAAATCTTGGCTGGCCATCAGCCTTATATTCACATATCTATGACAATATATGTAAAGGAGAAAAATGTCCTTCCAGTGTATATTTTAAAGGCTACTGACTAAAAAAAAAAACTGACAGCGGATCCAATGTTGGACTGTCTAAAAGGTTTTTAATGCCATTTCAGAACTGTAAACATCAGGAGTAGACGGTTTGCCCTTGTTCAAACAGATATGGGGGAATGAGAATCACCCCACAGAAGGGTTTCAGAGCTGTTGCCGTGTGTTCTCCCTTTAGCTGTCAGCACAAGGGAAGATGGATCAAGCACAACCACTTCTTTCTGAGAAAAATGAAAACACATGAACCAGAAGGGGGGTAAGACAGCACAAAAACACACATGCTTTCATATATACACAAGGGAGCTGAGCTTTTCACACACAGTCATGCGATTGTTTTTGGATGACAGAAAACAATTTGGTTATAACTGCTCAGTTAAGTATTAGTATTTGCATTATAAGTCATTTAACAATATGTGCTGTTCATTCAGTCCAGTAGAAATGAATGCCAATCCTTCATATATGAAGAACCTACTATGACAGTTGTTTGCTGTGATGTATTATTTTCTTTCATTATATTGAATGATACTCTGAAAATAAAACAAAAATACTTGTTGATAAAGCTTTGTGTGTCAGGCCAGTGGGGACTGAATTGATCAGTGCAGTTAGCACCATTCAGACTTCATTTCAGTAGTGCAGCTTATTTCATTTCACTCATGGACACTATTTGACATTTACACTATTTCAAAGCTCCACTTTGCCTCAGCTTGGAGAATGATGCTTTTTCAGACTGGACAAGTGCAAAGATATGGCAGCAGGACATGAGTGTTTCTCTGGGGTTTGAGGACTTTATTCCACAGTGGAAGGACTGCACTAACAATCATGGCAAGCACATTTCAGGGTGGAAATGGAAAATGCAATGTGGGAATAGATTCTACAAATTGAAAGAAAATAAGATATTTCTATAGACATCAAAAGACCAGGTTAAATAAGCCACAAACTCCATGCTAGCCCAGTTACAAGGTCATTTCTAACAAGGATGAGTCAAGGATAGCCGTATTATCTGGACCCTGAGCAAAGCTCCACCCACACGCAATGTCGGGCTCAGACCCACCCATTTTATACATATAAGGAAACATGGGAATGGCCCTTCACACACACCTTATCGGCTTCCCGAAACCCTTTGAATAAAGTCCTTGTCATACTTTCCACAGGCAGACTAGCTTGTATATTACATGTATATCCTACTATTATTTTCTTCATTCAATATTTATTTGCTGAACTTCTGTCTTTATTGACCATTATTCTGTTTATATGACAGTGGCAGATAACTCCTCCTCTGTAATTAATTGAGTGGCAGTTTTGTAAACAAACAAATAATAAAGTCATGCTGTACTTTTTATTTTAAGTTTAATAATGTCAGCATGTTACAGGAAAGCACAGCCATATGCCTTTACGTACATGAGTCAGCCCTGCTCAGAATCATTAATGTTTTGCAAAATCAAATTCTCAGTGTAAGGAGGAGTTCAGCGCGTCTAAAGAAACCACTGTGTGAATCATTACTCTACTCTGATGATTATACCAATAAAATATCCATCTTAGGCTGCTTTTATAATAGATATTGCAGGTTAAGTTGCACTCAAGTTGCCTTGTAAATAAACCATTTTTATACTGTTTATTTTCAACTGGAGCAATTTCGACAAAGCTTTGGTATATGACATATTGTATTAGCATATATTGATGAAAACATCATTTCACTTGCAGGAGGGAAATAAAAGGCAAATTCATTTCCCATAGAAACAACACCAGCCAGTGCTGCTCCTCCAGAGCTGCTCCTCCAGTGCTGTTCCTCCAGAGCTGCTCCTCCAGTTCTGTTCCTCCAGAGCTGCTCCTCCAGTGCTGTTCCTCCAGAGCTGCTCCTCCAGTGCTGTTCCTCCAGAGCTGCTCCTCCAGTTCTGCTCCTCCAGAGCTGTTACCTTGACTGAACAACCATGACAACTTTTTAATTCCCTTCACCCATGCTATCCAAACCATCCCTTTTTTAAAGGTCTGTCCTTCTCAACAGAGCCAACCTCTGTGCCATGTGGGCATGTTAAAAATAAAAGTTTTTTTTTTTTTTTACATTTTTAAATTGACTCAGGAGAGACATAATGCATCTCTGGTTTGCCAGGCCACTGGTTTTAGCAATTTGTGCATTGAATTATACATGGACTCCACACACCAAATGAGCAGCACTGGTGCAACAGGGTGCACAGCTGAGGATTCTGGGAGTTTATTTCCAGATGCACACTCTCCAAGGACATTCTCAGAGTCTTAAACGACTCCCCTTCATGTGGTTGGCTAATATTAAATGTTTCCATTCTGAGCATGGCTCCAGGGTGTTTTGATCGTATTGCTTTCCATTTGTTTTAAAAATATTCAAAGGACAATTCAATTTCAACTTTTACATGCAAAAACATACAACCTGGGTGTGTCTAGACACAGGTTAGTATCTAAAAACAGAATGCTGCTTGTGGTTTCACATACTTATAAACACACAAACACACATATGCAAATGTTGTATGAACAAAATATGACTGTTGATGGATATAGTTATGTATGTGGATATGAAGGTATCAACCGTGAGATGAATGCTTCCCAGTTCGACAGCAGTCCACATGATTGATTCTGGTTAGACACGCGCACATCAGCTGGTTTATAGTATCCATGATACTTTAACAACCAAGCAGAAATATGTTTATTTTAACATAACTGAAAGAGCCGCAGGGTGCAAGCTATTCTCCCTTATTTTATAAGCCTCTTAGTAATTCTGAATTTAGACATAATAGCTTGATACAAACATTTGTATTCAGTTTGGTTCTGACAGTGGGGTGGATGGGGAGAGAGAACTGCATCTGGTGTATTAATCTAAATACTTTCCCAGCCGAGTGGATGTCTCAGACAATGCTAAATGATGCGTTTGGTATTTAAGGTGGTTTCAGGAAAAGGAGGGAGAGGGAAAAAAAACGTGCTACCTTTGATGCGAACCGCAGTGGCACATAAACAATTCGCCATTATCTCAAATGGTTCTGTCAGCTATATAGATGATGTTATTGCACTAGCGGTTCTGTTTACTGTGATAAAGTATCCTTTGAATATCAATTATGTCTCTTTTCTCTCAGGAACCAATGCAGCACTCTTCCTTATCCCAGGGAAAGATCCAAATGCTAAAGGCTTCCTTTCTTTAAAGTGCAACAATGGCATTTCTCTAAAAAACTCTCACTAGATCACCTTTATATAACCATCTATCTCATGTACTGCATATATCCTGTATGTGTGTTTATGTCTCATTGGGACCTTTTCAAATGACTTTTAAAGTGACCTATTGAAATGGGAAACACATTAGAAGACATTAATTAAACCCAGGAAGCATGTTTGGTTGGTTGCACTATTTTCACTAATTAGACAGACTTTGCAAAGCAGATGTGTAAATGGTTGATGTGTCCAATCGTATCATTACCATCAATTTATCTTTTTGTCTTCTTTTTATTGTATTAAGTGCAATTAAAAGCATAGGGGTTTTTTAAATAAAAACAGCACTGGATACCCAGTACTGGGCTTGAATTCTTTAATGAAGTCTTGTATGTAGGAAGACATTTTCCTTACTACAGTGCAAACACTGAGCTTTACTGACAAACCCTCACATGTGTTTCCTGCCTGGTATTCACAGCAAAACATAAAAAGGTTCAAATATCATTTTATGTATTTAATGCAAACAATATATAATAATAATAATAATAATAATAAGGTTGAATGAACAGTACATGAATATTTATGTGAGTGGAATCCCCATGCAAGGCATGGTGGCAGAAACTGGGAATGTGACCAGATAGCTGCAATTTCTCAAGCCTTTTCTGCAAGGCTCTTGGTGGATAAGGCATTGACACTTTTTCTGAAGTTCTTTGTTAATATATGTAATTATAAGCTGGTAAAGGTAAATTGTGAGTGTTAATCAAAGCCAAAGTTTGCTTCTGTAAATCTCTGGGTGATCCCAATGTGAGGACTGCACACGTGTTCTGTCTGATGCTTTACTAAAATACAATGTTGTTTATGCCTGATGGCCTAGTCAATGGCACATGCAAGCCTGGTCAAGTCATGCGTGTCAGGGAGCCCTAGACTTATTTAAAAAAATGTTCTGTTTTCTCTCATTTTCATTTCTTAGGAAAACATGAACAATTTTCAATTGATTCAAACAGTGTTTATTTTAAAATGGCCCATAAACACCCTGTGGAATGAACGATGTGGCGACTTTATGCTGTCATTGTTCCGCAGAGACCTCTGCCTTTGTAAAGTGTCTCTGTTGAAAATATTATCCATCCGTTAACACCTGCCATGAAATTGTTTTGAAAGGGCTGATTTGCAATAGCAGGCAACTGTGAGTGGCTGTTTTATTGCCTGCTGCATATGGGTCCTGTCTCTCCAGATCCCAGACATTATCCACGGCTCTCGCCCAGTTTGGAACCTAACCTGAATCATCATCATCCGTTCCATTCTGTCTCCAGGCAACAAGGAGGCAGTTGCCATGTTCTGCCATGGATGCGTACCCCGCTCTGCCACTTTTTCATTAAAAATTCGAGACACACAAGGCAATTAATAAAGCTTGGGGCTTGTGGAAGAGCATTCCTTATCCTTACATGAAGGACGATAGTAATTTAGTTCTGCACCATATGCTCTCTGAAGCTTTTTTAGTCTTCTGCAGGAACAAATGGTCACTTTGTTTTGTACAGCACAATGTCTGCCATTAGATTTCTCCTCAGATGCACTTTGAAGGTGCCTTATTACCTCTGCTACCCCTACAAACTTTCCCTCAATGTGAAATCTTGACAGCTTTGATTTCAGCATTTTACAACTTAATATCAGAATATTAGATGCGAGAAGAGGGCCAATACTTGGTAAACAACATTCTGTCAGAAATAAAAATTTGAGACAGAATTATTCCAAGGGAAATTAGAAAAAAGACAGAATTAGGAGCAGAAGCTGATCAGAATTTTGAAGAATGGTCTTTTTTCAGCTGAAATTCTACAACTTATAAAACAAGACACAGGAAACCAGGTGAGGTGAGTTAACTGTGCAATCAACTGTTTGAAAGTGCTGAGTGACAACATAAATCTATTTGTAAATCTGTAGCCTCCAGGACAGCAATGATGACCATTTAGTAAAAACTACTGTAATGTACAGTCAAAAGTAATGATAATTCATTTTAATTCACTCATATTAATGCAGTGAAGTGCCATAGTTAGACCACATTTAGAGGAATGTGAGCTGCTGTGGGCACCACACTATAATAAAGATACAGAGATAAAGACACAAAGAAGGGCAGCTAAACTGGTCCTTGGTATGAAATTTAAAAGTAACAAGAAGTTGTGGCATAGATGGAATTTAGTTGAGGGCACATTCTGTACTTATATAAAGTAGTTTTTTAAAGACCATGTTGTAGAAGCAGAGGCCGGGCAGTGTAAGACTATGCCACCTGCAGGGTTGCTGTTTTCAGTGTTCTGAAGGCTAGTCTGTACCCAAATGGATACCATGAGCCATAATTACAGACCACAGCAATACAGACAATTAGGCCAATCACTGCAAACGGGCATAGAATCATTTAAATGACAGCGTGGGTGAAAGAAAGCAGCCCAATGAGTGACAATTTAATTCTGATCCAGGGCACCACTGTGACCAGCTGTGGACTGTCACAATCTCTTGTTTTATAAAGGAAAGTTGTAAATAAAGAAAATATTGCTAAAGACAGAAGGTCTAAATAACTCAATAAAACAAAAAAAAACCCAACAAGTGGGCATACTGTTTGTTGTTAGCTGCCTCAGGAAAGAATGACAGTGCACATAAAAACTATAAATTCTGTAACACCTGACATCAAAAAAAGTATGACATCACAAAAGTGGTGAAAGGTGTGAGTGACTGTGCGTTAGTGGGCGTAGAGAGCGTTCCATCCAGCCAGACGTTCAGACCACCTTTGCATTCATTTTTGCAATTGCTTAGCACTTATTCTTGCATGCAGGTGACTTACAGCTATATGTTTTAACATTAGTGTTCATTTGTACAGCAGTTCTTCAGGTTAAGGAGTCAGGCTTAGGCTGATAAGGATGACTGTGCCACACCTCCAGTAAGATTCATACCTGCGAGATCCCGGATACTGAGTCATGCCAGCATCTTCAGCCGGGTCACCGAGTGTGCAGTGTGTTGAGCTGCTACATGAAAATGTATTTTCACAGCTCACAGTCAAAATGTCTAGGCACACAGAACACTCCCACTTTTTCTGCGCCATGTTCATCACCCACCCCATCATTTGTGACAGGATTATAGACATCCAAGTGCTCAGTGGCTCTACTGCCTACGGTACACATATTTCACAATCAGGAGCCTTTACACTTCTGTTTCTGAGCCTCGGAGGGGAAGGGAAGGGAAGGGAAGGGAAGGAAGGGAAGGGGCAGGAGAATAATGCAAGCCTTCCTCACACCTTGGTTATGTCAGCTCACTGTTTTTTTTTCTTCCAAAAGGGAACATTTATCTTACAAGCCTGCAACTACACACTGTGCAATTCATAGAGGTGAAAAAAAAACCCTACATTTTGTTTCAAGCCCTTTGATTGCAGAAGAGTTTCTGTGTGTACTTTCAAGTGTGTGCTCCTTCAGCAGAGGAATGTTCATTTTCTTCATGGCAATGAAGTCACAACTGAATACCAATAAAAGGAAATGAAATCCAAATGGAAATGATGTGAGGGTAAATAAATTGTGAAAGCATATCTGATGGCAGTAAGTCCAAGCTTACTCTATCAGGCTCAGTGGAGTGTAACACACAAGTGTGCAGATTTAGGTTCTCTCTGGACTTTACCCTTGTTGTTGCTTTACCCCCTATAGGAATTTGACTTTGACATAAAAATGTATATTTTTCTTTGCCAGTAAAATGTGTTGATCACAAAATGTGTGCAGTTGAACTGGCTCCATTTGAACTGGTTAGCTGAACTTTTAGCCATCTAGTGGTAAAATCTCATTACTACAGGAGCTGTATATACAGCCAGGCAGAGGGAGACTAATCTGTAGAGCTGCTTTTTCCAGTCGTGTTCAGAAGAAGACTAGTATGGGCACCATTGGAAACCATGAGCCCTAATTGCAGACCACAACAATACAACCAATTAGGCCAATCACTGGAAATGGGCACAGAATCGTTCAAATGACAGCATGTTCAAAAAACAAAAAGTCCAATAAGTTCCAATTTCATTCTGATCTGAGGTACTGCTGTGAGCAGCTGTGAATGAGACTGCATACAGAGCTGTGGTTCCGTTAGCTCTGCAAACACAGGCTCATGGTTCATTCTTTAATTGTCTAGCATGGACACCCCACCGATTCTAAAAGAGGGTAAAAACAATCTTCTCTATTTTTAAAATATTCAGCTGATTTGGTGTATTAAATTCCCAATCATGCCTTCAGAGGTTTCTGCAGCAAGTGCTGAGACAGTGCTGTGCATAAACTCAAGTGATAAGAAATGACTTTTCATACAGCGTGATATTATTTCAGCCGTTTCTCTTCCTGCTCCTCTTTTTTCTTCTTCTTTTTCTTCTCCTCCTCTTCTTTTGTTGCTGTTGTTATTGCTGTTGTTCTTCTGTTTATTATGATGATGATGATGATTATTATTATTATTATATGCCATTTAATATTATTTTGTCATCCCTCTTTATGCTTCTCATAAGCACAGCATTATGACTGCATCAACACAACAGCTTAAAGTAGTTACACTAACGTAAATGTGAAAAAATCATGTCTTACTGTACTTTCATATGATTATAATTTATTATTTTCAAATCAACAAAATGTGCATTTTGTTTTACAGGATTTTTGCATATGGAGCACTATTCTCTCGCCATTCTCTCCCAAAGAACACCCTGACTGCTCAGCTAAACCCTTGAGTGAGACGCTTTTTCCGGAGGAACCCTCTGACGTGCCACACAAGAGCTGCAGTAATAACTTGCTACATATGAGAGAAGAAACAAAATATTTCATCATCTGAAGGCAGGGTTACTCAGTGTAGATGAATGATATGGTTAATAACTAATGGTTCATTATTATTCAGTTCGACATTTACGGAAATATTAAGACGATTTCAGATTTGTTTTCTTTCTCATCAGTATTCAGGAACCCTGCACAACATAATAAGGCACGTCTTTGGCATTGTTCATTTTCCTGTCTGAAATCAGGACTCAGTGCAAATCTCTTAACAAACATGGTTTTTTTTTTTCTCGCTGCCATTTCATACTTTGTTTGGGGGAGGGTTACAAAGTTTTGGCTATACTAAATTACTTGATTTTGTGATAAATTAAATATGTAGTCTTGGTGCTCAATGGCAGTCATGTATCTTGTTAAACGTGTATTAGCTGAAGCAACTTTCTCATCCTTCCTCTGTAGAGAAATTTTCTTCATATTCTGAGATCTTACAATTATTCTCCTCATTATTATAATGTGTACTAGATCGTACTGCACAGGTTTTCATCTTACTTGTTCCTCAGCCACATTCTAGTTTCATTTCAAAGTTTTGCCCCCACACCTCCATTTTCCCTCCCACGCCTATTCATTCCCCCACCCCAGCCCCCCTGGCCTGGAATGCAAGGCCTTGAAAAGGACAGACCTTCCAAAGCACTTTGATGCAGAACATAATGTCAGAAACAGTTAAGCTGCTGAAGGAAAAACACAACTTTTGCTGTCCAGGCTGATTAGGATCTTCAGAGCAGGTTCAATTAAGGTCTTCACAAGCTTGAAGAGTTGAGCGAACGTCGGCTGGAGATCAGATCAGACATCATTGCCAGGGACAAAACATGCACACAGGTCCAGACCCGACCCAATGTCACAGCCATCCTCAGAATCTCACCCAGGAAACAACAAGACCAGAACAGACATTACAGCTATGGACAGAACCTCACCCAGGACAAGACAAGACCAGACCAGACCAGATACCACAGCCAGGGACAGAGCCCCATCCAGCATAGAACCAGACAATGATTAATTGAAACACAACTCTGACACACATGTAGTCTTTCACTGATACTACAGTCATCTCAGCTGACAATATCAGTTGACACTGCAGGAGAAAACACTGCAGAATGATAGAAAAATGTTTGTCTTTCTTCTCCCTATTGCCATCATTGTTGTTTACATTGTTGTGCTGTGATAAACTTGTTGCAGTAATTTGTGTGGGAAACACAAATTTATCACATTTAATGTAGTGAAAGGAACCGTGCTCACCCAGTGCTTGTGTGTATAAAATTGAGGCTGGAAGAATGTGCATACGGTTATAAGGGCAGCACAGTGAGAGACAGTGTCCACCAAGAAAATAAACAGATTGGCTGACCATAAAATGGAAGAGCGGTTTCATGCTTACTGACAAAAGAATTAGACCCTTCCTGTCTGCCCTCTCTTTGCTGAAGACTGGATGAGGACATGGAGGATTCTTTCCCCAAACAAAGCATTACGTGGTTAGACAAGCAGTGAAAATTAAGATTATCTTACTGCATTGCCTACTGAGCCTTGTACCATCAGCCCTGGATCTGTGTTGAGGTAAAGTGTATGAGCCTGCCATAAATATTGACACAATATAGACTATTGCTCAAATATTCTCTGCATTGAGATGACACAAACGATCATTTCAGCACTGAACTGAAAAGCTCTTTTTAACCTAAGTGATATTGGAATATAGAGAGATTGGAACATAGAGCGATGTCTCTTTTCAACAGTTCTTAATGTGTATTTTGGTTCCTGCTGTTTTGGTACCTTAATAGCCACTTTCAGCAACATTTGAAAAATATTGGCAATTTTAGTAAAAGTTGTAAGACTTTGTTTCTTCCTTCTGCTCATTCTATAGATTTCATGGCAGAAAACAGTGTACGAATGAAGGACTGGATTTAATTGCTCAAGGGAAAAAAAAATTGGCGGCACATTTTCAAGCTGTGGAGAGCTGGCAGCCTTTTGTTTAGACATGTCGTTATTTATCGAGGTTTGCTGGTGACAGTCAAATAACCAACTGAATCAAACGGACACTGTTGTATTGACCTCAGGAGTACACACAGAGATAAACTCATAATTAATTATCCGGTGAGAGAGAAAGGGAGGAGGGAAAGTCTTGTCCCTTTGAGTTTATTTTATCTGATATAAACACAAGCACGGCTGTAGCTGAGGACAAGAGAGGACGGGAATCGAGGCCCTGCATCAATTTTCGTATCCTCGATGTGTCAAAAACCTTTACCGCTTTAGAGAAACAATAAAAGAACAGGAAAACAAACAGCATTAGTAAACATTAGGTTTTGAACAGTTTTGAAAACTTTATTCAGAGATAACCAGACCAATATGGCACAATGTATATTGATGTCATAAAAAGGACAGGAGGCAATAAAAGCAGTCTTTGGGGGGAAAGATTAGCATTGTTCCTAGCCTGGGCATTCAAGCTCAGAAAAGGTTTTACTGTATATATTTTTATGAAATAACACCAGTGATTCAGACATGCAGGCCTTCATGTTCTACACTATTCCACCCTACTCCAACCCTAATTATGTAGTTACACTGATTAGTGCCATAATTTACCCATTGAATCTTCTGGATTCAACCAGGGATAGACCCCCCTGATCCTGAAACCTGAAAATAGCATGGCCACACATGTCACTCACATTACCATCACTTAAGATGCCAAGGTATTATGTACACTTTACAAGCCCATTAAAGCAGGATTCTCTAAATAGACATTTCAGAAGGAATGGAAACAAGTACATCAGTACAGCCTGTGACACAGGGAAAAAGGATCCGGCTGAAAAACTGTGATAAAAAGCAGAGAGTTGCTGTTTCAGCCTCCTCTCAGTGCTTCACTGCTATCTTTAGGGGCTGCGCACAGTACCTTCATCACGTTAGCACACACACACAGCCTAAGAGTGACATATGGAGACGGCATTAGCGCGTGCTCACGTAGTGCCAAAATGGTGATGCAGGGGGTCCGCTGAAGCGTCTGCCGAGCCCCTCCTTCATTACTCCATACCCGGGGTGCGTCCCTGCACTTCTGCACTGCAGTCAGGCTCTGCCACAGGGACGTTTCTGCTCTTAACCAGGCTCTCAGACTGCCCTGTCTCCCTCACCAGAGGCCTCAAGCCATCAGGTACATCACTATTTGCTGTTTCAGTAAATGGTTATGAATATAGTAATGAATCAAGTAATTTGCCTTTTGCCCAAGACTGAGAGTGTCCTTTGAACCATGGCTGCACTGCACAGTGTTCAAATTGAACAGTGTTAATTCAACTTTAACAGAGTTTATATGAGATAACATTTCATCAGAGATAGTCACTAAACATGTTGCCTTTGTGGTTATATGTCAACTGATATCACATCTTTGACCATTCACCAAAAATGCACGAAAATTCAAGTTCTTTCAAGTTCCTGGCCCTTGACTGCGGGAGGATGAGAATGAAAGCAACAATACCCGAAAAGAGTATGAAGCTGGTCAGCTTCACTGCAATCCACATTGGTATTGATTTCCGATGTTGACATCCCCACCATGTATTGGTCCCATGTATTTGTTCCACCCATGCACTGAATCAGCTAATTCTGCCAAGTATGTTTGGCAACTCTTCAGCCAGGTACAGGCATTAATTAGTGGTATAATCCAGTTTAGTACATGGTTGGGACAAACACAAGGGTTTGGGAAAATATCCAGTACCTCTGCATTTTGAGGCCAGGGTGTCTAACTCTTGTCTAACCAGGTTGTTTAGTCATTCAGATTGTAAGTGATGATATTGTAGCACGTCAAAGATTACCTGGTCCTCCACGGCTCAGTGCAGTCCCACACTTGACACCTATGTGTTAAATTACACCTGTAAACTCCATTCACCTGGCATCCCAATGCACAAAATCACCACCCATGCAAAAGCACATCTACATCCTGATTTGTGTTAGCTGTGGGCTTGTGGGCCTGTGCAGCATTCCTGTTTTTTTGTTTAGTTTTTTGTTTGTTTGTTTGTTCATTTTTTTTGTTCACCTCAAAACAGTTTTAATGCAATCTTAAAACGTGCTTCAAAGGATAGGTTATTAATTATAAATCAAACATGCCTTGTGCTCACATCAGTTCTTTGTTCTGCCCTTCTAAAACAATAGGAGCGAACAAGAATTTGGAATATGAGGAAATAAAATATGAGAGCCTCAACGACAAACTAATTAGACAGTCTCATCTTTCATTCCAAGCAGTGGGGTCTGAATTAATCATTTAAGAGACTGGAATGTGGTATCTTTGTCCTACCATTTTCTTCTTTGATCATGATCCCCGGACCATATTTCATATGTGTTTTTTCTCTCTGCGTGATTATGACACGGCCCTGAATATCCCATTCCGATAATGGTTTGTGGCTGTCACGTTGGATCCATCCCTCCACCAGGAGAGGCTCATTACCACCAACTCAGACTGCCTGCTCTGTGCTGCCGCGCCATATGCAGGAGCGCATCCGCAATATGCTGCTGACAACACCAAATAATTGATGCGTTTTTCCACTCACCGTCGTGCAATCCACGTCATTCACAAGCCCATGGTTACTGACAGGTTTCTGACGAGATCATCCATTTAGAAGAGGGCTCAGATCCAATCTGCTACACGGCTTTTGGGCCAGAAATAAAAACATTGGATTAATGAAAAAAATGTAAGATTGTAAGACTTTTATTTGTGAATACAAATGGATATCATTTTTCATGACTTTTACCATGTGCTTACTTTGATGGTTCATGGCAACTGTTTAACTAAACACACATCTACATCCCCCTACAATGTAATGAAGTGCCTTTATTTTATCACTAGGGTTGCTTTGTTCTTCTTTGTAACCTTCAGATAATCAGTTTTTTTCAGACCTTCGGTGCAACAACTTCTTTTTAAAACGCTTTAGTTCACAAAATGGATTAAATAATGAATTTTGGCCAACTCAGCCTTTTTTAAATAGGTAAAATTCACCCATTTTGGATAGGGGCCACTGTGTAAATGAACAAGTTATTTATGCTCTATTACAGTCTTTGTTTTGGAACTGTTTCTCAATGCTCCACCGTGCAAGTTTCAAGGTGAACTGGCTCCTGCAGAATCAGAGTAAGGAGACTGTCTTTCTTATTCCACGGTGCTGACTTGGAGCAGTTGCTCCTTCAGCCCTATCATGAACACTTGATTCCAATCTTGCATTCCTGGCTTGGAGGAAAGCACTTTGGCTTTTTGTCTCGACAGGTTCTCTACATGCATTACCATTCCTCCACCCTTTCCTTCCAAAATTACAATAATTTTTCCCTTTCACATTTCACTGGCATGGTTTCACTGGTGTGATTAAGTTCTTTTTCATTCTCGCTCTCTCTTTCTCTCCTTCTGCAGCCTGTTCCTTTGCTGTCTGTGGCTTTCACTGTCTTTACCCCCTCTCCCTGTTCCTTTCCCCCATTCCCTCTCTCCCTGAACATCACCATCTATTTTTAGAGGTTTTGCATGAAAGTCATCTTTCCCCCATTTGCATTGCAATGCACTTTGGCAATATGTCCCACTATATCTCAATAATTCATGAATATTAATTGACGTGGATCAGATGTACTTGAAAATTTAATGTGCTAGCTTTAATGAGATACCTCTTTACAAGTCCTCAGTCAGGATTTTTCCAAATTGCCTTTTTTGTAAATACAGTTTTTTTTTTTTTTTTGTCTGCCTTGATTTGGTTTTTTGTTTCACCAGATATAGTTCTTAGGAAAAATATCCTTAAAAAATGAAAGTCAGATATTTCGCTGTTGATCTGAAGGTTGCAGATGCAGCATCCTCCTTTTATATGTGATATCTTGGCATCACAAATTGCAGTGACGGCCCTGGTAGCCCTGTTGACCGAGTCTTTGATTCCCAGCCTCACCATTAGTGGCTATGGCCAGAGGCCCACATTTGGCAAGGCAGCAATTGACCCAGCCTTGTAAGGCAAGATAGGGGGTTAAGCCAGTTCAGCTTGCTGGTCTGATTGCACTCTACATTCCCAGCTATTACTTTGTAATGCAGTGACATGAACTGAGTATACGCTGATTACCTAATCCTCCAATGATATAGAGAGCGTGTAATTAGTGATGTGGATGCAGGGTGGTAAGAAGCGAGATGGCTGTCATGTGAATCAGAGGTATCACATACCTATGGTTCTCTTCCCCAAGCCAGCAGGATGGACACTGCAATGAGTCATTAATTCAGTAGGGGTTCGGAAGAAAAGGTTAAAGAGAAAGTTTGAAAAAGTCTGACAGAAGTGAAATACAGTCATAATTGTCTTTTGTGAATGAATAGTTGAGGTTTTCAGTGAAAATAAATCTCCTGGACATGGGGCTGAGAAAAACGTTGAAGTGGAGCCCGTCTGAATGGATGTACCATCCTCAGACAGTTCATCCTGACTCCTCCACCCCACTTCACCAACTGCACTCCATTTCAACTGCACACCTGCCAGGTAAATGACACCGCTGTGAGTTCAGGTTCATTCAGTTGCAGGGAGGCTACATGAAAAACTAACAGCTCCAACACAGAACTCCTAACTACAAAGCCATAGAAGGGGTCCTGTTCTCAGCCTGCTTTTGGTCAGGGAAGTGATGTCATGATGTAGGAGTGCAGTCTGCAGGGGACATTTTGCGAGGCTAATGTGAATAGATGAAATGCAGTCGCATTTTTTCAGCTGATGTTAGCCACGACTAATAGCTTGCATCTGAAATTAAGGCCCGAACTAATCAGTTACAGACAGGGTATTAAATCAGGGTTTTTTTCCTCTGATGCTGGATGCCAGCATGCTGAAAGTAAATTATTCATAAGCGGTTCAAGCACAGATTAATCTTTGTGTACATGATCATCAGCCCATTAAAAGATGATCAGTGTTGGCCCGTGCTAGGGAAGTCACCCTCACTTTATAATATTCTACTTAATGTTGCCCAACATACTTGTCACAGGCAAGAAAATAAACATTTTCCAATTAACCACAGGCAATAAAAATTATGATCGTGATAACAACTGTTGCATGCAAGTTGAATGACTTGACACTGCAGTTATGTGGAATATTCAATGGAATGTTTAAGCTCACACCTTTTTCACCTTTTTTGGAGGTTCTGAAATGCCATGTGTAAAATTTCTGCATAAATATATGACGATAATCATGATTCATTTTAACAGTTTAAAGTCGCACTGCGTGGAGTTTCCATGTGAAGCCTGTTAACGGTGCTAACTACCTGCACTGTAACCAGTGAACTGTAAAATGGATGTGTTTTACTGCATTTATTTTTACCTTATGTGCTCCATGTTTTACATAAAGCTTTGGAAAAGAAGACAACATATAAATATATATGCATACACACTGCTTAATATAAGCAGAGATGCATATATTAGTTCATTGTGATTGGGAGTTATAGCCATAGACATAAAGTTATTAGTGCAAAGCAGCCCCTGCCAGACCTGGCTCAAATGTGATGGACACCGAGTCTGGGGCAGCAGGGGGAAACTGTGAAAGATGCGGGACCCTTGCTTTTTTTATTTTTACTTTTGTACATGGATTCATCAATATATTATTGTTTGTCCTTTTCCCTTAGGTAGTGAGACTGTTAGCACGGCTCAGGGTCTAAGGGACTGGGTGTTGAGAGTGTGTTGACATAAATAGGCATCTCACATCAGCAGTTTGTTTCCTTTTTTGTCTCTATTGAATTGCACGTAATCTACCGCCTTTGCCTTTTCTAACCCCCTCACATGGGGATGCAAACCGCAATGAAAGAGATGGGCATAGTTAAGGCCGATCAATCTCCAATCTCTCTCTTTTTATTAAAAAGAAAAGCCATTTGATGTAACCCAGTCTCTGTTGTCATAATTGAAATTGTTAAACGCGAGACGCACAGAGGCAGTGCCTCCCGCAGGTGCAGTCTAATCAGCACAGGGGAATTGGCTCCAGCAGGCTGATCCTTGTCTATATTGACACGCTTGTTAATCACGCAAAGCAATCAAAAACAGAGCTCTTTCCTGATAAGGTATGAGCTGTTAGTGCAGCGATGCTCCCTTTTGTCTGATATTTGGTCCTGTCTGTGTCAGTGGGGAAGATAGCACGCCCGGAGCCCGTACTGCTGCCTAGGAAGGGAGGATGCCCACATAGTCACGCAAGAGTGACTCCTCTGGTTGGTGTCTGCAGTCTTATGGTGCTGTCTGTGCATGAGGTGGACTGTGCAAACCAGTGTGGCAAAACATCTGAGCATGTGCAGTAGACCCATCTAGCCTGATTGCCTTTAACACATATGGGCTGTGGAATTACAGCGTGCCCACCTCCTCTGACAGAATTCCTAACTCACCTCCTCAGGTATGACTACACCACTGCTGGAAGAACTTTCTTTGGGGGACACTTAAACTGAATTGACAGACGACATTGCAATGGAACAAGCCTACAGTTAAAACAGAATTCAGGCGTTTTGAGATCTTGAATTCATGAAGCATAGCAGGGAGGAAAAAATGATTTAAAAAGTGAGAAACCAAAAGAGCAAGATATTTTAGGTTATTTGGGTAATTGCACGCAGCTTGTTAGACACCCTTATTTCCAGCAGCCCTTACGGAGCGGCCAGAAGGTCTGAGCAGCAGTGGTCAGTTTCCACAGACACAGGGGTAGGTGGGCAGGACCCCTGAAGACCCCTCAGTCTGTCCATCTGTGGCCTGCCTGAGTGTGCTGCCCTTCTCTGCCTGCTTCTTTCCATCTGTCCTGCGGCTCATTTTTCTACAAAGAGAGCAGGATATGAGCCTGCCCAAACCTCTGAGACAAAACCCTGTCCACAGACAGCCAGATTTTTTTCCCTTCTGCCATTGCCATTTGTTTTTTTTTTCTTTTAGACTTTCCAGAGATGAGGCGAAGATGTCTCTAAACATACCCAAGAATGCAGACATGGCGTCTACACTTTATTACATGGGGGTGGGGGGGCGAGTCTGCAGTATGCTCTTAGTGGGAGACATTTTCTGTCATTTCCGAGCTTGGCGCAAAGTGCTAATTACTATTTATAACTACAGAAATTACCATAAAGCAAGAAAGCCTTCCCCAAGTACATTGAGTTTCAGATCTGGAGGAACAGAAAAGATGGATGAAAAATGAAAAAGAAAGATCATAGGAAAAACAAAAGATGTAACCATGTCTTTTTTATCCCTGTCATTTCTTCCACTATTGTGAGCCAGAAGGGGAAGCTTTAGAGTGAACACTGACATTACATTCATTTGGGCTCCCAGGGGGCAACATTATCACTGCTGAAAAAGTTGAAACCGAATGGCACAAGTATGATATATCAGAAAGACACCTAAGTGCCTGTGTATAGTGCCTTTCGTCTCATTAGGGATGCCCCTTTGTGATTATTTGTTGTGAGAACTTTAATGACAACATTTTAATTCAACATCACAGAAAACTATTTTCCAATGTGCTAGCACTGATGTGTAAGTTATCAACCAAAAAGCTGAAAATTACATTTCACACTGTGACTGCTGCAATTCTCACATAACACACACACACACACACACACACACACACACACACACACACACACACACACACACACACACACACACACACACACACACACACAGTAACAGTCACACAAACAAACACATTTCTTTACCAATATGGGTATGCTTATACAGAGTCTATCCAAGAGCAGCACTTAGAGTCTGTCTACATCATTTCTACATAAAATGCTCCATTAAATTAATAGCAAATTTATATCTATATCTGCTTTCAAAAAGGACCATTCAGTACAGTCCTTCCCATCCTGTATACAAACTGTGTGTACATTTGAGGCACTGCTTGACAGGCCATCCAGACTGCATATTTATTTTAAACAGCCTGGGGCAAGGAATGAATTATCAACACCGCTCTATGTAGCTGCAAACAGACAAGAGCCAACAGAAGCGGAGGCTTTGGGATTCGCTGGGAGGGAGGGTCCCATGACATCCCCTGTCCCGTCACTCCACTGCTTCCAGGAGCCCCCTGCGCCACGGTGCGGGACCCGCTGGTGTGGCTGAGCCGTGGCTGGGACGCGGTGTATGGAGGTTTTTAACGGTCTGGGAAGGATGAGGCACCAGTCTTAATGAGCTGTGGCACTGGCGCTCTGGGGTCTGCAAAAAGGAAGGGAATGACACACACAACTTCCAGCCCCAGTGAGGTCATAACATCTGTAATACAATGTGCTGACAGGCGTGATTGTGTGCATGTGTTTGTGTGGGTGGAGTGGGGGGGGCTGTGGGGTACATTAAAAGGAAGGAAATGACTCTTTGCTCAGTATAACTTTCATTCTTGTGAAGTCATGACCTCACACAAAATATGTGTGTGCGTGTGTGTGTGTGTGTGTGTATATGTGAGACTACAGAGCTACTTGTACAGTATACTGTATATATACATTTTTTTCTCAGAATTAGTTAATGTGCCACCCATTGACTATTTTGTTTGTAAATATTGGTGCTTTGAGAAACATGAATCCCATAGCAGAGTTTCCCAACATTCCAGTGAAAGTTAACTATGTCTCAAAGTAAATGATAAAAACAAAGATATGCGTATCTGCAGATCCACACAGACATTCTTAGACAGGCAGGTAATCTGATGTCTGAATGGCCTCTTTTAGAACTGGAGCAGACAAGTTTACGGCTGTCGTGCAAGAGGGATAAATGAAAATGTAACTTTTCAGATGAAGCATAATGCTGGATGCAAGGACAGCATGGTCACATGACCTTTGCTTTTGCTTTTCCTTTCCATTTGAATTGTGGACTCCAAACTCAAGACCAAACACTCAATATCAAATGGTAGTTTAGACATTGCTGAAGAATGTTGTTTTCTTTATGCTATATGATTTTGCACAATCCGTACTCTACCATAGGCTGGGTTGATGTTGGGGGCAGATTTGTTCAGTGATTTTTCAGGTAACTGAGTAAGTGGGTCATGGCATCTAGCTATCATAACCAATCGGTATGGCTAGAAGTCATTCCTCAGTTTTTTGTCCTCAGTGTTTTTTTTTTATTTGAATAAACAAATCAATGTGGAGGATGAAAGGAAAAAAGAGGATTAGGTTCTCCTCCCTGCACCTTGATTGGGCAGTGATTACACTGTTTTATCACATTATCACGCCCCAATATAAATTATTCATCGTATCAAAGAAAGCTTTCAGGAAAACCAACAAGTGAGACAATGTTTTAAAATGATGAAATGTCTCACAAACAACGTGAAATCAAAACAAGTGTTTATGTAATACATAATTGTGATACCTCCCCACAGAAGCCTGACAGCAGAACCCAAGCTGTCACTGGCTATGAGCAAACAAAGCTGATGAGGCAAGGTGCTGGTGAGAGCTCTAATGTGGAGCTGCCAGCATTCATGAGCCACACAGCTCTTAAGCACGAGAGGGAGAAATTAAGTGCGTGCTGTATTTTTCAGCGCTTTTGCGAGAGAGCATTTCAAGACTCTAGGGACCCAAGGGAGCAGAGGTTCTCAACGCTCGAGTAGAAGATAGAAGCTTTTTAAGGCACATATGTTATCTTTCCTGTCAGAAGGAAAAAAATACACCTAGGCATTTATGATTCACTTCACAAACTCTGCCATAAGCACCTGGAAAATGATTGACGGAGGAAAAGCCTCCAAATGTTCACAATACTCTGAATCATACAAAAACATCCTGGACTGGCAGGTTCAAAAATGCCCACATAGCAACTGTGGGACAACATGGACCAGGTTTCACTGTGTAATGGAAACAGTTTAACCAGATGGCAAGCCAAACTAGCCAGAGGCAGTCTTACCATAGGGGAAAACCAAGACATTATTGTCTTATTTTTTAAGTACACTGAAGGATTACTTTTTAGAATTCAGTTCACTTAATGCCTTTGAGTTAATGAAATGTTTGCCATAAAATGTGTTTTTATTGTTTTTTTACAATGTTCAGGCATGCTGGATTGCTTCATAATAATAACATTTTCAAATGTAAAATCCTAAAAGGCCATTATAGTAACATTTACTGCAGTATGACTGGCCCCACCAGCAGATTCTGCTCAGGGTGCCAGAACTACTCAGGCCATTTACATACAGCTACCCTCAATGGTTGAAACAGTTTTTTGTGTTTTCTGAAACCTAGAAACACAGTAAGGCCTACTTTCTCCAGAAAATATAACTGTTATTGTAAAATAAGTTCTCAACCATTATGCATACTAGCAACCATGCCAGAGAGCACATGTAATGTGCACAGTTGAGATTGGTTAGACATGTTTTATCAAGTGTTCTAAACTAAATTCTCAACAATACTTCCCACTGTACTATAGACATCAATTAGATCAATGTTAACAATATTGCAGCTCCATCAGAGCTAGAGTTTTATAGGGATACCTTGCTCCTCCTCTTGATTAACATGTGTCTGTGCTTGCTCTATGTGTGAGGTAGTTACCCATCTCTGATATCTGATATCTGACCCCTCTCATGTCGCTGCCGATTGAGGTTTAGTCGCAGCTTCATTCCATCAACTTGAATTCACAACACATTCAGCGATCAAATGACAGGCTGCTGAAGCTTTCTGAAATGCATTACATAGGAAATGAGGAATCTTTGTTTTTTTTCCTCACCAAACTTATCCATTTGTACACATTTACACCATGCCCTGTAGTTACAGATTCCACATGAAATATGGAATTAGCAGCCTAAATCTCAGGCGCACTAATCACATTATAACACCTGACTACATTTCAGCTCAGAGCCATAATTCTTATGGAGGCATCTGTTTAATTGCTTCTCTCAGAAATGGTGTTCCAGCTCAATTCATCTGGACAGAAATGTCACTCTGGAAACATTGCGCTATGCGCTTTTTGGTTTATCTATGTCCCTGGCCTGTTACATTAATATTCCTCAACCTCAAAAAAAAAAAAATGGACATGCATACTTATTCGATTATGTTACGCCATATTGGCTTATGTTTTCGTGTTCTGCCCAGGTGTTATGAGAGATGAGGTTAAAACCTTGTCTGCATATATGCCATTCAATCCTGCCAATCCTGGTGCTGCCCAGTATCGGTGAAAGTGTGCTGGTTGTTAATCGCTCAGGGTCTCCACTCTAACAGCACTGCACAGTCAACACCTCACATACACTGCTGGCTTTCATACAGGGATAAAACAGCGAACAGCTGACCAGGGACCAGCTCTGAAGAGTGACTGACAGATACTTGCACTGAAGGGAATAAGAGAGGATTAGTGAAATCGAGCAGTCTTGACTTCCACGGCATCTCACTAAAGTGGTAGAATAAAATGTCATTGCCTATATTTACACTCCTTTGGAGAGTTACACTTTGTCATTGCAGACCAACAACTATTCATTTTTTCTTTGATTGATGCTTGAAAAATCTGGCAACTTATAAAACAGACTTTGTAGCTTTATTTCTTTTTCAAAGAACTTTTTACATTTTTTTACATTATTTTTCACATTGTTCACCACTTACATCAGTTTAATGCAGGTTCAGTGTAAAATGGTTAACACTAACCTGCATCACTGAGAAATAGCAGCTTTCTCCAAGCCAGCCAGTTTTACCTCAAATCTCAGCATGCCTTGATAGACCATGGTATTGCCAAGGGCAGGACTCTGTAGAGAGATTGGGCCTTTTACTCGCTGACCTTATCTGTGAGAGTCCATGCAGTTGCTGCTATGACATTGCTATAGCTATGTCATTTTTTTATCTCATAATACATTTTTGATGGGTTGGACTCTCATAAGTTAGGCCTTGCGGTATTCTGTCAGACCCATCCTTTATCCAATCACTGTGGCAGTGATAACACTGAAAAGCTGCATCCTAAGCCAGGCAGACTTGTGAATCACAGGGGTCAAAGGTCTTGACTTATTTCTGCAACATTGATACCCAGCTGTTTCAAACTAACTTCTGATTTGGAGTCAAACAGTCTGGCTTTGAACTGGAAAAACCATGCTCCGGCTGATTTGAGAACTGGATTATTTCTTTGGAATTGTGATTTGAGTGATTTAGCTTGGATGTAAAAACTGCCTGTGTTTTTTTTTTTCTTTCACAGTGCTATAAAGTCACACTGAAATATATGGCCCTCCTTGGAGCTGTGACTTTGGAATACAGGAATCTACAGTCACAGTTCAAAGACTCTAGCAACTGTTGTGAATTAAGCAATCAGAGAAGGAGAATATGTTTAGTGTTTGTGGGTATTTGGGACTGACTGGAACTGCCTGGCACAGTTGAACCAAATTTAGGTAAGAGTTGAACAACATTATTTTAGGGTGTTATTTACTGTCAGAATTTGGCTACAGAGGTGATTGACAACTATTAGCAACTTTTTGGCCAAATGGCATTCTGACAATTAAGTGTCACTGTCCTGCGTTCTGATTCTACGGTCACATGACACCAATGAGTGCACCACAAACAGGAAGAATTCCTGCATTCCAGGGATGACACATAGCTGTTTTGGCTCATAGTTTGATAGCTGTTTGATATCATGCCTTTAGACATCATCCTCTCTAAGTGGTAAAGCCACACCTGAGTTACGCTGCTCTAGTGCATTTTCCCCAAGGACTCTTGGAATCTGGAATTGACACAAGAAATGTACTTAAGTGCTGTGTAACTCAGGTCTGGATTCAGCCCCAAGTTAGCCTGGCTTCCTCTCAAGAGAGGTTGCATTTCTGATAGTAATGTCAAGGATCTTTCTCCTTCACCCTCTCCCCCACTCTCAGCTTTCACCAAGCTTTGATCCAGTTATCTGCTACTGATGAACAGTATATTAGCCTGAAAAGCCAAAAATTGAGTGACTAGTTTGAGCACATCCGTATACTTCTCATTGAGTGATGCACCATCTACAGACTACCTAATCTACCCGTGTAATCAACCTCCATTGTACTTTCAGTAAACAAACGACAGAAGATGGCACTTGTCCAAAGACAGCACAACATTTTCACAAAATTTATGTTTGAATTTACATATCATGTATATTGTCACACACTAAATATTTCATCAGTTGGTTCCGTTAAAATAGTTTGAGTCAATTGCAGAGCATTTCTATTTGTGAAGCATTAGGTTTAATCGCTAACCTTCATATTTTCATGAAGGGCATCTTTCTGAAGAGCATCAGTTAGGCTGTCTGGGAGAACATTTGAATTTTCACCATCTGACCTTGTGATGAGGGCATGTTGTTTCAGCAAGGTAGACCAACACAGCCAGATATCGTATCAGCTGGAAAGCCTGAAAAGAGCTTACACCCAGTTAAGAGCTACTAAGCTTTATATCTACAGATAAAGTGTTATTTGTACCAAATGGGTTAGTTGTAATATACCATAACTTTGATATTGAATCAGATGATTAGTTTTCAAGTGACTCATTGTCCTGCTTTTGTATATGCTATAGAACCCTGTGCTGTCACGGTTACGATGCTATTCCTGCTGCTGGTTGCTTTTTATCTATCACTGAAAGAGGCTGATGAGTGTACACATGCTGGATAACATGTCAAGCATGTTCTAAGCATTTTTGTCTGCATTTCCTAACCTAAATTGTTTCCCAAAACACACAAGGTAACATAATGAACTAGACATTTGAAGGTTAGCAATGTTTCGTTACACATTCTTTTGCCTCACATTTACAACAAATAAAAGGGCTACCAACATCATTTGGTGTGAAAGAGAAAATGGTTATGACAGACAAATCATGGTTAAACAGCTGTGAATTTGGAAGTCAGACACAGTGGTGTGTGATGTTGGTGATTCTCAGAAATAAAAAACATTGTAGCTTTTTATTTGCCAATGTATACATAACTGAGAGACAACGGGTTCATTTACTTACACTTTATCATGAAGGTACTGTAGAATTGAAATTAATCAAAAGAATACAGGCTTATCCAGTATTCCAAGGGATATGAACACATGACTGAATAATAAAATAAAAACAGTCATTTTTTTCCAAGCCCTTACATACTTTTTATTTCTCCCTTTTATGAGGAGTGCTTTTAATGCAATGTAATGTTTCCCTGCTTGAAGAAAGCAGAGCAGTTGTAGAATTGGATGCGCATTAGATTAATGTGTGCTTACTCAACAGCAATAGAGCCACTTTCTGCAAACAAATTCCAATTAATACAACGCAATTAAATGCAGCATCGCCCAACTGCTGCAGCCAGTAATCATACCTTTGATATATTAAACTGGAGAGCAGATGGCACACGCATAATTCACTTGCAATCCCTCACTCCTGGTGTAACTGCCTGGGACCCCCTGACTTCTCATATTATATTACAGAATGCAAATGACTAAAGAAAATGATGGTCATGTAATTTACTCCTGGCACCCCTGTTAATAGTTTCCTCCTTACTGTAGCACAGTCTCCAGTTAGACGAAAGACACCCCATTTTGGCCTGTCACTTGGTTTACTGGCTTGAATAATGATTCTGAAAACAGTAGAAATGTGCAGTGCTTTGGCATGAACACCACCTGAAGAAGCTGAAAGCGAAATATCTTACACAAATGTATAATCTATATGTATATTTTTATCTATACATTTTCCTAATACATTGCTAAGAATGCAGGTGTATTACACTGTAATTATCATAAATTTTACAACCATGTACATCGTGTAGGTGGCCATTGAACCTCTGCACATTCCAACTGCTGACATTTTATCCTATTTGTTTCTACATTTTAATGAGCTTTTGCAGCATTACACAAATCAGCTGGAATGGAATGCATTGATAAATCCTCCTGGCAAGCATCTGAAGTGTTGATTTATGTTTTGACATCACAACCGAGAACCAATCGCTGCTCCCCATTACATCCAGAAGCCTGATTCTCGACTGCAGGTCATTCAACATAGCATTCCATTCCACAAAGGGGATAAAATGGTCACATGACAAAGCAGAGCTGCTCAAAGGTAAAGAGAGGACAGCATTTTCGGTGTTGCTTTGAAATGTCAGTTATAAACCCCTTGATCATTGCCTAGCCACAACCAGTGTGCTTGTGTGCATAGAATGTCCTGTGGTTTATGACTCAGGAACCCTGTTAGTTCAGTGTTTTATCAACACTAATTCATGGCCATGGATTAAATCTACTGTACATATTAATGATCCATAACATATGCATAGTTTGTATGTACTAAATTCACTACAGTCCTACATCCGCTCCCACACAAACTCACACACACATTCATCCTTCACATTTCACAATGCTCAGCTTCATTTCTCAGGTGTTGCACCATTCTCTGACCCTTTGTTAATTGAAATTATTTAAAGGAGGATTATCTGGCAAGAGCGCTCTAATGGGTCTGTAAGGAAAAAAAAAAATTCTGATCAAAAACAACCCGCTGTAAGTAATCCTGCTGTTTTAAAGCAGCGTTTCACATAGCGAGAGAGGGAGAGATGGGGAGAGAGTGTGTGACAAAGTGTGTGCTGGTGGTGGCGGTGGAGGGGGGCTCCCAGCTGGGGGGATTAAGCGGAGAAGTAGAGCGAAAAGGACAATAATGAAGTGAAGCGGTGGCGGCAGTAACAGCAGCCAAACGTCTGGAACAGAGGAGTTTGACTGCACTAATAATGGCTCAAAAAAGCTGTCCCAAAAGCAAAGGGGAGCCAGACTCAGGGTGGGGGGCTGGGAAGTATTACAGAAGGTGAGAGAAGGGACAGGTGGAAACATTCGGTGCTTTTGGCTTTGAGCTAGCTGCGGCTGCGCCATGAGTAGCTGGTGACCCTGAAGAATGGAAGGTGGCCCTGATGATGGATCTGGGGAGGGGCAGGCACAGAGTGTCACCACAGAACAAGCTCACCAGTGATGCAGCCAGGGGTGGCATACAGGAGCATGCTGGCCCAGGGAAGGGGGCGGCTGGGATGTCAAACCCTTCCGACTGCATGCGGCAATACGTAAATGACTGTAACAAGGATACAATAAACCCCTTCCTCATTATTCAGCTCTGTTCTCCTCATCCTGCACACAGTGCATAATGAACATGGACATGCTTTTGAGCTTGTGAAGGTCATTAGCCTGTGCGCAATGGCCAACATCTTGTTTTAAAAGGTACTGTGAGCAATGAGCCCTGGAAGAACAGGCCATTCTTCTGCATACACACGCATATGTATTTAATAGATGCATGTCTTATACATCCATGACTTAATGACATCATAATATACAAATGCTTCCCTGTGATACCATATTGATTAGCCACTGTAGTGGGTGTCGGGTGAAAGATAAAAAGGGAATCTAAGCCAGATGGTGGTCATTTTAGGGGTCTTGAAAATATTTGGGAGCCAGTGAGGGAGCTCAACAGCTGTGACAATGCAACCTCATAACCAAGGTGTTACTGATGAGTCTTTGTTTTTTTCCTTTTTTTATAATATCTATTAAGCATTTACATTAGAAAGATAATTATGTTTTTTTTCTTACACCCCATCCCTCCAGTACCCATTCAACTTGAAAATTCAAATTTTCAATCACAACCTTTGAGGCTCGTGAAAAAAAGAAAAAGATTGCTGTTCCCTCTTCTGGCAGTTAACGACATTGATTAACTGTGAAGAAGGTAATTTATGGTTCATTTTCATGAATACATCTGGTGAATTGTTAGGCAGTCACACATATTTATTAGGTTAGAACTGCAGGCCGTGTGCTGAAAATGAAATTCTTTGCATGCGAATTGTAATATTCTTTAGTGGGTGTTTTTTTTTTCTTGGTCTCTGAATGTTTCCCTGAATGGTTGAAAAATAAGGTCAATGATATGAATTGATAGTTTTTCTCCACCTTCTCTTTTTTCTAGCTTTTCTCCTTGTTCAACATAAATTGCATATTGTGTCTACTGTCAATGTTAACATTCATCACATTTGTTAAAAAAGGAACACTGTAATGCACACCAGCATCTTGCATGTAATTTGAAAACGTAAATATTTTCCACTTAGCCTTTATTTAACCAGGAAGGTCAAGTGAGAACTCAGTTCTCTTTTCCAGTGGAAACCTTTGGAATCAACTTGAACTTAGAATCATGGAGGCCTACAAACACCATTTTTGATCATTTGATCAGGACCCACACCGAGGCCTCCCTGTGGTGAGGTAAAGAAGCAGCAGCTGATTACAGCGTGTTTTGGAGGGAAGCATTATACTTCTGGACTGACAGAAGTAACATGCTTCTGCAGCCAATGGACATTGTGGAGGTGGGCCTTGTGACCTGGTGGGGTCTTTTATCTTTGATGTACAAATATACATACTTCAGAAGCACAGTACAATCTTCACAGCAGCCCGCATCTGTTGTATGTTTTATCATTCTCTGCAATGTATGTAAAATAACGATTTCACAGCAACACATCTTGGTCGGTGTTAGCTAAAAAAACATTATAGGAACAAGGAAGGGGTGTTACGTGCTCCTCTCAATCCCACCGCCGGTGTGCTAAAACAAACACCAGCATCTTTCCACAAAGTGTGCTCCCTTGAGAGTATCTGCCACAACAATAGTCTTATCGCTAGTTGAGTGATGAAAAGATCACTCAGTCTTGGATCTTGTAAAAGGTCGAAACGGCTCATTCACCGTGTTACCTGGAACGCTTTTTCTCCTAACGCAGCACAGCTAACGCTTTGTCTTTTCCAGTCTCGGCCCAGGTTCTGTCAGGTCGGTTCCCACACGATCACCTCATTAACTTTTATGTCACTCTTAAAAGACGAGCACAGGCTTTGACAGGGATGTTCATGTGGAATGGAATGCTCACTTTGAAAGTTTATAAACCAGCACATTGTTAGGAACCTGTCATGAAAACTTACCACAGCTGCAACATGAGTTACCAATGCCCTTGACAGAGCCTCTCAGTGCGTGTCAGAAGAGCTACACAATAAATAAGAACCGACTCTGAAAATATAAAATGCTGTTCTGCTGTCTGTTTTCTAATTCTGTAGGGAGGCTGTTCTGTAACATACATCCTATAACCCACTGACACACTGCAGTGGAGGTGAACTTGACTGCAGGAATTAACCTGTGGTTTTCATCCACAAACTCGGAGGCCAGCAGTTACTAGTTAAAAGTGCAAGAAGCAAATTAAGATGAGTGGGTATTCAAAGGATGCCTGCCTGTCACTGATCGGTTTCTCTTGTCTTGTGATAAAAGAAGAACCCTACGTCTGTAGCTTCATACACACACTCCGGCAGGTCTAAATCCTATTGAGCACTGTTCTTGGTTAAGACATCAGAGTCTTAACAAAAATATTACCCTGCTTTGCCATTTCAATTTGAAGTTTGTAGGATTTTCACTTTAGCAAGAAGGAAAATATTTTCACATTTAATGTAATCAACTCCAAGTACATTACGTTTCCAGGGCATCCATGTTGAACACTGAGAATCTAGGCCTTTCAGAATTATGATTTTCTACTATATGTAGTCATCTTTTTATTTTTGGTGCTCCACATTTCTATTTAAATCAAACAAAAATATGGTTACAAAATACCAAGTAAATAAATAAATAGCCTTCTGTTCTGTACTGTATGATGTCTCTGAACCAATTGCAATTCCTCTGGCCTGCAGTTTGCCTGTGTGAAGTGCCAAAGTATTACAGTGCTCTGGTTCAGTGAAGGCAAACCTCTTCTGATAGACTGCACTGTCTGTGCTCTCTCAATTTGATAGAGTGATGAGACAGGTCTACAAATATAACTTGGCATGCCAAAATTCAGAAAACAGGAGAAAAAAATAAACACTGTTTGAAAAATATTGGTGACCAAAAAGAAACATCAAATTGCCTAATGAGGTATGCCACAATCACAACATTTCATATCCTCAAATCCCCACAATGCAATGTGATTGAGTCATCATGTTTCATAGCATAAATGAAACCCAACAAATATACCCCTAATGAGAGATATGTTGGGCTTTTGTTTTTTTTTTCTTATCTGTTTGGTTTGTAGCAGCACAGAACAATTCTTGCTACTTTGCTTTTTGCAGAGATTCACTAACTCAAAGCCCAATTTCCCAGAACCTCTGTCAGGTGTCAGTGGGAGAGCTGTCTACTGATAGTGCTTTGGGAAATCCAAGAAAACAACTACGGCGATATCAAAAATCCTCTCAACGCATTGATGTGGGTATCTGTTGTAGCTGCCATGCAGTCCTATGCCATTGCTTTATTTATATCTGTGTGTGTGTGTGTGTGTGTGTGTGTGAATACACATATACTTCTCTTTGTCTGTCGCTTTTCAGGGTTTGACACCTTTCCTGTATTTCTTCAGAAAAGGAATAGTTTTAATATTGTTTCATAATTTGCCACCAATAACTGTTTCACAACCAAAAACAACATGAGAGCTCTGAACTGTATTGCAGTAAGTGTTTATTAGCCTGTTATTTCATAAAAACTGAATTAACTGGTATCATGTATGTTTCTATGAGGTAGAAAGTGGAAGATAGTGAATTTTAAAATATAATATAATTAAAAATATATATAATATAATATAATAATTTTAAAATGAAAATAGTTCATTTTAATTTTAATGTATGTGTCCTTAGTAGGAAATGTAGCATCTCTTCAAAAAAACAACATACACAGGATAAACAATTATTATTGCAGAGAAGAAAAAAATTTGTAATAGTTTTACATTAATATGTACAGTATATTTTAAAATATGTTCAAATAAGATCTTATGTCTGCACTCTATATAAAATGAGAATATGTTTATTTCGCAGAAATGTACAATATAAACAAAGATAATCTTATCCTAATACCTATGCATTGCACAGCAAGTTTCTTTTCATGGTCTACGTCTGCACCCATCGCTCAAAGGAGTTCTGGAACCTGTAGCAGAATGTGATAAATCCACAGCCAGACTGAAGACTGGAGAGTATATACCTCTAATTAAAGGCCCACAGTCGGTGTCTCTTCTCTACCCCAAGCAAGGCTTTTTTGTTGAAGCAACCCCTCCATCTTGTTGTAAAAAATGATAAATGAAAAGTATAATTCTTCATTCCTTAAAGAATATCAAGTTAATGGATCAAGTTGCTGCATAGGGACTGGAAAGAGCTGCTCTCTCCAGGGTCTGGAACTCCATCAAACATTTTTAGTGGATTGATCCATAACACATTTTTTATAGATCTGTCTCTCCGTCCTGCAGCTCAGAGTCTAAAACACAACTAATGATTTCCTTATCTACTTCCTTTCGCCTGTTATCATTTCTCCAAGTGTAAGAAGGTCAACCTTGAATTCATTACCTTTTTGACTGATATGGAGAATATGGACTTGAGCAAATACTATTAAATATATACATTTTTGAAGATAACAGTGTTATCATACAGTTATGAGCTGTTTCTTTGTGAAAAATTGCATTTCTGAAACAGATTGTATTGCCCGGCTGGAAAATATCTGTTGCTCCAACTTAGGTTTTTTTCCTGTCTTTCTTTCCTATTTTCTTTTGGCAGTTCTCAGAGCAACAAGAGGTTTATTTTGAGAATCTTTGCCTGTGGAACACTCACAAATGGCCCACTGACAAACACTTGGGTGTTTTCAGGTTTCTGGGCCATAAAGTCCATCTCAATAGGGCTAAATGATTTATTACCTCTCTAACCCTGAAGTATCCTGTCAACCTTGAGAGAAAATCTCCTTTGAGTGAGGAGGAAAATAATCACCCCTTTGCTTTTAAGACCTCTGCCAGTCTCTCGAGCGCTACCCAGCAGCCCACTGCTGGCCTCAAAATGGACTTTTATTCTGTAATAGTTTCAGGCATTTTCAAAACTGGTGTTAAAGTATTAATACCCCTCCAACCCCCCCCCCTCAATCCCAAACACCCCCTCCAGACACACAGACACACCTCTCCATCACCCACAACCCAAAATGTTCAAAGTAAAGGACTGAGCATCTCCTCCTCTGACAGAAGCACTTCTGCTGCTGGGCTAATGTGACTGAACCACCACTGTAATCTTGCAGTCATCTTGTCAGCTGTGTCTGCAAAGACAAAGAAACATACTTCTGTGGGATTTTATTTTGGACAGCTTGTGGATGTTTCTGGGCTCTGTGCTGAGGGCCACACGTGTGCAGAGTTGCAGTGGTGTGAATGATGTGGTCACACCAGCTCCAGCATGGCCAGGGTTATCCACATCCTGAATCAGCCTGGCTGAAGGTCACAGCTGGATACATTTCCAAGTTATCAATTCCACCTGTCTTCATTTGTACATCTGTTATGATTGTTCCCTATGAATTATTTTTTTTTATCAGATTTCCTTTTTCCTTTCCTAATTTAGTCACATTCTATTTGAGCTTACACACTGGTTTGTTCAACCACATTTTGGTCTTGTTATGGTGTTAAAACAAAGCACAAAATTTGTTTTCTTGAACATGGTAACAAGTCAGGAAATGAAAAGGTGAAGGTTTAAAAACGGTGTAATGTTGCAGGCACGCCATCCTCCAACCCCCAGTTCTCTGGGTCTGTGGGTCAGAAAATGTTTACCACAGACTTGGGCTGGTCTCTAAACCCCAAGCGCCACAAAGTTACTCTTTTAAACTTGTGTCTCTGACCTTGAAGCATTGCAGTAGCTGAGCGGATGTTTATGGTAGCACTGTTTACAGCAGCAGAGGCCCTCCTGACCTTGCATGTCATTCTTTTACTGCAGCTGTTATATGCATGGCAGGAGCGGGATTGTGGAGGGGAAGACTGGGTGGGGCTGATTATTTAGAGTGGATGTGGTGTACTAGGTTACCCCACCATCGTTTGGAAATCAATCATACTGATGTCTTTCTGTAAATTTGTATGTGTGTGTGTGTGTGTGTGTGCGTGTATTTGTAAATTGTTGAGAATGCATGTGTACATGTTTATGTGGTTTATGTGTTTGTGAGTACATATGTGTGCTCACATGGGTGTATACATATTAAATTCTGTTGTTTTCCTTAAAAGGTCATGTGATTGCATATTTAACCATCCCCACTTGGTTTGGGCCAGTAAGATCTAAGATGACAACATGATAGATTGGAACAGAACTTAACCATGTGGAAAGAAAGGGGAGGAGAGTGGATCTGACAAGGCTTCTGTTTGATTATGTCGGTGAAAAAGTGAATTCACGGCCAGTGGCAGGTTCATTGGACAGACAAAACGGATGTCCAAAATGTCCAACCATCAAAACAGCAGCAGGGCACTTTTGTTCAAAGGACAAGATTCAGGAAGAAACAGGATTAGCAGTGATAAGGCTTAAGGTGGCAGCTCTCTTTGAGGTTAGCAGTGCCTCCCTGCAAGTCACTTGAGTGAAGCAAGGTTCAAAGTCACAGAGGGCTAAAAGGAAGTTCATGTTGTTGCCATAGAAACACATTCTTGCTGTAGGTTCAGCGCTATGATCTTCAGAAAGCCTGCCAAAAAAGAAAGTGAGAGAAGGAAATTGGAAATGAACCTACAATTACGAAATTGTTTATTTTTGAAAGCAGTAGGAACGCAAACTTCTCAGAGGTATGCTTCACCTTAAGCAGCGAAAGACATCTTTTCCCTCTGTAACAAACAACAGAGAAGCCAATATGCTGTCAAACAGAAGAGAGGAGATAAGGCTAGCCGGGGGCTGGTGTGATGAGCCCCGGTTGGCTGAGCCATTCTTCCTGAGTTTGATTGTTTTGAGGTTAAATACAGCTTTTCCCAGAGCTTAGAAGAATCCCTTCATTTGTGTCAGACATGGAAAGATGATAAAAGGCAAAATAGGAATGAACAAATTTTAGTTCAAAGTAATCTGATTTTTAATCTGAATGGGGGATTTGTTTTAATGTGCCATATATTCTGCTGCAAACTGCAGGCTCCATGTGATAGTTGTAACGTTTTAATAGATTGTGATGTAACAGATCTTGTTTGGCATTAATGCATTTTCATTGGCTTTTTACAGCTCAAGCTGTCATCAGGTCTGAAGCTGACCACAGCAGGCTGTTGTTTATTTTATTGTTTTTTTATCCTGACTATTATTCCTTTGGCACTCCATTTCCAATTTTTCAGTTATGCCACCCCCAAATGCATGCATGCATGCATGATGCATGAATGAATGAATGAATGAATGAATGAATGAATGAATGAATGAATGAATGAACTGTTTGCAGTGAAGCTTTAATTGTGGAACCTCAGAACCTTTGATAAATTGAATACAACACTGACGACAATTAATTTGCAGCTACTAGACAGTACCAGAAAATCAAGAAATTAATTTATCTATTTTTAAAAATGGAAAATTACAAATTAAGTAAAAAAATAGAAAACCCATTAATGAAACGGGTTCAAAGACTTTAAACCTTTGAACTTATTGATGCATTTTTATTGTAAAGTATTCCCTGTAATCTTCTTGTAATAAATCACCCAGTTTAGAACTCAGACATATATTTTATATTAAAACCCAGAAATGTGAGACTTGAACTTAAAGACTGGCTGTAGGGGCTGCTTGGTTACATTGAGTAGTTGATTTGAACCGGTGCTGGGCTGGTTAGATTTGGGGAGGCAGAGATTGTAGTACTTATGCTGTATTGGGTGGTGTTGGGGGAGGGAGGTTGCTGCTGAGCACAGCCTCGAGGCTTAAGCTATTAGGATTGTCAGTGGCATAAAATACTGTGTAATTTAACATTCCCTATCAGTGGCATGTACACCAGACAGCCTGGACTCCACTTCAAAGCTTGCCCAGATGAGTCTGATTACATAGGATGTTAGGTTTAACATGCCCTGACAATCTGGGAACCTCTTGGCTTGGTTGGCAGATATAAATCCAATCAATCACACGGTTTTCAACAGTTAGCACTCAGAGAGGAAGGTTATTTTACTTACCCATGGTTCTTTTTTTAATAAAAAAAACATGTTTGTTCAAAGGTTTTCCTTTTTCCTGCTGCCATTTCTTTCTTTTGAGGTTTTTTTTTGTCTCTCTTTTTTTGAATCACCCAACAAAGGAACAATTGAGAAGAGTTGGGATGGAAGATGAGTAGATGGGAAAATGGAGGGATGCACTGGGCGCATGGTGGCATGGCTGTGCGGTCCAGTAATGTCACACATGTCCCAATAAGTGCATAGAATGGAGCGTCAGAAAAATCCAACACTCTCAATAAAAGATCCAGCAGGCAAAGCAAGCCCAGCGGGTTTGCCGTTGAGGGGTCTGTGGAATAATGGGCACAAGCCCAGTAGGTTCATCTTGTTGGGCTGACTCTCATCTTGTTGGTGCTTTGGATTGACACACCACTCACCGCTGGATGACAATAGAATTTAAATGACACGGTGCCACCTGGCAGGTTCCACGTCTGTGAGCCGCTATCTTTTCATCTCTCAAAACTCTCTTTGAGCTCCATTTCCTCAAGGAGAGAGGGAGGGATTCTTTTTTTTTTTTTTTTTTGTGAAGCAGGGTTTCGGGAAGGAAGATTCCTCTCGATTTACATGGATGAAAGAATCCATTCCAGCCCCACTCCAAAATCATCTCACCTCCATTCCTGTTTGCCTGAGCTGATAATTACAACAATACACTTGGTCTGCAGTTAGAATGGTATATATTTTACCAAGGGTAGGAGACATTTGCGTAATTCATTTGAAAAAGCAAAAACTGCAGTGGGTTGCATTGAATCCTTCATGCATCACATTCTTGGGGTATTGTGCTGACATTTTCTTTGTTGATAAACAGAGCAAACATTCTCGGCTTGACAGTATCAAGAGTGTGTGTGTGTGTGTGTGTGTGTGTGTGTGTAAAGGGGAGGGGATGGAGATTGTTTCAACAGGACAAACTTTTTCATTTCTACTTTAATGCTACGAAAGAAATATCAGTGTTACTTTATTTAACGGTTTGTTTGTAAAGAGTAGGTGACCTGTTTTTCTTATGGTTTGTGAAACTGTAATCATACGCTTCTGTTCAGCCCATTACCTGCTGTATTTCTCCTACAGTGTATCCCACAATGCACCATTCTGGTAAAGAACATCGCTAACTTTGAATGCACAAGATAATATCAGCCCATATGAAATTCTGTAGTAAAATTATTTTGACTCCTGAGTCCAGTTTGGCCTGTTTTGACTGGATAACTTTGTTATAAATATAAAGGTATCTTTTAATTCATTTTGATATCAAAAGGAAAAATACTGATAATCAACTTAACTAAATGTGTTGCTCAAAGCCTAAATTCAAAGCGGTACTACCCAGTCCCATCTTCTCTCAGTGTCCCTCTGTATCACTTAGTGTTCCCACCTTCTCAGGTAGCAGCCAGTGCTCAAATACCAAGAAACTATGCGTGAACTTGGCCTCGATTTTGAAATAAATACAAGAGAAATGTTTTTTCTTCTGAAACACACTTTGTAAAATGAATTCTGGTACTCTCAAAGCTCACTAAACTGACATTTTGGAGAAAAGAAAATCCAACAAATTTTAATTGAACGCAGGTCTTTGCCTGATTTAGAGACTCACTGTTCTGAGCCACCATAGATTGAGTCTTTTTGAGCTTTTAATATGCCAAAGATCCCTGGCAGCTTTCTGACGTACCCTCAGATGATGAAACATAGCCGCTGGGTCCACTGGCAGTCAGCACAGCAAGTGCTTTGAGTTATCTGCAGAAGTGCTGCAGCCTCAAAGGGAATTTCTATACAGGATGACATCACAATTCCATAAGCATTATGATGTCATACTGGGCTGATGACACTCACCCCACCCTCACACCCCATTGTGTCTGGTCAGTGAATTCAATCAGTAACCCTCATAATATTTTCAGGTAAAATTGTTTAATGATACACAATTTTTTTACCTGCAACTCTGTTACTTCCAGTTATTTCCTATGCACAACATACAAATTACACATTTTCACAAGTCCCCAAGGAACAGTACCAAAATGACCCAGGGAACATAACCAAAAGGTGAAAAAAGTGAACACAACACAAGTTTTGGTCAGAAGCAGGAGGTCAGTCTGCACAGGATGAAGTTGTTTTCTCAGAATTTTTCAGTGCCCCACAGAGGGGGTAGGATGGAGTATCATGGGCTATAATCCAAATTGTAATCCAAAAGCTGTCTTTTCATTTTCACATTGGGGACTATCGTGTTTCCTTTGAGAAATGTGTACTTACCTGAAATGAATCCTCAGCTGTAAAAATGAACAAAATGTAAGCTATGCAAATCAGCCCTGGATATGTGCTAAGCACATAATCATATTATGTATAAAAGTCAACACAGCACTATTGTACTTGACTTTGGATATGGGTTATGGAAGTTTTTGTCTGTCTTTTTCAACATATCTGACAACATTCTGATATTTACTTCAATTTAACACTCGCGTTTTTAGGGGCAAAGCTCATTTCTGCAATATGGATTGAAATATGACTGGGTAATCTAAGTCAGTTGAGGGAAAGGTGTGTGTGTGTATCTGTGTATGTGTGTGTGTGTCTATATATGCATGTGATGTATTTTTCAGTAACACACAAATGGTCACTGGGCCTTGAGAGGAAAGCTAAGCTTACAGCTCACAGACTAGACAACACTGAACACTGCCAAGTCTCCTCACCCAGCTCTCAATCACACAGAAGAAAAAGCTCAGAGCACTGGGGGCATGTGGACGGCGCAGTGATGCTATTTATGCGGCTCCCCCAGACAGATCAAACGAGCCTGCTTTATGCCATGCTCACACACGCTCTATTTTACAGCTGTCTGCCTGGGAAGTGGTTTAGAAACCCACAGATAAAGCGTGTTTCCGGGGGTTCAGTAGAACATTCCGCTGGCCATTCCAAGGGGCTGAGAGGCAGAGAGCTATCCCAACATGAAGCAGCATCCACTACGGCTGGGGGACCCTCGGAAAACTATTGGAGTCCCTGGCCACCGCAGCCACCTCGTCTTTGAAATCCCATCTTGCCTCCATTATTGCAAGACCCCTCCTTCCTGTAGCTGATTCATTATCAAACATCTAATGTGGCTTTTTAACCTTTTATGACCACATTTTCCCTGTGTGTCACCACACTGGTGGAGGTACATGTATCCACCTTGGAAATTGCAAAACAATGTTTTGCAAAACAATTAACTGAATGAACAAGGAAAATAAGAATAAAAGTGGAGAGAGAGAGAGCAAAAGAAATAGACATACAGAGAAGAACGTGTCTGTCTTCTAACACACAAAATAAAAAGGTTTAACGCCATGAAATCAAGAACATAGCAGAGGACATGGCTAGCATTAAATACACAGCCAGGGTCATGTCTTTGTCCATCAATAACAGCCAATAAATGTACTTCTTATGTGAATACATACCTCTGCAATCATACAATAATCGCTTTAGAAGCATCAACTGAAGCACAATAGTGATGTGAACAAAACACTGCAAGCAATCTAAATTTCATGAGCTCAACTCCCTAAGGCTATTACAGTGACTGAATCTGTTCCAGAATCTTCAGGGAAATGTTTCTGCACTGAAAAGTCCAATAACTTCAAATGAAGAGCCGTACATCTTGAACTGAGCTTGGATTTGGGGCTCATACCTAGGGGAAAGATTCATTCAAATCGCTATGGTGCTCGGTTTTTAACTTGGGATGAAGGTTTTTTTTTTTTTTTTTTGGAAACATTTTTTGTGTATTATAATGCATCAGTAGCTCCATACTCACTGAAACAAAGGAAAACAATCACAGCATGGCGATAACTGAGACAACCAACAAAATGTCTCTTTGTTTTAAAGTTGTAGGGAATGAGTTGTGGATGTGTATAAAGGCACGCTATAAAGACAAGCGCTGTAAGTTTCAGTTCAAACCAGTCTCTCACGCTGAATATTTTAAATATGTGTAATAACAATGTAACAGCCTTGTTTATAAATGCATTATATGTAATATGCTAACAACAATCACATGTGTACAACATTGGATTGATTTCATTATATGTATATACTGTACATACATATACAAGGAGATGAACTGTTCACAAGTCCCACATTCAAGTATGTACCACAGTTCTGGGTTCATAGCTGAGTTTGGTTTCTTAAAACATATAAGCTAACGATTCTCATGTGGCAACAGTATGTCTGCTGGAAGCATAATCATCTATATATGTATCTGTGTGTATACATACGGTGTATAATTATGAAAAAATGTAATCCATTAAATGCATACCTTAAATTTACTCCCATTAATCCATCAGTTCATGTTTCTACCATTATCTGCATATGGGGTGATGTCTGCACTCAGGTACCCTTGTGTAGTTTGATGGTTAAATGTCAGGGCTAATTTCAGTGAGAGATACAAGATGTGTTTTGTACTTCCATAGCCTCATTGGTAACTGTATTCCTTTTATTATTCACAAAGGAATACAGTTTTTCTGTATTGTTGTTGTTGTTGTTGTTGTTTTTATATAACAGTAATGTTGCAGTACTGCCGAAGTTACTTTAAATCAACAATATCATCACATATTACCATTTAGCAAGGAAAATCTGTAAGAAAATTAAAGACTTAAGATTTTAACCATCTTAGCCCCTGTTTTTCCCCGGTGAGGCAGAGCCGATTGTTGCCTCAACATTATAAACTTCCAGTCACTCCAGCTAGTGATGCAGCCAGACACAATTACCTACTTTAATGAAGCATCTTAGATTAGGAGTTCTGATCATTTTGATTGGTTGATCAGTCTGATTTGATCATTTTGGCTTTTTAGCTCATAATGGATGATGCTAATATGGAAACTGATCCTAGATCAGCACTCCTCGCTCTGAGACACTTCATAAATATCTGCAGCTATAATAATGACAATGGCAGAGACAAGAACAAAAACTAAGGCCACTAATGGAATAGACCCTTGTCCTTTCCTGTCACAGACGGTTTATCTTATTACTCCATTCTCTCATTGAGATGTTCAGATTGGGATCAGAAAAAAAGAGAGTTTGCATTAGGAAAGCAACAGACCAAATGTTGCCACCACAGTAGCAAAAAGATAGAATTGCCTTTTTTGGGTTCAAATCCATAGTGTTAAGAGGTGGGTCAAACCAGCTGCAACCAGGGGAGATATTAATCAGGAATTAAATGAGAGCCCTGTGTGTAATGAGAGGTTAATGGGAGTAAGTGGTCTATACATCATTAAGCTACTCCAAACACTTTGCTATTGATCTGTGTTATCGTTATCACTGACAAGCGCATTGGCGTTTGAGACTTATTGACCAGGTTGCCAAGAGAGAGAACACATGGGCTGGAGGACAAACCAATATAACCCTTTTTAAAATGGAAAGTTTTTGTCTGTTTTGCTAAGTGATGTTATGGTGTTTGGAGAGAAGTAAATATGTGTTAAATATTATAGTTTGTCTTAATTATCTTAAGTACTTCAGCATCTTTTATTTAAGCATCTTTTCCAAAAGATAAAAAACAAACAGTTTAAATGCCCTGTCTTCTTTGCTACCATTTACGATATCTAACGGAGAAATATGAAATATTTGAATATATGAATTTCTAAACACAAGTTCTAGCCTAAATTTTTTAGTTACACTGAGAATTTATCATTCTGTAACCAATGGCAACTTTAGTTTATTTATCTTATGTTATATTAGGGAAACACTATTGACATACATATTTCTTTTACATGTGATTCCTGACAAAAAGGCAGCATCAAAAAGGTCTTTTGTCGTTGTGTGGACCAGACCAACATGTAAAATGACATATTTTTCTTTATGAAAATTAACAAGGCGGTTCTCAGATGTGGCTGCGTTTGCAGCACTTAGCTGGTCATTTCCCCAGGTGGCCATGATTATGTGGGCTGTAACAGTAATGAAATTTTCCGTTTCTCTTTAGGTTCATCCGTCTGTGGTTAGGCAAACTGAGTCTGCCTCCAGCACATTTTCTTTTACCTTCTCCTATTTTTTTCTTTTTTTCCTGCCCAGAATTCACTGGAAAACTAGGACTTATTTTTATATATTGCTCATTTTCAAGAGGAGAAGAATAGCAACCAATACAAGCAGCGTGTGTCCATACTCCCTTATAATGGAACCTAATCTGCATAATTCAGTAGAAAGCACTGGAAAGCGTGAAACCGCTGTTCTGTTACTGTAGTGAATTATGCATTTTCTTTGGATTTCACCATATATAGTAAAAAAATGAGCTGACCCTCTGAGCTGCATATATCCATTTTAAACAACAGTGCTGGGTCTGAAGTGCTGTTCTGCTCCATCCAGGGCCACAATTAAATAATTGACCAATTATCATGCTAAATTAATAATCGTAACTATGGCTACTAAGGTGAACAACGCTCTCTTATTTAGACTGGTTATTATTGCTGCATAATTAGAGATGTGGGCACGTGGCATGGTGGGAAGTAGAAAAGGAGATATAAAGGGCTAAGGGCTGACTCATCTCCAGAAATAAAAAAGAAAATAATTTGGAAATAACTGACAGAAAAAAACACCCCTAAATTGATCTTGCATAAAAGTCCTTTTGTGGTGATGGTCACAGTTGAGGAGGATTGTGGTGAACAGCCAGAATGGAGAGAACATTGAGTCCAAAAAGATCTCTATACCTATGGGATCAGCAGCTGGTGCCTTATAAAGTAGGCCCGACAAAGGCTGAAAGGATAACCTGGGCCAATCACCAATTTATTGAATTTATAATAAAGAGGTGTAAGAAACTTTGGCAGGGTTTGCCATTGCATAAAGGGGTGAGTGTACAAAAGACAAAATTCACTGTATATCAGTCATCTTGCTCTCTCCAAGGCACCTATAAGACAGGCCTGATGAAGGCATCAAGGAAAAACTGGACTTTCAATCACCCTCAGCTGTGTGTGTTTGAAGGTGAGGTTACTGCATGCATGCATAGGCTCTCAGATTTTGAGAGTTTGTAAATGCTAACATCAACCAAATAAGAGGACAAGCCTTCTCTGGTTAAGCCCCTGTCCTTCTGGTGGCAGTGTTTTGTTCCCATTTATGCAGCTGAGTCATGACTGGAGCCATTCCAATTTGTCATCCTTGCTAAAAATCCAACAATAGTCCTCTCAACCAAGATCCACAGCTGTTAACATTCAGGTAAAAAATGTAGGTACCTTAGTTACAAACCAATAATCCGACTTGTCACATTCTTGGTATTACACTGTTTTTGATGTATTGGAGCCCTTTATTAATTCCTGATACTTTGTGCCAGGACAACTTAATTAAATGGAAACAAAATAATGTTTCATTAGCAGGACCCAGTCTAATCAGCTGATAGCAGCATCCACTATTAATTCCATAAGTCTGAATCACACCGTGTAGCAACCAGAGGATACTGACTTTTTCAAACCCCGAAAAACTGTTACAATGTGATTGAGAGCCAACAGCAAGAGAGGACCTCAAGGAGCAATTAACCCAAAAGTTAATTAGAAAATGCCTCCTGTAATTTAATTGGACAAGGAGGAGCTGCAGGGTTAGAAGATGATTCATTGCGGGCCTATAATCATGGAGCACAGAAGCACAAATCCCAAATTAATCACACCTTAATTGACTGCACAAGATTTACAGTACAGCCACAACTTTATCGTCTGTTCGCCTCCACTGTTCTCCTCCAGCTTGTTTCTGAAGTAGCACACAGTTTAAAAAAAGCCATTAAACCTCACACGAAGCCCAGGCAACTGGGGACCGTTCCAGTGGCTAAATGTGGAGAAATGCAGGCGTGAGCCCAGGATGTGGGGTGGCCAGGGAACAGGAAGTGGGCATGGAACCAGAACTTTGTAGGTTCACGTCCCCTCATGGAATTGCTTGAGGATTGGCATGCTTCTTACATCAAAAAAAGAAGAAAAAGGAACATAAAAACAACATGGGCTGATGCTGACATGGAAAACAGCAAGAGGCGTCTCACAGGATTGCACACAGATGTGATGTGGATCATTGTGTGAGGTGGTGAGTGCTTAAAGCCTTCATACCTTTTTACCTGAGGGCTGTGGGCTGAATATCAGCTAACAGACCAACAAATTCCCAGGTCCATAACATGTAAAAGAGAACAGTACTAAGCAAACAGTAAGTTATGATGATGATTTTCCAGTTGTTTGTAAAAAGGTTTCTCTGGCCTCCTCTGATCAGGAGGCACCAGCATCCAAGCTGTGGGTGAGAACTGCCTGGATACATGTGGAATAAGACTTAATGCAGGACTCTGCAAGGTCAGCTTAAAAGGCCGCTTATGATAACTTATCCACAATCAACATCTAAATAATGTTCTCAAATTAAGTATATTTTAAAAATGCGGCGTTGTGATGCAGTATCATCCCTACAGTATAATGCAAGTAGTATGTTGATCACAGGGCTATAGGTCAGGCACTGTTTTATCATCAAGGTGTTATTGTAGGTAATGATTTTTTGTATCCTGAAGCTCAATTACTGTGTTGGCCTGTTATGCTCATATATTTATTTTAGACTATCAATGTTATACATATTAGCCTTCTGGGTTTCTCTACATAAAAACTAAATATATATTAAATCCCAGACTTTGGCTTGAACTCTTGTCACTAAATTTGAGTTCAACATAAATTCAGCTTCATTTTTCTTCATGAACAGGTATGTTGTTGAAGAAGCCCACACCTGCATTTAATTGCAAGACTAATGCATTTACTCAAATAAAGAATGAATTTAGGTTTGATTTCCCTGTGATGTGAGCCTCAGAAAAGAGAGTTTGAGATTTACACTCTATTGTTGTGACTGTTGTTACACAATAATCATTCTCAGTTTCTGTCCTGAAACAGTGGTAATTATTCAGTTGCAGTTTAAGAGTGCTTTAAATGCTTGTGAGGTAATGGCCATGCTAGCTAAGAGACCTGGTCCTCTATGACACCATGCCATGCAGTGACCACAGCTGTTTAGGTTTAGGTATGTGAGAAGAACCAGGGACTTTGCTCAAAGAATTCCCAGCAATTCAAGTGAAGTAAGATACAGGGTCCATATCATGAATTCACTTCAGAAGAAGAGAAGATTACCTACATTCTCACATGTTCTTGTTTATTCATAATATCTGTTCTTTACATCACCTGACCCAGCTTAGCCACTGGCAGCCAATAGCAAAGCATCTGGGGGCCAACAGGCATTTGCAACAGTATATTGATGCTGCCAAGGTTGGCACCATGAGCTCATAATGAATGTTTGTTATGACTGGTTTGTTTTATTTGTTGCTTAGAGGCAATCCATTTTTTTGATGAATTTTCTTCTGTGATTTCATTTTCTGTGTAACCACGAAGATAAATATTTCAAGGGATACTATTCTGTGTGTACAATTGCAATATCATCACTGTCATTTGAATATGTGGAAAAACCTAATTAAATAAAATCAAAAAGCATTAAGCAATCTGTAATAGAAAGTAAATGTATTTTGTGACTTCCTCCATTTTCAGGAACCTTTAGAGCGCTGGTGTCTCAATCTTAGTAATCACACTTCAAACATGTGTTTAATTACAGAATGCAGCATGCCATATGTTCCCTGCTAATGTCATCACTTTATTGCTTTGCGCAATTCTGTCTTTGAAAATAAAATAATATGAGGTTGAGGGAGCTAATGTTTCCACAAAAGAAGGAGAAGGCAGTGCTCTCAGGTTTTACTGTGATTTCAGCCTGTAATTTTCAGTCATTAGATTCTCATAATAGTTTGCTATTAAAAGAAAGGTTGAACTCCATAAAAAAACATTGTACAAAAATTTTGTAATTGCACTTATTTCTCATTTACTGTATACAGTTATCTCCTCACAATTTACCAGCTTCATTTCAAGGTAAATAGATAAGCAATTTAAAGAGTATTATCTTATTTTCTCTGAGTAATCAGTGGAAAGCTTCTTTTGTGTTCCTGAGGGAAGAAAAAGTTGTAATATATAGTTTTGTGGTTGCTGGTATCTCTGCTATCAGAAATATTGGCTCTGAAGTGTTTAGACGTGTGCAGGCTCTCCAGCTTTTAAACTCAATAAAGGAGCGTATCCAGTTTGCCTGAGGACCATAAGCACAAGCATGCGTCACTGAACTCCTCGTCTTCCAACGTTTTTGAAAGTGCTGGATTGTGTTCAGCCTGATCCCTTTAAAATGACCATTCTGCCTGGGGGGGCTGGGATGACCAACTGTAGCCTCCAGGGGAATATCATTTTTTTACAGTCCTGGAAAGGAGTTAAAAAGGAGAGAATCCATCCCTCAACAGAGAATTCACCCCCTCCATGGTCCTGGAAAAATACAACGTCCAGTTTTTTGAAGGTGGGTGGCTGCAGGTTTGAGACCAGGATGATACCAATCCCTGAGCAATCTTCTAGCTAGATTTTGCTTTGGAGGTGCTTAAACTGTAGCTCTTTTCAGTTCATCTAGCTTACATGTGAATAAAGGCAGAATCTGGCTTTATCTTTAAGGTCCAGGAAAAGTAGTCTCATCCTCTAGAAAGTAATAGAGACATTAATAAGAACTAACCTGACATCTTCAGAGGGTCTGTAGGGGGCCTTCTGTCACCAGGCCCGTTGCTCAGGGACTCCTTCACAGGGCTGTACTGCTTCGACCTGTTTCCATGAGGACACTTTACAGCCCAGCTGGCCTACGGCAACAGTTTCTGCAGCATTTTCAAGTTACTGTACTGACCAAAAAGGGTCGACAGATTCAGACTCTGTGGATGGACCACAATATAAATCACTCCCATTACAGGCTGCAGAGAGCCGCATTGGATGTCAGAACAGCTTCAAACCAAAGAGCCACAGGGGAAATTTCACGTCTGTATTGCAAGGAATTTGAGATGAGTGTGTTGGAGTTAGTGGTCTGGTGAGTTAGCACCTCCAGTGAAACTGAGGCCTAAATCACATCACATGTTAAGTAAACCTGTCTCTAAATCAGACCAAACCAGTGTGACTGTCCATCCTCCTTCATCATCACCTGAATCAAATTCTGTATGAATCATATTCTGCTACTGGCAGTATTAACTAAAACAACAACATTAGGCAGCCGTGTGGTATTAGGTATTGTCATGGGAAATGTTTACAAGCTCTTGAGCAGCATGAATTATGAAAGTTGCAGGCCATAGGCATAAACCGAGCCCTACATTCACAGACTCAACAATGCCAGAGTCACAGGCCACATCCTGCTCCGTGGTAGAATGGGTTTAAGCTGGTTGAGTTTTTTTTCGGGTTACAGCGGCAGTAGTTTCTCTCATTGATGCACCTAATGTCACAGGCCACAAGCTGTTTTCAGCAAAAGATATGTGCCTACTCTCCTCCTCTGAGTGTGCTAACTCTCTCCTGTAGTACTGAATGACATTTAGTGTGCATTACTCTTAATGACTCACATGCAAAGACTTCAGGGGAGTTCATGCATTGCTGCATTGTTCTTTATAGAGGTGAAATCTAGGGAGGGAGACAGAGGGAGATAAAGACAAAGTTTGGTGGGGGGTTAACCTCAGAATCTAAGAAAAGAAGCGGAACAATAACATTTAGAGCAGTGATCTGGATTTGATACGGCTTTACCGTGTACCCAAATCTAAATTATTCTCAAGACGGTTTACCATGCAAGTTACAGTGGCACGCTGGGAAGCTCAGAGCGTCACACAGAGGGGCTGCCAGATGCCTGAGGGCCAGAGAGAAAAAGGAGCGTTTGAACCCACAAAACAATCCCATTTCATCTCCCAGCAACATTTAAACCCGCGCAGGGAAAAGAGCCTCTCTATTCTTTTTGGGATTTTTTTGCCGCAAAGCCTTTACGTGTACCATGAGCGATTAAACACGCTTGCAACAATGCCAATCCTTGCTCGTTCCAGAAGGATTCAAACTCAGGGAGTGGGTTGTCAGTGAAATAGAGATGAGAGCGATTAAAAATAAAAAGAGAGAAACTAAATGGCTGATTTAAGTTTTTCCCCTCTCATTTCTGTGAGCTTAATTCTGCCAGTCTTGTGTGCTTTATCCTGCTGAGCAGCAACCCTCAAATCACACATCACACACACACACACACACAGGATTGGCCAACATGGAATTGACATTGCTTTTCTTTTTAGCAGTTTATTTCTCCACATAGATCCACATGATGCAAGTTGTGTTTGTGTACAAAAAACCACACGATAAGTGAAACAGGAAGTCCTTTAGTCATTGCTCGGATCTAGTTCACCTGCTGACTGTCACCAGGTCATCTGGAGCTTGTTAAATCAAGGTGGTTGATTTAACTACCGCCCCGTACCATGGAAATGCTGGTTCAGGTGATTTTTTTTGGGCTAAGGGGATTAAATCACTTTGTTAGCTCATTTAGATTTTTTCTTTTGAAGAAATAGGAGAAAGCTTTTTAGCAGGTCCTATCCACATGACCACTTTCAGAAACCCACCAGCTGAGAAAAAGGCTTTCGCTGCAG